>OY720676.1:79773521-80373521 GCA_963170755.1 Amphimallon solstitiale | reverse complement strand
AGTGCTAAAAATCCGGACCGCTTAGAAAATGATGTATTATTCCCAAATTTTTATTCCCTTTTTAAATAAGAGCTAAAAATTATGTAAATATTTGATATTTATAGGGATCGCTTAGGTGAATATAATTATCTTATTATAGAGAACAAATTGTTGTAATAAAATTTAAATTGTGAATTTCAAGTAAAAAATGTTACATATTAGGAAGATAATGAAGATTACAAAATAAAATACTTATTTCAAATACGCACATGTGGGTATGTATGTCATCTAAAGCAGTAAGTTCCTCAGAGCAGAAGGGTATTAATTTGTTTTGTTTCTGCGATAAATTACTTTTACAAGTCTGCATGCCAGAAATATATTTAATGTAAACTCGGTGTAAAGTTACAATAATAACTTCTGTTATGTCTATGAAATGTTTGCTTCTTTAAAATCCAGCAGCGTCAAAAAATACAACAAAATTGGCCAGTACGAGTTTTGCACCAGAAAATCGAAATATCAAATAGTATGTGTAAAATTAAGTTTTATGCAAAAAATGTTAAAATGAAAATTATTTCTGGAGGAGGGAATGCGCACGACATGATACTGGAGGTGCAACTTTTTTACATTTGCATACGGACTTTTTTTCCTCATAATATAGGTGACGAACATAGAGAACGCTTCGATCCAGACATTTTAAAAGCCAAAAGACCAAGGGAATCATTACGTAGAGAATTTGTAGATATTGTTTAAGAACATAATCGAATATTTTTATTCCTAAATTACGACCATTGTAATAAAATTACATGGAAGATGTGAAATAGTATATTAAAATACAAGTTTCATAAGACACGATTTTTGCGCACGCGTTCAAGTTTAGAAAACGAGCCGCTAGGCGAGTTTGCTAAAGAACAAGTGCGCAAAATGTCTTATGAAACGTGTATTTTATACTATTTTTTCTATTTCGGTTATTAAAAGTTCAAAAAAGCTTAAAATAAGAGACATGTTTTGTTCGAATATTTTAGAAATTTTGCTTTTTTGAAGTTGGTTACTCTGATTTTTAAGTAGAACGTTTTAAATATTTGAATATCGGTGGTGCTATATGTAATTGTGTTTAAAATTCAGACTGATTTATACAATACATTATTTCAAATTATCAACAAAAAGGACGAAATAAATAACTGTACGCCCCCAGAGATTCGCAAAATAGCAGAAGACAATTTACAAAATCTTTCGTCCACAAACTCTCTACATATTTATCAAAACAAACTTTTATAACAGTTGTACTATTCAACTTTGGAAGTAAATTACAATAGTAGCATCAGAAAACTTATCATCCAACTCTGCTTAACAATTTATATTGCGAATTAGTAAGTGAAATGTTAGCATGTGTGCTTTTTATTCTTTGTACAATTTTATTGCACATTTTTGTTACTTTAAAGGCTTATATTTTGACATTTAAATACGATTTGGTTCCATTTTTTTTGTTACCAACTTCAAAAAAATAAAATTAGCGTGCGATAAAGTAATACTTTATGCAACCAAAACGGGTGTCGTAAAGTGAACTTTATAGCACCGGAATAGAAAAATTTAATTTTGTGTTCCTAAGTCACTCAAATTGCATTAAGTGGCACGGATTTCTTCTGGCTTTCATTTCAATCAAAAATTTTCTCAAAAGAAAAAAAAATTGTTTGACTAGTACAGTGTTATAACTCTTCTAAGAATGATTAAATACTTCTTTCTTCGTGTCTTCATTGTTAAAGCTTCAAAATTTAATTTCTCTTTCACATAAAATCAAGTTATGATATGTATATTGGAACTTGAATCAATTTCTTCTTCATAATATTCTATTGATAATATTTAAAAGATGTTCCAAAGAAAAGTTCATATATGTCTTATTTTATTACTTTTAATTTAGAAGAATTTACATAAACATGAGTAGCGCACTTAGCTTTCTACCTACTGACGCTAGTGGCACTACAGTCGATTAATTTTAAAAATATTTGGCGGTTCCATTTGATAATCACACATGACAATACAGGTTGTCACGATTAGTTGTCAGAATTAACTGATTTCATCGTCAATTAAGTAGTATCGTTTGTACATTTTAACTTTATTTTATTTTTTGATGGTTTATAATTCTGTTTTATAATAATGCTGTATGACCCAGTTAAAGAACAGGCATCCGTTTATTATATACCTATATATTAAATTAAACAAAATATATCAGTTTAATTAAAATCAAGTTGTATCCTTTGCAGTTGCAAAATTTATATATTCTTGGCAAGGCAACTTAAACGAAATCAAAATACCAGGATATACTTTATACAAGTGCTACTGTTTAGGCATATAAACAAAGATAATCTTTACAGCACCCCTAAAACTATTTTTACCGGAATATTTTTTAATTTTGAATTTCCGAATTAAATAATTTAAAAAAAATACATTCAAGTTTTCCCGCTTTAGTTATCACAGTACCAAAGGTGACCATGAGTAAAAACTTTCTTGTTTCAACTTGCCATCTACTTATATTACTTGATCTGTGATCATAACAATAAAAAAATTGTTATTTCTAATGTGACCTATCATAATATTCGGAGATGCTAATTAGTCCCTTCTTTTCGCGGCCTTGGTGTTTGTCTTTATTGCTAGACACCAGGATCGGTCCCCTGAATGTGAATGAGTGTACCTATCTTATCCCGAGTCTTCCTGTGTTTTTTCTGTTACCTTTTATTTACATTCATATTTAGTTTACTATCAATTCTCACTGTATAACGTGCAAGAAGGAGCTGCTTCCGGAAAAGAAAATACTATGCGATCTCTGTAGGAATTCCGTCCATACCACACCACTTGCAGTGGACTTTCTAAAATGAGATTAAGCTTCTCAAGTATAAGAATCGAAGGTTATCTTTTGATTGCCCAGTATGCATAGCTTTTAAGCCGCAATTGATAAAAATGCATGACTTGTCTTCTTTAGTTACATCGCTGCAAGTTCAGTTTCAACTGCTGAAAGAGAAGATCGATCCTACATCTTCTGGTTATATAACGACGACTAAACTGCATGGGTTAGATTTTGAGAAGGTGGCAGAAAGGGATCATAGGAAGAATAATATCATTCAGCCTTATTCATAATCATCACCCTAATAGGGTGTTATAGTCTATTTTTTAATTCGGAGGAGTGTTTTTAAATTGAAGCGCTAAAAAGGAGGCTTGCTATTTGTCAGTTTTCGGGAAGAATTACAATATGGAAATTTTACATGTCTACGGCCGCCATACTGTTACAACAGCTGTTATTGTATACATCGTTAATTTTGTCAGTGCGTTTCTGTTCAATTTTTTACGTTCAATTTGCGTTATAATAGTAAAATAGTTCTTTTAAGAACTGAATCGACTGATATACTCTCCGTGTAAATCATTTTCATAGCGTTTTTCTTGGATATGGAGGAAGTAGCAAGCACTTCTGGATCGCAAATTTCCCCGTGGAGAAGGCGAAAATTTGTGATCTTAGGACATCTATCTGTTGTTGAGAAGCTGAATATAGTAAATATATTCAAAAATTTACGTGCTGATAACCCCAGAATGAGGATTACTGCTATTGTCGCAAGAATATCGAGTATGATAGGTTAGTGTTATAATACATTACCATCATTAGGTATATATTATTATGTTATCTTGTTTTTAGGAGTGGCACGGTCTACTGTCTATCGTACCATAATAGAATATAAGCGGAAAGGACAAGTTATCCCACCCAAGCAAAGTTCTGGAAGACACTCTTTAATTACTGATTATAGTGAAACCGTCAAGAATTCTATAAGGCAAATAATTCACAATTTTTTTTATAAAAATGAGCTTCCTACACTTGATAAAGTGCTGAATGAAATCAAACAGCGTGATGATTTGCCACAGACGAGCCGTTCAACATTATACAAATTGATGAAAATGCTAAACTTTAGGTCAGCGCCAATGTTCTAATTAATATGCAAAAAAAATGAGTATATAAGTACGCAAATTTATATTTTACAAGCTTTGATATGTTAGAATAAATATGATATATTATTGTAGGTATATGAAGAGGAATCGAAAGAGTGTTTTGATAGAACGTGATGATATAATTAGGTGGAGAAGAAGATATTTGATGACAATTAAAGATTATCGTCGTCGAAATCGGCCAATTTATTATTTAGATGAAACATGGCTTACGTAATCTTGCAGGGAAAGGAAGACGTCTCATTATTTTGCATATAGGATCTGAGGCTGGATTTGTGGAGAATGGTTTATTGATTTTCGAAGGAAAAAAGACAACCGATTATCATGAAGAAATGAATGCAGAGGTGTTTGAAAGATGGTTTCATAAAATATTAACAGTGCTGCCAGACAATGCTGTTATTGTTATGGATAATGCTACATATCATAGTCGTAAAATTGAAAAAATCCCCACAACAAATTCTAGAAAACTCGATATGCAGGCTTGGTTGAATTCAAAAAATATTGAGTACAATGAAGAGATGGTTCGATCTGAACTTCTTCACCTAATTCGTCTCAATAAGGACCAATATAATATACATGTGACAGATGAGATGGCCAAAAGTTGTAACAAAACTGTTTTGAGTTGGTGTGGGCTCAAATAAAAAAATGAGGTGTGGCCACCACACGACTTTCTTATACGTATGAGCGTTTCAAATTACAGAATTTTAAGAATTTTTTTTACAGAAATTATTCAAAATCCTATTCTAAGTACTTCTATTCTCTTAATAAATTTCTATAGAATGCATACTTTGCAAGATATTATCAAAAAAGTGCTCCTCGCTAAGAGTAGAAGTGCTACTTCCGGTCCGAATTTTGAAATTTCATATATTCAAAAAATATTGCAAATCTAGTTTTAAATACTTTTGTACTCTTGATAAATTTATATAGAATGCATAACTTACGACATATTTGCAAAAAATCGCTTTTCGATAAGAGTAAAAGTGGTACTTCCGGTCTGAATTTTGAAATTTTTTTTATACAAAAGATATTTAAAATTATGTTTTAAATACTTTTATATTCGTAACGTACTAGCCAAAAAGGCATGACTTGCGAAATATTCGCAAAAAACTGATTTTCGATAAGAGTAAAAGACCTACTTCCGGTAGGAATTACGGAAAACTTTTTAGATAAAATTATACTCAATTTTAATTTTAAGTATATATGAATTCTTTATAAGTTTGTTAAAACTTAGTAGTTGACGAAATATTGGCAAAATTCGATTTTTTCGCTGAAGTAAACTGCTACTTCCGGTCTACCGATTTTACTGAAAAACTAATCAGATCTCAAGAGGGAGATTATACACGTAAATACAAAATTTGAAATTGATATCTTCAGCGGCTTAACCGCTATCGTGGTCACACACACACACACAGACACACACACACAGACACACACACACACACACAGAGAGAGAGAGAGACACACAGACATTTTTTAAAAACCACTTTTTCGGTATCAGGGGACTTCAAAACGTGGACATCTGCAAAAATCTCGAGGTCGAAAATTTTCATCATCACAATACTTCCTTATACTACGTATAAGAAAGTAAAATGAGGTGGCAACTAAGAATACTACATTTAAATTAGCTGATGTGCGGATACTTTTACTAAAAGCAATCCAGAATATCACTACGGACAATTGGAAGAAATGTGTAGGCCATGTGATTAATGAAGAAAGAAGAATGTGTGAGTTATATGGGTTGGTCGATGATATAATCGAGCCATTTATTATATCAGTGGGTGAAGATAGTTCAAGTGAAATGGAAAGTGATAGTGAATAATTATAAATTGTTACTGTTTCATATGTATATGCTATAATTAACATTTGTCTAAATTGTTGGTCACTTGTAAATAATAATAAAAAATTGTGAATAATTATATGATTTATATGTATATGCTATAATTAATATTTGTCTAAATTTTTGTTCGCTTGTAAATAATCATATAAGAATAAGAACCATCTGTGTTTTCTTTTTAAATTTGAAAATATACAAATCACCTTTAAAACTTTTGATTTAAGCATTTCACTTACGATGATGATTCCTTTTTATTTCAAATTAAAATTATCTAATTTTTTGAATAAATTTTTAATTAATTACTTGACTACAATTTATATAAAATCGTCGCTAGTTTTAAAACTGCCGCCAAAAAGTAATTTTCCAAAATTCCATTGTGTAAACGCGCCTTTTTATTTTACTCCTCCGAATTAAAAAATAGACTATAGTACGCTACTAGTAAGTAGCTACTAACATCCTACTAAGACGCTATTAATTTACCTTATTCATAAACGCTTATTTAGTGGCTAGTAAGTAGTAGGATGTTAATAGAAAAATGCATATGGCAACAGGGTAATATGAAGAACGATCGTGCGCACTGATGTACAAATTTAAATTTGCGGTAATCACGATAGAAAGCAAATATTAAAAGGTTAGAATTTACAATTTCAGATTAACTAAAATCTGCAAAATAAGAAGGTACGATTATATATAAATTGTATGTATAGCAGAAAAAGTTTTCATGGATTATGAACAAATACATGTTAGAGCAGAATAACAAGAAGTTGAGGAAGGTCAAGTTAATGGGGCTCTAAATCCAAAAATGTTCAAGAAATGGCTTAATCCACTGGAAATATATAATTCAATAATAATAGAATTTCTATACAAAATATATGTAGAATGAAATAAAATAAGTTACAGTTACAAACATGATAATCCATGGTGGAAAGACGTTATAGGTACTACACATTAAATTATATATATAGTTTTTCTTGCATTAATAATAATCTATGCGATGCTAAGGCAAGGATTTGCGATACACTTGCAAGGTAAAAAGACTGTACTTGGAGAATTTGGAACAAATGTTCATTAAACAGGAGATTTGAAGTAATTCTTCATTAAAATTAAATGCTAAGAAAAATGTAAACAATATTAGGTGATATTAGTATGATTTCGGAATGGAGATATAGAAGGTATTTTGATTAGTGATAATGGATATGCATGTTCAAGATATCTGTTAACTCCATCACAAACACTAACGACAAGTCCTGTGTTAAAATATAAGACTCCATATATCAACGAGAAATGTCTTTTAAAAAGCATTTGAAATTATGAAGAATAAACTTGGATGCTTTTTTCATTAAACTGGACACAACAAGGGCATCGATATTAGCAATATCCATTATGAACATTATAAAAGGAAAAATTGCAAACAGAGGAAACTTCACATTAAAAAAATATCTCCTCACTTTCATTAACTTTGTATGGAATTAGATTGATAATGTGGATAATGATTTAAAATGATTATTAATGATAATGTTGGCAATATTTTTAAGCATTAGATTAGCATATAATGAGACATTTTAATTACAAGCACCTATTATCATAAGTATGTTTTATTTAAAATAAAGTCTAAATATAAAAATATCTTTATACACTCATTCCTTCCTTTTTCTCTTTTAACAATTTCATTTTGTATGTTCATATCGCGGATCTTTTTCAACTCTAAATGTTTCCATTTCAATGTATTTAATTAAAAAGTTACAATCCTGGATCTAAAAGAAGTCTGACAAATATGTGTTTATTTTTATTCGTACCAATTTGTTTTTTTAGGTTAGCTTTAACGGTGAGCTGTAACTTTAAACATACTTAACATACCCCTACACGCTACTAACAATTTAGTTGGCTACTAGGCTTAGTACGCAGTTAAATACGATTATGAATACGACCTTTTTTAGTAGCGTGTTAGTTGGATCTTAGTAGCCACTAACTTTCATTATGAATAGGGCTGATTATTTTTAACGTTCCTAAACATCCCACCGAAACAAAGGCTGAGCAAGTGAAGGAAAGATAATCTTCACGTAATGGAGGTCTTTGGGCATCTAGGTGTCGAATTGAGACTACTTCGCCAACTAGAGTGGCAAGACTGAATCATTCAAAGCCAGATAGGAATCCCTTTAAAGTGACTTTTCCGAATACAAATGATATTTTCAGAGTCCTACGTAACTGCAAGAAACTCAAAACCTCTACTAACTTTAATAATGTAATTACCTACCTACATAAATCTCCTAGGCCAGTCTTAGTATTATAGATCATTAAGCAGCAACTGTTTGACCGCAAGGCGACTATAGAGTCTGTTCTAGCTATTAAATTTATCCACGATTTTCCCACCACTATCAAGGTACAACCTACGGAAAATTAACATCCAACAAAAATAACCACCTATGTCAATCGCAGATTTCTTTACCAAAATGCGTGGTTTACGATCCAAACTTAATACAATAAAAATGCATACGAACTCTTCGATGCTGATACGGTGGTCTTTACAGAAACGTGGCTTACCTCTGATATGAATGATGCAGAGATTTTCTTTCAGTCCTTCTTACTTGGTTTGCAATTTAACAGAAAACTCAAAAACGTTGGCTTACCACCGGGGGAGGGGTTATCAGCATTTTCTAATTGTTTTACCGTAAAGTCAGTTGATATTTCTTCTTCAGTGCCGATAATTGACTTTATTTCTCATTGTGATTTTCTGTCCTACATACAGAGTTCACTTTGTTAATATTTACATCACACCAGTAAGTATCTCCTGTGACGACTACGTGATCTTCTTTGATAGTCTTGCACCTAAGCTCTTGAACAAAAACGTTTTTATTTTTGGTGATTTGTTGTCCTTCATTCAATTCAGCTAACAAAAATTCTGAACGAAAGTTTCAATACTGTTGCATTTAATATCCTCATTAGATCCACGTTAACTCAACCCCGTTACTAATGCTCATGGCAAGTTATTAGATTTAATTTTTACAAATCGGGATTGTCAATTGAATTCGTGCATGATGTCTCTCTATTAATCTCTGAGGATTTATATCATCCGGCGCTTTCACGATCAAGCAACTAATTAGGCCAAAGGAATACTATTGGAAAAAATGGAAAAAAGCGGGTCTCCATCGGATCGAAATGAATTTAACAGATTAAGATCCAGAGTCAAGTACGAAGTGTGCATAGCTTATAACAATTATCAATCTTAGTTTGAATTTCAAATCAAGACGATCTCTGCGACCTTTTGGAGATTCGTTAGGAGTAAGATTGGTGGTGCTAGAATCCCAGGATATATGTCGTACAACAATAATGAGTATTGCACTCCTCATATAGTTGATACTTTTGCCAGTGCATTTATCAACGTTTTCCAACCCAGCTCAACTTTTCCTTTGCCAACTGGTAGTAGTATGAACTGAACTGCTCTACCACTTCTAAAGATGTTTTACGTTCTATCAAGAAACTCAAATCCAATCTAACAGTTGGTCATGATGGTCTGCCAAGTTTCTTCGTGCAGACTGCGGATATGTGCCATGGGAACCGTTTAAATCTCTATCTAATCTGATCATTACAACTTCTTCCTTTCCTGATGCCAGTGTGCAAAATGGGTGACCGAAGTGATATCACTAATTATAAGCCTCTTATTATTTAAGTAACTTTGCCAAGTTGTTTGAGTTTGTTATGTCAGCAGATAATTACTGAATCAGAATTTTACTTTCACCCCAGCAGCACGAGGTTTCATATCTGCACGATCTGCTATCACTAATCTTGCTGAAATAACGCAATTTATAAGCAAAGCTTTGGATCAACGCCTTCAAATAGATGTTATTTACACTGTTTTTGCTAAAGCCTTTGATAGCACTGATTATTTGTTGTTTCTCAAAAAAACTTGATGCTTTCGGTGTTCCGATTAGTTTATTCAAGCTCTTATCATCATATCTTTGTCGTTATGTATGCTACAACGGATTCCAATCTGGTCACTTTACTTCAGGTGTACGGCAGAGAAGAAACCTTGGTCCCTTACTATTCAATATATTTATTAATGACATCTTAAATTCTGTTGACTGCTCTGCCCTAGCATGTGCGGATGAACTAAAGAACTTCATGGAAATTAGAAGTGTTGAAAACTTCAGGACAATTTGCAGATTGTTTATGACTGGTATCTACAAAATCAAATATGGTTAAATGCAGAGAAATGCGCAATAGTCGCACAATAATAGTACCATTTAAATCGAACTATAATACCAAGGCATACGCATTTTAAAGATTTATGAATCCTCTTCGATTCTGCTCTCCGATTTACGAATCATATTATTTCAGGTTGCAGTGCGACTACTAAATCATTAGTTTTCCTTATCCGCTCATGGAGGAATTTCAATAATTTATTGGCTGTGAGGTCGATTTATTTCGCTTTCGTTAGAAGTAGACTGGAGTACGGTGTTATCATATGGTATCCGCACTATTTATATCAAGAAATAATCTGATCTAATCTCATCTAAGTGAGTGCAAAGGTGTTTTCAGAAAAATATAATAGTTTCAGAATTGATGGCATTTATCCTCTTAGAAGCGTCGACTGCGTTGTTCTTCTTTAAAGACATTCCTTGCAGTCTTTAAACGACAAGGGAAGGATTAGCAATGCAAATATTCTTTTTAATTGTATTAAGAACCAAATATCATCTGCTTTGCTTTCTCAAGTTGATTTCGCAATTCACTGGCAATTGATGCGATCATCTAAGTCATTCGTTTTACCCAGACACGAACGTTCTCGTTGAAGCACCTCTTGCACACATGATGTCAAATATTATGAACATTTATCGGAATCCGTTTAGGTAGCTGTGCTTAAACTTTTATATATTTTTTTGCAATTATACTGGACTCTGACTGATTTTTGATAGATTTATTACATATATTATAAAATAGCGCAAATAGTTTTTTTGTTGTTGTTTTCTTCAGCACATTTGTTATTCTTTTATTTTTGTATTTTCTGCGCATTGAGTTACATTGTAGAGAGCAACTTCTCAGAATTATTTTGTTTTTTGTAATAATTATCCTGTAAATGGAGTATCTGTTGGATAATAAAGACATATTATTATTATTATTATCACTTTCAAGACGATATGACAGGTACATGTTTTAATTTTCTTCATTCATAGATTTGAAGGTAGTTTTAAGGAAGTTTTTGAATAACTATGTACTTCATTTATTATTTCAGTGTTGTTACTTTCCATGTAAGTTTATTAGCTTCTTTATACACTTTACTGATTTCTAATAGTTTTAAGTATATTATAAGATTTTGTATGTGTTATATACTATGAACGTATTTTACATAATCCTTGATTATAAAACTCAGAGGGAGCAAAATATGATTTTCAAACCGTACCTTTTGTTTTAGTGCCTATAGTAGTTTATTAGCTTCTTTATACACTTTACTGATTTCTAATAGTTTTAAGTATATTATAAGATTTTGTATGTGTTATATACTATGAACGTATTTTACATAATCCTTGATTATAAAACTCAGAGGGAGCAAAATATGATTTTCAAACCGTACCTTTTGTTTTAGTGCCTATAGTTGTCTATCATTATATATTTTATAAAATAGGAAAGTGTCAATTTTTTTATACATTTGATAAAGCACAAATTATTTTTACACCGACTTCGATTCCCAACCATTTTTACTCATAAAAGTTTCTATGACATGCACAGTATCGGTCGCCGCTATTTCAGTAGTCGTTAGGCCATGTTAGTAGCGCTTACACGTTCTGAAAAAATGAGGTGTGGCCACCACACGACTTTCTTATACGTATGAAAGTGTTACTTCCGGTCCGAATTTTGAAATTTCATTTATACAAAAAATATTCCAAATCCAACTCTAAATACTTTTGTACTCTTCATAAATATATATAGAATGCATAATTTACGACATATTTGCAAAAAATCGCTATTCGATAAGAGTAAAAGTGGTACTTCCGGTCCGAATTTTGAAATTTCATTTATACAAAAAATATTCCAAATCCAACTCTAAATACTTTTGTACTCTTCATAAATATATATAGAATGCATAATTTACGACATATTTGCAAAAAATCGCTATTCGATAAGAGTAAAAGTGGTACTTCCGGTCTGAATTTTGAAATTTCTTTTATACAAAAGATATTTAAAAGTATATTCTAAATACTTTTATACTCTTAATGTACTTGCCTAGAAAGCATGACTTGCGAGATATTCGCAAAAAACTGATTTTCGATAAGAGTAAAAGACCTACTTCCGGTAGGAATTTCGAAAAACTTTATTAAAACAATTTTTCTCAAATTTAATTTTGAGTACATTTGAATTCTTTACAAATTTGTTTAAACTTAGTAATTGACGAAATATTTGCAAAATTCGATTTTTTCACTGAAGTAAACTACTACTTCCGGTCAGCCGATTTTGCTCAAAATCTAATCAGTTCTCAAGAGGGAGATTATATTCGTAAATACAGAATTTGGAATTGATATCTGCAGCGGTTTGACCGCTATCGTGGTCACACACACACAGACAGACACACAGACACACACACACACACACAGACACACAGACATTTTTTAAAAACCACTTTTTTGGTATCAGGGGACCTCAAAACGTGGACATCTGCAAAAATCTCGAGGTCGAAAATTTTCATCATCACAATACTTCCTTATACTACGTATAAGAAAGTAAAAAACTGACCTTAGCCAGAAGGTATACGTTATTTACCTATTTATACCACAAAAAAGCATTTGATTACGCATCGTATGAGTATTGCGTAGCGCATGTCAGTAGGTTACGTTTAGAAAAACTAAACGAAATATAGAAGCTCGTGTTATGAAACACGAATCAATAAATAACACCAGACCACCTAACGCTGATCAAAAAGTGAGATCATTCAGGGAACTGGATGCATTTGAATTAATTTATATTAAAAAAAAAAGAATTAATACATACAGTGTAATAACTCAACCCTTATTAATTTAATATGACACTTGACACAATTTATATTAAATTTTTAATTCTTGACGTGGTGTTATAAATTACTTTAGCATAATTGTTTTACTATTCTAGTTCTCTAGTTTTATTTTGTTTAGATATTAATAATAACGTCCAACGTTGCTGTATTTATCAACAAATGTTGTTCAAGTATAATGAATATAGATAGCACTTGATCATTTTACTTTGAGTAAGCCAACAATATATTTTTGCAATCGAAAATCGAGATAGACCCTAAGATCGTATAATATTTTCTAAAACAAAATGGGATACTATAACTGCAAACTAAGAATAAATAGTGTTTATACATACACAATAATTATCCTCGTTTCATCACAAACAAATTTAAATATAACCATAAATTTTGAAATTCATCCAAGCAGTACATTTTTGCTTTTAAAACATCATTGTTCGAAACCAGTACGATTTTTTGATTAAATAAGCCATATTTGTAAATGCCTTCTTTAAAATTCCTTTAGATAAATTCATTTTTCAGTGGCTTCTTACGACTACAATTTAATTTCATTTTGACAAAAATGCAACTTGTCAGAAAAAACATGACACTACCGGTTTCTCAAAAATTAAAGGAAACAAAATTACAGTGTATACTTGTGAAGTTAGTTGTTCAAGTTCCATACAGCAAGCACCCTTATGCCTTCTTAGAATTGATCAGTATAGAAAAAAATGAGGTGTGGCCACCACACGACTTTCTTATACGTATGAAAGTGTTACTTCCGGTCCGAATTTTGAAATTTCATTTATACAAAAAATATTCCAAATCAAACTCTAAATACTTTTGTACTCTTCATAAATATATATAGAATGCATAATTTACGACATATTTGCAAAAAATCGCTATTCGATAAGAGTAAAAGTGGTACTTCCGGTCTGAATTTTGAAATTTTTTTTATACAAAAGATATTTAAAAGTACATTCTAAATACTTTTATACTCATAATGTACCTGCCTAGAAAGCATGACTTACGAGATATTCGCAAAAAACTGATTTTCGATAAGAGTAAAAGACCTACTTCCGGTAGGAATTTCGAAAAACTTTATTAATACAATTTTTCTCAAATTTAATTTTGAGTACATTTGAATCCTTTATAAATTTGTTTAAACTTAGTAATTGACGAAATATTTGCAAAATTCGATTTTTTCACTGAAGTAAACTACTACTTCCGGTCTGGCGATTTTGCTCAAAATCTAATCAGTTCTCAAGAGGGAGATTATATTCGTAAATACAAAAGTTGGAACTGATATCTACAGCGGTTTGACCGCTATCGTGGTCACACACACACACACAGACACACACACACAGAGACATTTTTTAAAAACCACTTTTTTGGTATCAGGGGACCTCAAAACGTGGACATCTGCAAAAATCTCGAGGTCGAACATTTTCATCATCACAATACTTCCTTATACTACGTATAAGAAAGTAAAACACTTGAATGGAGCGTGTGATTCCAAGCAAGAACCTGACTTGTGACATAAAAAGCATTCGTTCGTAAAGACCATAGATAACCATACTTCGTATATGAATACCAAGTGATAAATGAGGTGTGGCCACCACACGACTTTCTTATACGTATGAAATTGTTACTTCCGGTCCGATTTTTGAAATTTCATTTATACAAAAAATATTCCAAATCCAACTCTAAATACTTTTGTACTCTTCATAAATATATATACAGTATGTCCACGGATCGAGTTCCAAAGAGGAAAAACTTTTTTATTTTGCATTTTACAAGAAAAATGTATTCTTGATAAAAGTTTTTGCATGTCTCGAAACGGCCAAGTCAGTTTTAACCTTTTCAAAATTTCTTTTAGTTTAAGATAAAAATCGAAAAATTGGTCGTTTTATTTGAAAATTTTTTCATAAACTCAAAAACAAAAATGATATAACTAATAACTATTTTACTCAATCCATTCACCGCCCTTTTCAACGCACAATTCTAGCCGTCGGCGCAATTCTCTATAACTTCTTCGAATTTTTTCGAGAGTTAAAGACGTCACAGCGTCTCTAATCCTCTCCTTTAAATCTTCTACGTTCGGAGGAAGATTATTTGCATAAACTATTTGCTTCAAACGACCCCAAAGATAAAAATCAGCCATTGTTAAATCAGGGCTCCTTGGTGGCCATATCACGGGACCATTTCGACCTATCCAATTCTGTCCAAATTGCTGATTTAACCATTCAACAACAATCCTAGCATAATGAGCCGGACAACCATCTTGTTGGAAATAACACCTTGCGAGGTAATTAATCGGTAGATCATCCAAACGTTCATCAACAAAATTTTGCAGCATATCCAAGTACGTATGCTGATTAACAGTATTATCCAAAAAATATGGTCCAATGATACCATGGTAAGAAATTGCACACCACACATTAACTTTTGCCGAATATTGTCGATTGTGAGGCATGCGAAAATTCGGATTGTAATCGCTCCAATATCTCACATGTTGAGATGCAACAGTACCATTAGTAGAAAACGTGGCCTCATCAGAAAAAATAATATTTCAGTAAAAGTATTGATTATCCATAATTTGAGCGCCCATCCACAGACAAAAATACAAACGTTTCGCAGGATCTCCGGGTTCTAATGCATGATTAAAAATAGGCTTGTATGGATGGAACTTCCTTTGTTTCAAAATCTTTTGAATGAGCGATTTACTAATTCCCAGATGGACTGATCTGCGCCGCAAAGAAAGTTTGGGATAGTTCCGTACTGAATCCATTACAAGAAGAGTGGCGGCGTCGTCATCATCGCGTGCTATATTTTTTTTCTTTACATCCAGTATGGAACCAGTGGATAGGAATTTTTTGACCAATGCTCGTGCACCTCTATTTGAGATGTAAATATCCGGAAACTTTTGATTAAATTCTTCGACAACTAGACAGATCGCTTTATTACCTTTGCCATAGCATTGAATTAGGTAAATTCGTTGGTCTTTTGACAACATTTTCAACTATTATGGTTGATTTTTCTAACTGACAGTTAATTAGATAATTAAATATGGATAATTACCATGACAACGCAACTTAATTTCTGGGACTTTAAAAAATTTTCAAATAAAACGACCAATTTTGCGATTTTTATCTTAAACTAAAAGAAATTTTGAAAAGGTTAAAATTATTTGGCCGTTTCGAGACATGCAAAAACTTTTATCAAGAATACATTTTTCTTGTAAAATGCAAAATAAAAAAGTTTTTCCTCTTTGGAACTCGATCCGTGGACATACTGTAGAATGCATAATTTACGACATATTTGCAAAAAATCGTTATTCGGTAAGAGTAAATGTGTTAGTTCCGGTCCGAATTTTAATTTTTTTTTTATACTAAAGGTATTAAAAATTAAGTTCTAAATACTTTTACCACGCAAAATATTTGCAATAAACTGATTTTCGATAAGAGTAAAAGACCTACTTCCGGTAGGAATTTCGAAAAACTTTTTCAATAAAATTGTTCACAATTTCAATTTTAAGTACATATGAATTCTTTATAAATTTGTCTAAACTTAGTAGTTGACAAAATATTGGCAAAACTCGATTTTTTCACTGAAGTAAACTACTACTTCCGGTCTGCCAATTTTGCTGAAAATCTAATCAGTTCTCAAGAGGGAGATTATACTACTAAATGCAAAATTTGGAATAGACAGCTATAGCGGTTTGACCGCTATCGTGGTCACACACAGACAGGCAGGCAGACATTTTTTAAAAACCACTTTTTTGGTATCAGGGGACTTCAAAACGTGGACATCTGCAAAAATCTCGAGGTCAAAATTTTCATCATCACAATACTTCCTTATACTACGTATAAGAAAGTAAAAAGAATTTGTTATCTACATTATAATTGGATAATAACCAAACACATCGTACTTAATTCCAGTGACCTAATGCAAGATGTCGTTAAAATCAGTTGAATGTCTATCGGTTCTACATTAAAATTTATCAAATTTAAAAAATTGACATTTATATATAAATCATTTCCTAAATATTTTATACATCAAAGATGACATATATGTATTGATTAATTCGCGATCTTTTACATATTTTGTATTTGAGCGGAGTCAGTGATTGAATTTCATCTTCCTTCATGTAAGTAACAATATGAGAAAATAATTTTGTAATCTTTATAAGTAATTATATTAATATTAGAACAATGATACATACTGCGCAGTCTTGAAGTGTGCGTCGGAAAGAGTACATATAATTCTGCATACATTTAAGGAATGGGTTATTTTAAAGGTAATTCTTGAATATTGGAACAAAATATAAACTCTACGTTTCTAGAATTCACAACGCACTTTCTTAAATCTTGTAGTGATTTTTTGGAACATGTATATCATATATAATACATCATTATTTTAGAGTAAAAGACCATTATAATAATTTAAATTGGTTTAATAATTCATCATATTAACTACTTTAAAACGTTTACCTATACTGCTATGCAAGAAACACAATATGTTAAAGAGTATGAGTATCAAACTATATTATATACTGTATGACAAAAAAAAACGAATTACCATGCATGCAAACGCGATTATTTTTTAATTAAACTTCGCACAGACGTTTATGGTGTTGAAAGTAATGAATGATAAAAAGAACAGATAAAATTTATGATGTCTTTTGCCGATCTCCAACGAAATTCGATTTATTCTGCTTATTATTAACCAATTTAATTTTGTTTTCTCATTTGTAACCCTCTATACCTGTCATCTAGTGTATTGAAATGCCAAGAACTCGACGATAACCGAATTATCGCCAGCTAAGTGAATTTGAGAGGGGTCGCATCATGGGACTTCACGAGGCAGGTATTGCATTTCGTGAAATCGCCAGGTGGATGCAAAGAAATGATGCTGCAACAGTTATTCGTTGTTGGAGAGATAGGTCTGAAAAAGGGAGGCAGCATCGTAGAAGAAGTCCTAGACGACTTAGAAGAACCAAAGAACGAGAAGATGGGAGGCTAAGATTGCTTGCCGTTAGAGATCGGTGTAGTACCTCAAGATCTATAGGAAATGTTTTTTCGACAGCGATAAACCACAGAATAACAATGCGTACAATATATCGCCGTATTCGTTCGTTTGGATTGATTTTCTATCGTCCAAGATTAATACTGCCTCTCACTAGTCAACATAGTAGCCTTAGATTAGAGTGGTGTAATGTATGGACAAATTGGGATGAAGAGTGGAACAGTATTGGTTTTTCTGACGAATCTCGCTTTTGTTTGTGGGCCCATGATGGTCATAGACGAGTTAGGCGTCGAAGAGGTGAAAGACAATTTTTGAATTTTTCCGTAGAACTTGAGGCAGCACTTACAAGATGATTGATGGTATGGAGTGGAATTAGCATAGGAAAAAGGACTCCTTTAGTATTCCTTCGAGGCCACTTAAATGCTCAAATGTACATTAACGATGTTCTGGAACCACTTGCTTTACTATATATCCGAGAGCTAAATAGTGCCACATTCCAGCAAGAAAATGCCCGTCCTCATGTAGCGGTAGTTACGTTACGATTCTTACAAGAGGCCAACATCAATATTATTCAATGGCCTGCACGATCGCCAGATCTGTTGCCCATAGAACATGTCTGGGATATGATGGGTCGCAGGCTTGGTATGTTACTTAACCCTCCTATGAACATACAACATCTACATGATGCCCTATAATTTGATTGAAATGAGCTTCCACATGAGTCCACAGATCAACTAATTCGAAGCATGTACATTATAAGACTGAACTTATAATTATTGTTTCAATATTCATGTAATATGTATAATTATTATTCCTCTATTAATTATAGATGTATTTAAAACTACTTATTGATACACATATACATACAACTTATATGATTTAAGTTAGAATAATAGAATAACTGTACAAATATAACAATAAACTACACTTTCTTTTCATTATATGAAAAGAGGAATACACATAAAAATACAAACTCAATAATTTTCAGAGGATTTCAAATCAACCGCTTGTTATTATATACCATATATTTTACATTAGCTTGGCATTCTACTGAAGTACAATTATCTATGGTGTCTTTGGCAAAGACCATGTGCACCATGTCGAAACGAGTTACAAACAAAACAAATTGTCATACGATTTATCAACCTGTTTAAAGCCTTGCTGTACACTATAATAAACAAAGAATAATGTGTGTAATATATTATCGTCAAACTCATTCATGTATGTCTCATTTCCAATTTTAAAAAGACTGGCATATATTTCAATGCCAAACTAATCTCATTTTAAGCTCATTTTTATTGACAAAACTAAATTTTTTAACAAAACTATTGCAACAAGTAAAATTTAATATCAAAAAAATTGTTTGTTTTTCGAAATTCTTTCCAATGAAACACAAAAAGAAGGTGCTTTCCCATATTATTTTCTAATAGTCTTGGAGACATGTACCGGATTAACAGGCCATTTTTTCGTAACCA
This sequence comes from Amphimallon solstitiale, assembly GCA_963170755.1. Classification (NCBI taxonomy): domain Eukaryota; kingdom Metazoa; phylum Arthropoda; class Insecta; order Coleoptera; family Scarabaeidae; genus Amphimallon; species Amphimallon solstitiale. The sequence continues at coordinate 80,354,248 of OY720676.1, read as the reverse complement.
ATTTTTGGTACATTCGCAATCATATCGGTCACATTCAGCAGACGATTCGGAAACCGTTCCCGTTCGAACTGCTCAAATGAAAACAGTTGGTGTTGGCTGGACAGGATTGTTCTCGTTTACGTGATCACCTTCCATTTCGTACTTTTCACCGCTGCCATATGTTAGAATTATACAGATTTAACGGAATAAACAATAATAATAAATTGTTTTTCTGCATTAAGTTTCGGTATAGTTTTTAGTATAACGAGCGGTTTTTCCAACACTCCGATTAAAGTAATCGGTTACACAATACCTTTAATTTGTTTATCTAAATTTTCTAGCAACTTTCTCAAAATTTTGTGTTACGTTGGTGTTGGAATGAATTAATGCGCATGAGGATCAGAATACGCTCACGTGAGCATAGCATTTCTCCGCTCGCAAAAATAGCGACCGCTCCACAACATGTTCAGTTGCGCAACTGTTGTGTCTGCTGAATGCGACAATCGATGAAGTTGGTTATGGCACAAATGAAAGCCGCGATCATGCAAATTAGTAAGTGCTATATGCGTATTTTTTCACAATTGAAATTCGATCTCGTTTTTTCGTATTTACTTAAATTTTACATATCACAGTTCTTTAAGAATTGTATCTATTAATTCCCTTAATGGATATTCTATTTGCACCAGGAGTAAAAAGACGCAGCGGCCGTTAAGTAACGACATGGCGTTTTATAACTGCGATAACATTTCTTGGTTTATTACTTTTACACTAACTACACTATTAGCATATATTGTATTAAATCGAAAAGTTCAGTAATAAATGGTGTAATACGCGCCTTGTTCGTTGTACAGGTTAGGGTATATCATATTTTTTCCGCAGTCATTATTAAATGTTCGTTCAATGCCACACTATTTTTACAGCAAGTGTTATAATGAGTGTAGAACGTAAGGGTGCATAAAAGGTTATGTAATTTGTTATTGCTAAGGAGACCAATCTTAGCTTCAACTCATAACTTGTGCCTTGAGCGTTCGCTTCATATTCCGGTTTCGCGGGTTCACGTCCCCGAAACCTCTTTCGTTAGTTTTATTCTTCTGTGACCATGTCGGTTGCTATAACGATTCTACTATATGCAAAACTGCGTGTAGTCTAAACGCATTTACTGTGTTATATAAAGTGCGTGTAGTAGCAACGAACAAATCTATCAACGTAACGTCAGCAGTGACGGATGGTAAGTGCCTTCGTGAAGCAATTACATAGACAAGACTGATTCGTTTATTATCGGTGATATGCTCAGCATCTGTGAGTACATCACCGATAATAAACAATCAGTCTTGTCTATGTAATTGCTTCACCTAAACGCAATCAGCCGCTACTGAATGTCAGTAGTTATAGTTGCATGACGGCAGAAGTTTTTACTGTCGCCAAAACTGAACGTGCAAAACACGCAACCTAAAAGCTCTCTGAATTCTTACATAAATAATTCAATATTTTACAGCTGCGCGTGAAATTGCTGCAGCATCTTTTCGCGCTTGTGAGCATCAAGTCGACTTCCTTGGCGATTTCTGTGAGTAGTATTTAATCTATGACATTAGTGATCGTGTCTTATCACGGCTGTTAGAGCGCCATTCTCTATTTTGGACACTTTCGATGCTGTAATAGTCAGATGACTGTTATTCATATACTATAAGTCCGAAATTTGTACGACACTCTATTAATACATCATGAAATATGTTGCAAAATATTATAATCCTGTTCAATTATGCATTAGGCCTAGAAATTATGGCACTTGCTATTTACGTTTACGCTGAGAGTTTCTTCTTTTATTATTTTTAAAATTATTTAGCAAATGCAACCAGTTTTTTTTCCTCGTAAATGTAATTATAATATAGTAAAATATTTATGCGGGTGGTAACTAATATGGCAAATTTTTCTACGGCCCTAACCCTCGTCACAAGTCGAAAGTTCTAGAACTATTGCCTACCAGAGCTTTAAACTCAAGAAATTGTTGAACACAGGCAACGTTCTTACGCATAGAGCTCACAGGATTTCTTAAACCATTAAATTTTAAATTATGAACTATATTCCCACGCTATTGCCAGACAAAACTTCTAGCGTATGACAAAATTGTCATTGAACACAATTGATATGACGATTATTGGACATCTATCAGATATGTGCCATAAGACTCATGAGTTGCCAGACTTGGATAAATATTATATTGTATATTTAGTAAATTTATGACAAGTCCATAATATATCATTTCAGCAATGAAAGTCTGGAAGACAAAACACTAACCGCGATCACGCAATTTTTATCTAAATTAGCACTTTTTCAAAGTTTGTTTGCTGTGGTATTTTGTAAATGAATAATTAACTCTCTAAAAGAAAGACATATCAAATTGAGTTTTACAACAGTTAAATTACATTGAGAAAATCAAACGATAAAAAGGTGTAAATATTGAAATGCTAAATAAGTATCTAATTCAACCAGAAAATCAACGATTTATTTCGCAATAAGATAGAAAAACTACTACGAGGGTGGTTGATGTATAACTTGGTTCGCATACTAATAGATGGCGCTAACGTAATCTGTATATGTAGTCATAAAGTATCCGTTTATGAATAAATAATCTGTAGTCTCAAGTCATTCTGACAGTAATTCAATGTTTGAAAGTTACTTAAACAAAACTGTTTCGAGCAACAGTGACAAATGGATAAAATTGGAATTCGTAGCGTGATTCAATTCTTCTTTTTTTGGAAAAGAAAACAGAGAAGGAAATTTATAAGAGGCAGAACAAGCACTGAAAATGCACCCCATCCTGGAGCCCGGAAATCGGCTGACACCCGAAATCATCGATAAAATCCATGATCTGACTTTAGCCGACAGACGAGTGGAAGTGCGCGATTTAGCAGAAGCCACTGCCATCTCAACTGAGCGGGTTCACTTTATTTTGCATAAGGAATTGCCTATGAAAAAACTTTGTGCAAGATGGGTGCCGCGTCTAGCCACTCCAGAACAAAAGCAATTCGCATGCGAATACCTAATGACGATTTACAAATATTTGAGAAGAAAGCAGTATAGTTTTTGCGTCGTTTAGTGATAATGGACGAAACCTGGATACACCACTATATCCCTGAAATGAAACAGCAGTCAAGACAATAGATAGCACCTGGATAAGCAGCTCCGAAAAAAGTGAAATGCGTTTCATCTGCTGAAAAAGTGCTGGCGTCAGTTTTTTGGAACGCAAAAGGTATTCTCCTAGTTGACTATCTCGAAAAGAGAAAAAAAACATTACCGGAGCGTACTATGCATCACTTTTTGACCGTTTGAAGACGGCAGTAAGAGAAAAATGCCCGAGAATGGCCAAAAAAGGTGCTGTTTCACCATGACAATGCCCCCGTGGATTCATGTCGTGTTGCTCAGGAAAAATTGGCCAAGTTACGATTTGAACTGCTTCCACGTTCTGTGTATTCTCCAGATCTAGCTGCCTCAGACTACCATCTATTCCCGAAACTAAAAACTTTCTTGGCAGGACGAAAATTTGGGTCAAATGAATAGGTCATGCACGAAGTTAACCAGTATTTTGAAAGCCTCGAAGGAACTCATTGCCGCGAAGGATTCGCGAAGCTGGAGGAAGGTTGGGGCAAGTGCGTTGAATTTCAAGGGGACTATGTCCAAAAATAAAGTACGTTAATAAATTTAAATTGTTTTCTTTCATATCAAACCAAGTTAATTATCAAACTACCCTCGTATCCCGCCATCTACATCATCTTTCTAAGAACAACGGACTAACATGCTATAGTCACATGAAATAAATATAAGATGCTATTTGATTCTTAAAAAAGTATTGTTCCTAAGTTCCTAGATCATATGAAACTTAAAGAATATCATTTACACGAATCTATTACGGTATTTATTAAAATTCTGGTTGTCCCAATCAAATTTTTACTAATAACCTGATTGAATGGAAAATTCAATTTTGATTTTAAAAATGTAACAGAAAAAATAAGCTGGAATGGATTATTTTCTCATTTTCAGCAACAAATCTGTCCATTTCACTAGTAGGCTGAGGAAGTCGTCAAAAAAAAAAGAACAACAGATATATCTCTAAAATAGTGCTAGTAGCTTTAACAAAATTATTTTCATATGTACTATAAATTGTTTATCTAAAATGCCTTATATATATATATATATATAATATGTTTGTAAGAAACACTAATCAGTTTACAAAATCTTCAATTATAGCAAGAGATACATAAAAATGATGTATTCCAAATATATGTTAAAAAAACCAGTAATTACATTTTACTTTTAAAAAAAAGTACTAATTCAATGAATAATAATAGCAAATAACATTAAATATGTAGAGCTCTAAAGTTACATTTCATAATTATATGGTTTTATTGCAGCTAACTACTCAAGTATAAAAACAAAAAGTTTCTACAGCTAAATAATTTCAGCTATTCTATTACTAGTATTTTAAAGTCAATTTGATTAGCTACGGGTAATTGAATTTTATTAAACATTTAGGTTATGTTGATGGACTACACACTTTAAATAATTATACTAAGTAAAAGAGAAATATCTTACTGTTAGTCTTGTATCCATATTATAAGGATGAACTGTAGCTGTTGCACGTGGAATACCTCCTTGTGTTTGCGACATATTTGTATTTAGTGTTGGTGATAACTCTTTATGACCAGGAGATGATTGAGGAACAACTGTATTATTCAAAGCTCCACTCTGTCTGAAATATCCTAACATTTTAGAAAAAATACTGAAAGTATTTATAAATAAAAGACCTATACATTTGATAATAATGATTAGTAAAACAAGATTAATACATATTTGTTTGTAGAATCTATAGTAATTATCGGATAGATCACTGTAGCTATAAACAATAGCTAAAGTTATAAAACATGCCTAAGGCATGAGTTTACGAAGTAAAGATTGCATTGTAAACACTACATATAATCTAATATTACTTACTGAATTGCTTTATAAAGATCCCTAATTTTCTGCTGTATAGGATGAGATCTAACTCTTAAAAGTTCCAATGCTCGTTGTTGCAATTCGTTTTTACGACCGGATTTGTTTCTTCCGGCAAAACCTAATAACATCTGCAGCTCTGAGACTCGAAAGGTAACTAACATACTCTAAAAGCCCAAGAAAAATATCTTTAAAACCACTTAAGCATTCATGATTTTTCATGTATTACCCGTAACTCTTCTAGGTTCTCAGACATCTCCTCCTGCATTTGTGTTGTTTAACCGAAAAATTTTCTAATTCGTTCATTTAAAATGTTAAAAATTAACCTACAACCAAAAATTTGACATCTACTAAGTATTAAGAATTGGTATTACAGGATAGAAAAACGCCGCGGTTTCCCTATTATCACAAGCTACCAGATCAACAGAAAATAACAAAAACAAACGAATATGAAAATAATTCAATTGTTTGTAAATTCCAGACACAGCCACTATTCCAATTTTACAGATAATTTGGATTACACAACCCGAACTTGTATTAAACACAATTTTGTGAACAACAACAGCAACTTCTCCACACGCAGGTTACGCATAAGTCTGTGATTCTTCTTCTTTAACCACTGAAACCTGTGCAAATAGCGACTTTGAAAATGACAAAACTTAAAAATGAAATGAAGTATAATTTTGTATTCTTGACATATAAAACTATCGGTAATAAGAATATACACATTATCTAAGTCAATATAATGCAAAATAAATTGGAAATGTTCAGAAATTTGTAATTTGTAATATATGTTAAGATAGCCACCCAAAACTCAAACCAGTGACGTGTAATAAAATTTTACAACGCCGAAAAGAAAATTAAATGAAAATAAGATTTTCCTAGTAATATATGTGATTTAACAATTATTTGAAGTAAAAGTAAATCGTATGACTACTTTGCTATTATAAATTTACAAAAAATCCAATAAAATATCTTTTACAAAAATGTCTGGTACAGCTATGTCAAATTTTTAGTCATTTAATGCTTTTCTTTATATTATCTACGTATTATTCTATATAGTACAATAATAGTACAATTAATAGTCTTAATTTCTCTATGAAAGAGTTAATTTAATATTAAAAAATAATAATCAATAATTCAATACTGGTTTTAGTTGTATTTAAAGGTATATTCACACGCGTGAAGTATTTAAGGAATAATAATCAGGGTTGCAAGTATTAAGAAAACCAAGGACTTGGTATTTTGTATTGCAATTCCACAATATAGTACCAATACTACCATGAACCATAGACCATTTCTTTCCTTGACATACTTGGCCCCTCCCAAGTGACTAGAAAACGTCAATAGTTATAAAGATGTCTGTTTGATGGCGCTTTCCAAATTGCTCTCGTTTATGAGAATTGCTGCTCGAGGTGGTAGTGTGCATTGCAGTAGGTATGTTATATGTGGAACCGCTGTATAGTAAAATTTAATAAAGATAGATATAAACTGAAACTTCAGAAGTAAATACGTTTTACGGGCTGTATTCATTTAAGCTTTATTGTATTTGAAATCACTTATTTCAGTTCAGTTTAGCCATTTTTAAATTTATTAAAGTGTAGATAATTATTTTTACCGTGTAAATGTAAATATACATTTAAGACTTTCTTGTATTAATAGGTATAACATTCTCGATTATAAGGTTTCACAAATTTTATTAAGGTAATGCATAAACAATTATCAATAATATCACATTTGAGTTGCTTATGCTTAATTAAAAAACTGAAAAACATATAGGCGAGACATGGTCATTTTCATAGTTTACTATTAAATAACAGATAAAAACAATTTACGTGACCATATCATACTATTTTGAGTTACTTAAATATATACTTTAACTGATACAAATTTAACTTTAGAATTTGAATCGCCCTGTAAACGGCGGAATGTTATTTTACAATTAGTCAACACGGTGCAAATTTATGATGGCGCTGTATGCTATGAAGTACGCAAATATATCATGCAAGTTAATTGTGAAAATAGACAATCTCCTTCGATTGCTCGAAGAAAACTTTTGTACTTCTGTATATCTTTTTCGAATTAATAATCGTCGCGTTCAGCAGACAGATCTTGAACAGTTCTCGCTCCAACTGTTCGCTTGACAACAGTTGAGTGTTCGCTGGAAAGAACCGTTCACCTTTACGTGATCGTCTGTCATATGCTACTTTTCATTGCTGCCAAATGTAATAAACAATAATAATAAATTGCTTTGTGCATCATATTTCGACGCTGTTTTTAGTGTAAGTCTAATATTATAATAAATTTATTTCTATTCATCGTAAGCGTTAACTTTATCATCATTACCATTTAATTGGAGGTATACTTTCCTTAAACTTTCGACCTTCCATTAATTTTTCTTCTATGGATATCATCATTTCTTCAGCGATGATTATCTACAGATCTTTTTAATCATCAATAAATTTATGTTAAATATGCAAGCAAACTCTGTGTTCGAAAATAGGTTTAATTTTATTTTAAAATGAAGCAAGGTTTGAGAAAATGGATGTCGTGTGTGGGAGACCTGCGACCAGTACAATTTAGTTTATTTTCCTTTTCCAGTAACTTACTCAAAATTTTGTGTTACGTTGGTTTTGGAACGCGTTAATGCGCATGAGCATAGAACTCCTCTGATTATATAACTCATTTGAAATTTAGCCAATAGCAATTACAAATTTTACGTAGTTACCATGTATTGATAAGTGAATATACTCTTGACAACGTAATATAACAGTTTTGGTGTTTCGCTTCCTCCAACAATATGAATCTTGTCATGGTAACAAGTGTTTTGAAGTTTGTTGATAAACGTCAAAAATATATTCAGCAATTTTCATAGTGCTTTTTTAATTTTTTCGACATGGAACGCTTTAGTATAAGCTCGGGGACCGAAATAGATAAAGAAATTGAAAATTTGACACCGCAAAATACCGTTAAAACACATAAATATGTTTGGAAACAGTTCACCGAATTTTGTGAACAGCGAAATTATAAACTTTGTGCTCAAACTTCTGTCGAACAATTAGCAAGTATTTTGAAAGATTGGGCATTCAACATGAAACGTGCAAACGGCACCGTGAAAACAATTTGGAATATTTCCGCTAAACTTGTCAAAAAAAAGTTTTATGAAGAGTTTAATCGAGAAACAAATCCATTCAGAGGCGTGATTTTTGAAGTTGCAAGAAAGGCGCGGGCAGCTAAAAGGAGGAAGTTACAAGAAATTCCTGAAAAAAGAAAGATAAGTTCTGTCTCCCTTAAAACGGAAGAAATTAGCAAAATTGTGTCATTTTTGACGAAAATACGCCAGACGGTTTACAAAAAAAATTCTATCAAATTTGTTCTGTGGAACTGGCGTGGCGTGGAAATGAAGCAGTCTTTTGCTTAATTGACTATTTCAAAGCAGAATGCGACAATTATGGTCAACCCACAGGATGTATTGAGTACAATTTAATAGCATATTTTCTAAGACAGTACAAGGTGGCGAAAAACATACAGCTGAATCTAAATGGTTGACACCGAATAAAAATTGTGAAGATCAGTGTCAAGTACGTCATTCCAATCGCTCTTCCGCTGTTAGCATCTTGACACAATCTGGAGCAAACTTACAAGATATTATTGTGGTGTTTCGCAGAATACGTCTCGTGACTCGGAAATATAATCGATTATTTTCTATGCTCTTGTGATATTATTACTGAATATGTTGTAGAGCGGTCGCCATTTTTGTGAGTGGAAAAATTCTAGGCTCACTAAGTGAAAGTAAAATTTTTCGATGTGACTTGAACAAACCTGTTGAGAATTCCTATTGAACAAATTAAACGCAAAATAAACAGGTAGAGTTCATTTCCGTAGTAAAAATGTATAACGATAACGCGGTATTGGTCATATCTTATATACCGCATGTGTTAAATCATATTGGGAATAGGATATATGTATACTAGGCACACCGGCAACAACGCCCAATCGTGGCCGTAGTCATGATACAAGGAAACAAGGTATGCTTTTGCGCATATCTGGATGACGCGCATTTATCGAAAAAAATGTCACTTGACAACTCTGACAGAAGTCACTGACTGAACTCACTGACAGAAGTAACTGACAGAAAGCATTTTCCAAGACTCCCTTTAACAACTAATATTGTATCTGGAGATCGTGTCGAACAGCGTCGTTCTGTGTTTGTGAGAGGATGGGTGAATGGTAACAATGCCTCGCTACACACCAGAAGAAAAACTGCAAATTATTAAATGGTACTATAGTGGTCATTCTGCAAAGGATTGCGGAAATTTATTTCCGCAAATATTTGCAGACAGACCCGTACCCTGTGAGCAAAGCATATTACATATTTTGAATAGCTTTGAAAAATGTCTTTGTTTAAATATTTGCACAAAGTGTAATCCTAGAGAGGTAAATCCACTAAAAGCTGAGGAAGGAGAAGAGCGGGATATAATGATTTGTAGCACTCTCGAAGTAGAGCATACGCTATCTACCAGAAGTGTTGCTGAGGAATTGGGTGTGAGTAATAAAACCGTCGCGAACATATGGAAAAGAAATAAATTAAAATGTTTCAAATACTCGAAAACGCAAGAAATATTTCTCGATGACAATTTTAGAAGAATGGAGTTTTGTGAAACCGTAATGGAAAAGGCAAATGAAATTGAGAATTTCATCGCAAATATTGAATTCACAGATGATTCGTCATTTCCATTAAATGGAAAGCACAATCCTTCTGTTGTTCGATATTGGGCTCGGGAAAATCAGTACAGATATTTTGTTAAACACACCCAATGTCCCCAGACAGTGAATGTCTGGGCAGGTATTTTGAGTGACCATTTGCTTGGTCCATTTTTTTATTGATGGTACGTTAAATGCGGACAAATACCTCGATATGCTACAGAATCAGATAGGTACTTCCCGCTGTTGATAATACCGGAATAGATCGGAATATTATTTGGTTCCAACAGGACGGTTGTCCTGCACATAATATGGTTAGAGTAAAGCATTTTTAATGAATACTTTTCCTGATCGTCTCATTAGTGGAACAGGAAACATTCGTTGGCCCCCGCAATCTCCTGATCTATCGCCAAATGATTTCTTTTTGTGGGGATACATCAAAAATAAAATATACAGTGCACAAGTTGGCAGGCTAGAAAACATAGAGGCTTTTGAATCCGTAACAGTCGATGTGATTCGTAATGTGCGAGAACATTTTTATGATAGGGTCGGACAATGCCTTGCTGTTGGAGGAGGCTTTTTTGAACCTATGCAATAACATTTTATTTTTTAGTATTGTTTAGAGTATATTTTTTATTTTCATTATAATTCCGTTCTTAATAAATTTATATAATAATTTACTAAGAATTAATGTTTAATTAGAATTGTGCTTTTATTTTCTTCTGTGTTGTATTGTATTTCTGTTAAACAGGACTTTATTGAAATAGTGTCCTGTGAATTCACAACTTTATTGAACTGGTAGTACTAGAGGTCGAATGCGCGTCATCCAGATATGCGCAAAAGCATACCTTGTTTCCTTGTACCATGACTACGGCCACGATTGGGCGTTGTTGCCGGTGTGCCTAGTATACATATATCCTATACCCAATATGATTTTACCTACGAGTAAAGAATAGAAGAGAGAGCATAACGTGGTGTGGAAATAGGTATTTTTTAGACGGAGTTACCCTTTTCGGTAGGTCAGTTATGTCCGGTTATGTCAAAAATGACATTTTAGTGTTTCTATAATGGTCAATTGTGTGGCTTGTCGTTCTAAAACGGCAAGAACAAAGAATATTAATTTTTCTCTTCATCGGTAAGTTATTTCATTGGCATTCAACATAGGCAATAATAATTTAAAAAGAGGTATTTTAAATAAATTGTCATATATCTGACATGTCTGATTATGTGTTCAGTGTCGTAACATATATATCCAATAATATAAATAAATATAAATTACATACACAGAATAAAAGTGTTCTTTTAAACAATTTAGAAGTTTTAGAAATCAATAAATTTAAAAATACGAACCTATTATTAAGTAACCAATTAGAAATTGCAAACTCCCCACTTTTAAATTTATTTAAGAACCCACCCCCACCAATGTCAACAAATATATAAATTCAAATAGCTCCTAAGTTTAGTTGTATTATTTACTTGATAAAGCCACAGTGTGTGCGAAACTAGTCGTATTTTTGTTAATACAATTTTTGGAAATTTGAAACACCTTGTTTTATTTCAAGTGTTTTTGTGCATTTTATTAAAATGGAATTCCAACAAGTAACAACCAACTCTATCACAATATATATCCAAGTCATTTAATATTTGTCTTATTTTGACGCAGATTTCATTTAAACCCGTTTATAATATATTAAAAAGAAGAAAAGAATTGAAAACATAATACACTCACGATATTTCTTTAATTATTTTTGGACTAACAACCTATTCTAAATGATTATCGAGAACACAGGAAGTGTACATATACCCTCTACAAAATATTTATGCACGCCTAGGCATTGCGGCGGCCATATTTAGTTACCAAATTTGGACAAATATTATTATTAAGGGGGTAATGCTGAGGCCAATTTGCAAGCGTTTCGTATCGACGATATTGTGTTGTAACCATTGTATAGAATCGATTGAAACAAGGAGTAATTTTTTAATTAAGCTTAAATTGAAGTACCTAAAGAAAGAAAAAAATTGTATATAAAAAAATGTTACTGAATAATAACATTTTAAAAATGCTTATATTTATCGTATACTTTAAGGTGCAATGTTTGTCTTTAATGGCAAAAACTGCCTGTGCGTACCTTCATGAGTCTTTTACCTTTAATATACACTTTTTAGTACATCATTAAAGCTAACCGTTTTGTCTTAATCACGTTGATAAGAACGTATGTTTCTTGATACACATTGCCTATATTCCAGGCGCTTAAAGCAATATTCGTAAGACGATCGCAGAGCAAGCCGCCAGTTGGTCGGGAGAACGATTTTGGTGCCTTGTCTAAATTACCACTTATTTTCTTGCTTTTATTAACATCATGCCGTTGTAGTACTAAAAAATTCATAAACATTAGCCGGATTTCAGAAAAATTTGTTAGCGGGAAAAGAGTAAATTTCAGCGGACGACGATCATATCAAACTCGATGCGAAGCCGCTTCAATTGCATTCAACTTGAAACCGGGTGATTTACCGCGCGTTATTCATAAGAAAGCTGTATACAGAAGTCCAGGAAAACACACAAAAAAGTTTATGACTAGCTGGAAAAGAGTAAGAGCTTGGAAAAAATGCAGTAAAAAGTTATTTGCATGTAAAAACAAGAAAAAAGGGAACCGATTAACCGATAGTACCTGCTGACAGCGATTATGGTGACACAGAAATAGAAATGGTTGTCACATTAACAAAAGAGCAGTACGATATAAAAGAAAAAGAGATTTTGACTTCAATTGAAAAATCGGATTCTGAACGTGACGAGTTACAACATGCTACTATAGGCAAAGCACTAACTTATTATGGAGGCAGCAGCGCTCTGTAAGACTGATTGCGTCCAATTTTGGAGCAATATGCAAAATGCGAAAGACGACGCATTGCGCAAATTTGATAAAACGTCTTTTGTACAATAAATTTTTCGGGACTGCAGCAACACGTTGGGGACAGGAACATGAATTTGTTGCTCTAAAAGAATTGAAAAAAAGCTATGGAATTCGTGTACACGAATCTGGTCTTTTTATTGACGGCAAATTGAATTTTTTAGCTGCTTCGCCGGATGGTTTAATAGATGACGATGGCATTGTTGAAATAAAATGCCCGTCAGCAGAAGAAAATTAAATTTGCGGAGATAATTGATGGTCGAATAACATTAAAGAGTAAAGACAATTATTATTTCCAAGTGCAAGGCCAGCTAGATGTAACAAATAGAAAGTACTGTTTGTTTGTTATATGGACACCTTTCGGAATTAGTGTACAAAAAATCATGAGGGACGATAATTTCTGGGATGCGAATATGAAGAAGCAGTTGGTGACTTTCTTTTACAGATGTTTTCTACCTGAATTGGTTGATCCCCAGTATCCAAAGAAAATGCCTATTCGTGATTTACGTCAGTAGAAAAAACAACAGAATATATATCAGATATAAGGAACTACTTTATACGGACAAAATTTAAGTGATTTTAAATTTTAGTTTTACTCTGACTATAAATAATCACGTCTTGGCTTTCTTATGGCTTTATGTATTGTTTGTTATCCTCTTATATTTCCTATTTTTTAGCTTTTTCAAGTTTATTATATTATTCTGATATTCTGCTATATACAGTTCTTTATGTCATTAATTCTGCAACTTTATTCTGTTCTATTCATTAATTTGTAGAATGCCAATTTTCTATGTTAATAAATAAATAAATATGATTGTTATTTATTATGTATTTTTTTCTTGTATAATTATGGAAAACATAGTTTCTCTGACCATAGATGATACCGTCATTATTTTTTAATATGTCTGGCCGATACATGTATGTGTGACACTTTTAATTAAAAATAAATTCTGGAAAGTTCTGATCTTTATAATAACATTTAAAAATGTATTCAAACAAAAACGGGAAATGTAGCAGAAAAAACAGTTGAACAGACAATTTAAAGCAGTACAAGAATCTCCAAAAATATATAGGGTGAGTCATTTAAAAAACTTAAGTTCCGTGCATTTCCGGTGAAACCGGAAGTGCGTCAGAGCTTAAAGTATTTTTACAATATGCGCCACAAGCAACCATGGATCTTCCACTTATTGTTTTTTCTTTTATTTAAAACACAAAAGACCAATCGAAGACGCGGGTACTAATGACTCACCTGTATATATTTATTCCAAAATTTAAAAAATTCCAATGAAAATATAAGTGGTATAAAACAAATACAGAAACACAAATATTAACCCAGTAAACATTTTTCAAATTTCCCACAATATTATTTAGTAACATCAACATTAAAACTGAAAATGACCACTCATATATTATAAATAGGGAAGTTAACATGTAAATGTCGTAGTTACTAAATAATACTGTGGGAAATTTGAAAAACGTTTAATGGGAAGATAACGCCCCATAAAGGCGAACTATACGAAATGTAAAATCTATGAAATGAAACATGAAATAGTAAACATCCCAATAAGCATTTTCCAAATTATTAACTTTTTACTTTCTTATACGTAGTATAAGGAAGTATTGTGATGCCGAAAATTTTCGACCTCGAGATTTTTGCAGATGTCCACGTTTTGAAGTCCCCTGATACCAAAAAAGTGGTTTTTAAAAAATGTTTGTGTGTCTGTCTGTGACCACGATAGCGGTCAAACCGCTGTAGATATCTATTCAAAATTTTGTATTTACGTGTATAATCTCCCTCTTGAGAACTGATTAGTTTTTCAGTAAAATCGGTAGACTGGATGTAGTAGTTTACTTCAGTGAAAAAATCGAATTTTGCAAATATTTCGTCAATTACAAATTTATAAAGAATTCAAATGTACTCAAAATTATATTTGAGACAAATCGTCTTAAAAAGGTTTTTCGAAATTCCAACCGGAAGTAGGTCTTTTACTCTTATCGAAAATGAGTTTTTTGCGAATATAAAAGTCATGCTTTCTAGGCAGGTACATTACGAGTATAAAAGTATTTAAATTATAATTTTAAATATCTTTCGTATAAAAAAAATTTCAAAATTCGGATCGGAAGTACCACTTTTACTCTCACCGAATAGCGATTTGTTGCAAATATTTCATAAGTTATGCATTTTGTATATATTTGTCAAGAGTACAAAAGTATTTAGAACTGGATAGTTTTTGTATATATGAAATTTCAAAATTCGGACCGGAAGTAGCACTTATACTCTTAGCGAGTAGCACTCTTTTTCGAATATCTTGCAAAGTATGCATTCTATAGCGATTTATTAAGAGAATGAAAGTACTTAGAATAGGATTTTGAATAATTTTTGTATAAAAAAATTCTTAAAATTGTATAGTTTGAAACGCTCATACATATAAGAAAGTCGTGTGGTGGCCACACCTCATTTTTTTCTTAAAAAGATAATAAATTCTGTATAATGTGAACAAGTTCTTTTGTCTATTAATGTGAAATAAATGCATGAAATTTGGAAAAATGGCATTTTTGATTAAACGATATTATCGAATAAAAAATCGATATCAGTCGATATTATTGGATAAAAAAATATCGATTTTAATCTCGATTATCGAAAAGAAAATATCGATATTTTTTTAAAAACCGATATATCGCGCATCCCTAATGTACGCTCCTGGGATTTTTCACCAAATGTAGATGTTTGTAATAAAATTGAATACACACTTTCCTTTCCGAATATCAGTGTAGTTTAAGTGTCCGAGCAAAGTAATGTAAACATTGGACACAGATAACAATAGCATCTCTATCCCGAACGATATTTTCTGGCAACACGTCAACTATAATTTGCATGGCACGTCAGATGCACTGGGGTAAATGACAGCCCTAATTCTCTATCTCTTTCAGAACTTTATTGTTCTTGTCATCGAGTATTTTTAAAAACGGAGCATAACCCCCTTAAGGAGACTCTCTCCTGGGCTGCGTTCATAAATGAATCGTTATAATCGTGTGTGTGGCGTGTGAGGAATTTGCTTTGCAGCTGGAGTGTTGACAGAGCGTTTTGGTATTTATGAACGATTTTAGAGTGGTGACAAGTATGACAGCACATGTGTCATATAACCCCACATAACAGAAGCGGCAATTACAATCATACTTCCATGTGCGCATGTCGAGTCTTCTTCAGCGTGGTTTCAAATCCGGCGTTTTTCAAACGCTCGAGTGATTCGAGAGCGAACTTTATGAACACATTACACGCGTACATCATTGAATCACTCAACTGTTTTTGAACGGCTTTGTGTGAAATTTAACCCTAGAGTGCACGCAGTGTGACGTTTATGAACGCAGCCCTGTTCTATTCTTTACTCGTAGGATTTTACACATGCGGTATACTGGAGACGCGTTATATTCACTTGCACGTCATACTAGATCCATGACGACTCGACTTGTTATGTTGCCGGATCTATTTTTATTTCTGTCAGTGCCATTTGAATTAGACACAATACAATAACTATAACGTAATATACCTATATAGTAATTGAGATGCTCTAAGACTTCAGTCTTTCTCAACTTCCGTCTTTCATAATTTAATATATGTGAAAAACAAAACTATTTTTAATTTTTTTACTATTTTAAAGAAACGATAAAACGATATGCTGTTATAGAATTTTTAAATTATTATATTAATTTAAATTGCTTAAAAACCTTAAATGTTTCATAATGTATCCTTAATAGAATTAAAAATAACCAGTACTTAGACTATTCACATTAAATTTAACACATGATAAAAGTTAATAGTACAAATCAAACAACATTAAAGAAAATAATTTATTAATGGTATACATTTGCATTTATTTAAATAAAGATTAAGTGGTACAATGTCAAACTTTACAGCATTACTTCAGTGATAAAATTGTGATGTGTGGATTACAAAAAATATAACACAATAAATTACAGAAAAATTATTCATTTAACTTTGAGCTCCAAAAATATATCAATAAAATACTTGTATCCATTAAGGCACATTTGATGTAGTGGTCTCCTCAGCAAGACATTTGTGTTGCACGTGGAAGTAAAGAACGTAACTTGACTTCTGGCACAAAGTCGTGGCACGTTGAAATTAATCAAACCCAACAGATATGGACAGTCAATCCTATCATGCAAAAAGTTGTTACTAGCAATTACACGACGTGTGTCCAGCAGAACGAAATTATGCTCTTCCTACAAAACTGCATGGTCAGTATTTCTACAGGGATAAATTCCAGTGGCCTTAAAGCTCAAGAAATCGTCTTTCGATGCTCTGTAATTTCAATTTATAGAAGATATAAATTGGATGCCAAGCAACAGCAGCGTATTCTAGCTTACTATATACGCACGAGCGAAAAATAAAGAAGGTCAATAGTGGCTGCATTAGCAAAATGCCTACTATTTCTAAGAATAAAACCAAGTGTACCAGAGACAGCAACCCTCTGTAATATTAAAAAAAACTTCTATTATTCCCTACATGGTAAATAATTTAGTCGTGTACCTCATGAACAGCAGTTATTGGAACTAATACTTTTCCACCTTCACGCTCTTTTTCAAAATAGGTCAACAATGAAGCAATTAATTGCTTCGACTATTTACAGAAACCTTTCGGCATTATCTTCAAAGAAAATAAACAGGACACAGAACAGGTACAGTTCTAAGAACTGTTTTTATACAAATTTGACAGACAAAATATACACCACACGCGCCTTTTGACAGATATGATTTATCTGACAACGTCGAATTGAACTATTAGTCTATTAAAAATATGAGAGAAATTTAATATTGAAACGAAAATTATGTGTTTATTTTCCATGAATGCGTATATTACGATCAATTTACACATTCTATAGTTAAACTAATGAAATAAAAGCTCTCAAATATAATTTAACATAGTAACTTTTTTAGTTTCTTTAATACAGGTATGACAGCTTGTAAACGTCGTAAGTGACGTGCAATTGAATATAACGCGTCTCCAGTATATATCTTAGGAACAAGTAGGTATTTCAATATTGCGTCATAGTACGGACAACTCCACGTCCTGGATAGCCCGCCACTGAATACATAATTTCAGTTTTTTTTTATATTGATAACGTACAACAAACTAATAAGAACATAATAAATAATATGCTTTCTACATAGTTTAGTATGTGCATATATAGATAAAAAAATATTCTTAACTTAATCCAGGAAATAAACCTTCGTGGAATACTGTTCAAGTTAATATGAAATCATGGATTCTTCTACAAATAGCTCTATATAGAAAGATGTTCGGAAGTATGTTTCGAACCAACATATACTTATGCAAAGAAATTCGGTGATGGTGGTTGAACGCTTGTGTTCTAATTATTACTCTCTCTTTTATCTATGAATTATTACGAGTGAGTAGATGGCGACGACACGAAAACTGAAACTGATGAACAGTGGCGGCCGGAGTGTAGGAAAGCGACCTTAACTAAACCATAAATTAAAAATAAAGCGCATTTGCATTTCCACTTAAACAATTTTGTTAATATTTGTTAATTGTATTAGGTAAAATGAAATTACAACTTACATTCTTCTACAAATTCACTGTTGATGTTTAAACTTGCACAACAATCGCATGTTATGCGAGTAAATGTTATGACAACTCTATCTTGACCTGTCACAGTTACTTTATGCTGATAGTCAACTTTTAGCATTTTGCGTATAGTTTAAAATTTCTGCCCATTGTTTGAAACTATAGAATTTATTTATTTAACTTATTTTCTGTATGTGAAGAAACTTTTGAAACCTATCCCTACCTATAATTTAACTCACATTAATCACATATCATTCTTATTGTGCATTGATATTTGTATTCAGTAAATGAGATCACTAATGAACAGATAATAGAGGAATAAATAGATCCTTAGTAATACATTTGTTATATTTAAAAATGAAGGGATTAATTTAATTTTAGTTACGATTTTAAATATTATTTAGCATTGAGAAAGAATTGGTAGGGAAACGACGTCACGTGATCAAACAGGGTACCGCCCGTTTTGAGAATACAGCAAGTATGCTTTACAGCGTCTCCATAGTATTTTTCGTCAATGTTATTTAGTAACTATCACAGCCATCTAATTATTATGAAGTGGTGCAATTTTCATTTTAAAAACGTAAATTTTACAATGGATAAGTAAATAAATCTTGACTTATTACCGATAGTATAAGGCGGAACGGAATTATGCGTAATGTTAGAGGTTATTGCAATATTATTTTAATATTTGTATTTCTTTTTATTTTAATTCTACAGTACATTACTACTGTAGTTATATCTCATGTAAGATTTGTATATCTGATGTATATTCAAATTAACAACGTGGGTACTTCCCACCACTTCCAACAACCAACCATACCAACCGAAAATAATAGAGGTGGGTCGCGAACGAACCGGTTCAGTGAACCGAATCCCAGCAGGGAACCGAGGGAGTCGGTTCACTAAATTTCAATGAACCGTATCTCGGCTCACTTGGGTCGTTGCTTAATTTGTATACAACAATCTGATAATTTGTCAAATTTGTGTGCATTATAGCTTCAAATAAATTGTTTGTCAAACATTTTGTATAATTGGTGTACGCCCAGCCTAAATAATCCCGGTTCGTTTGAGCCGATGCGCGACGCGACGGCGCCGAGTATTACATGTCTTCCACGTTCACGTTCCTGGAACGGTATGCTATTACGGATCCACACGGTTCAAATGAGCCGGTTCCGGGACCCGACTTACAATGAGGAGCTGAACCGAGTGAGCCGGGTCAATGAAATGAACCGTTTTGCCCACCTCTAGAAAATAAGAATTCGGCTGAGTTGTAATTTACAACTGTAAACTGTCTTGTGAATTGGTGTATTGCTAAATGGATATAATTACGAATTTTTGGCAATAATAACTTGAAACTTGAAATACATCTTCAAAGTGATAATAAACCGGATTAAAACGGTATTGCTCAAAAATAATCCCAAACAAACGGTTGAAAATTGTTTGGAACGGTACAGTCGGCTATTCTCTTTTTAAAACTGAAAAGCCGACTTCACTGCTAATTTCTCGGCATTATATGTACCTGGTGTGCACATAATTTCATGTTAATTGTATTGTTTTGTTTTGCTCTTGATTAATGCTAATTTGAATTTGATTTTGTTGTATAATTGACTTATAAACATATTTTTTAAAAATGATACATGAAGCTTTATTTTCTTTATGGAACTGTCCTGGGGATTTATTCAAAACAATAACAGAAGAAGTATGAATAGAAAAGATTCATAAGTGACTATTAAACAATTTTTTTTTTACAGGAGTGGCTTAATAGTATAGAATTACATGAATTTCTTCATCCAGGTGAAAAAAGATTACTTAATAAAATAATGGACATTGCATTGAAATACCATAAAATTGAACACTTTCGGAAGAAAATTAGTAATAAACATATAACATCATATGAAACTCTCATAATAAAAGGTAAACTATTTGGAAATCAAAAATATTGAAGTAATTTTGTGAATATATCAGGAGAACAGGATGGTCAACTAGTGGCTCATAATAATATGAAACCGGGCCTTTATATTAAAGCTTTTTGTGATGGACTTGATTGCGTATTACAGAACTACAGGCACACTATTGTTCAAATTGAGAATAAATTTTTGAATAACCCAAATTTAACACTTGTGTATGTGTTGAGTGAAGTAGAAAAATTTGGCACATTATTTGAAGCTTTAACTAAAATGATCAAAATGATTGAAAATGAAAATATTCATGGTGTCTTATTAATAAGTCGTTTATATTTACACACCTGCTGTGGAATACCATCAATTGTTGATGCTGCTAATAGGTATGTATTTAATTGAAATACTATTTTATTATGAGGGTTTATTATCAAGTGTCTCAAAAATGTCATTTAACTATTACTAATTAAGTTTTTATGAAAAATTGATCTTTTAAATTTCTGTTAAAATTAGTTTTCTCTTTGCATTGATAATTATAACATTGCGACATATATTAAAAACTATATTCGTATTAGATAAATATCAGTAACCAGTAATTATGATATGATAACAAAACCAGCAGTAACAAAAGAAAAGTTCTGTAAGTAATGCATCTACTTCAGAAAAGAATATTAGCAGTTCATACTGGTGTATGCTTTAGCTTTGTTATGATTAAACACCAGTACAATAGCCATGAAGAGTAATATATAGATTTTGCTATGCATTCCAAGTAAGCAGAGGCTATAAATAAAAACAATTATTTTTTAGGATAATAAGAAATGTAAATACTGTATTCTATAGACATTTATGCAATTGGATCATATATGGCGAGCTTGTGGATTTATATAATGAATTTTTTATATGTGATGCCCACTGTTCAGATGAAAATTTTTTGTATCCTGAGCAATTATTAGAGGAATCCAATAGTTCCAATTTAGAGGTTGTTAGTGCATCTGTAAGTAGGTATAAGGTGTACAGTGTAAAGAGATAGACATTTAAAAAATATATGAATCCCAGATGAATTGGTTAAAGCAAATAATAAATTTGCAGAGTAAATCTATTTCAAGTGTCATATACAACAAAAATCACAAGCATTCTTTTTAGAGCCAATTTTAATTTTTTTAATAGTTGTATTCTAGAAATCTTTAAACTTGGAATGTATCATATATAGAAGAAGACTAACATATTGCTGTGACTCATGGAAATTGAGGTTTATATAAAAATAATTTAACCATTCCATCAGTAAGTAAGTAAGAATCAAGCATACATCTTAGTGCTAGACCTTATGCTAGACCAAGATTTAATAAATTTTCTGCAAAATAGTAGGTTAGGCAATTTTACATTTTACTAGCCCAGTTTAGAATGACTAAAGAAAATTTTCTCTCAGGGGCAGAAAATAATAAACTCTCCAATCAACTTGAATGCTCTTCAGTTATTACCAGGTCAGGTAAAGAAAATAAAATACAAGATAAACCTTATAATCTAGTTTATTAAGAATATTAAAGAAAAAGATTTTTAAAATTACACAAATATATTTACAAAATTTAAATATTTCAAAAAAAATATATGTCATGATCAAATAGTCGAAATAATCAAGAAATTATAATTAATGAAAGGATAACATCGAGTACAAATTTATACTTTTAAAATAAATATGATTATCATTATTTTTATTCGTCAAAGATACATGTAAACAATCAACATTTCAAATAAAAATAAAATTTATTGCATACTGTGAATTGTACTGGAATATTAATAACAAAATTATGTGATTTATCACTTACGAGAATATAAACATTAAGGAAATGGCTTTGCCCTAATTAGTTCTGCCTGGCGCCTTTGCTCGCTCCCAAGACAGTACCATCAGAAAGCAAATTCACACTGGTAGGTACCCCAAAGTTCCACCCTACGAGTATGCTTTTCAACTCATTGGACACAACCCGAACATACACCACCATGTGCTCACCCCTTAAGGTATATATATATATATATAAATTTTAAATTTAATAAAAAAAATGTCTTTGTGCATTTAACTAATTAACTCAGCCCTGATTAGTTCTGCCTGGCGCCTTTGCTCGCTCCCAAAACAGTACCACCAAGACCAATTTGTGCTTTAATGATTCACCAAGACTCCATGCTATGAATTAAATATCTACTTAATTCATTGCACACATCCCTGATCTATTACCCAACACGTCAATATCAAATACACAAACACAATAAAATATAATTAATATATAAAAAAAATATAGATATATAAAAATAAAACTTTACCTCGCTCTGAGATTCCAATACAAAACACCACTCAAGAAAAAAAAATGTATAACACTATATACACATTTATAATAAACATTATTAAATCACCTTAACTCTTCGTACAGCGTCTCAAACTCATCCATCTCAAATATATATTTTAAAACTTTGTCACAGTCTAATTATCGTATATGTACATAAAACAAAATTATTAAACTACAAATCTCCTAATCTTGCAAAGAAAATAATAAGGAAAATTATATTTAAAACGCAAAGTGTTTATATTTAATAAAATAAAAAAAAAATTAAGCTATTTAATTTGATCATTACAGATACTAAAATGCTTTACCATAAAACACGGTATAATAACCCTGCATATAAAAATAAAACATTCTAGTAATAAAAAAAAAATAATTAAAGTTCTAATTAAATAAGACTGTTCTAAACACAAATAATCATTTCCCAAATTAATTACAAGTCCCAATGAAAACCAAACTCCCGAATTAAAAATGATATTTAATTCATAAAAATATTTCAAAGTCCCACTTCAGTCTTAAAATTCATAAATATAGTAAAATTATTACGAAAATATTATAAGTTCCAATGCGTGAACAAGTTTCTAAGTTAGAATAATATTTCATCTATATTATATTACAGATCTTAAATTTTATTCAACATTTTCTAAGTATCGTGAATCGGTTTCAGAAAATTATTCTATTTTACAATTCACGAATAAACTTCTAAGTTAATACAACATTTATGTTTAAGAGGAAGAAGAGGTTTCCACCTACTTCAGATTTTTCCTTTTAGCGGTTTGCACCAGCTGGAAACTGACTGTTTTCTGATCGGTTCCGGACTTATATGGATATTTTTCTTCACAAAAACGTACGGTTATCTTCGATACGATACGATTCCACCTCCAGAAATACATAGCTGCAGTGCTGCACCACTCAGGAAAGCAGCGCATTAATAATCTTTCAAAACGGTAAAGAAACTGTAAATATCAACTTGTTTACATATTCATGACTCATCTAATGCATCTAGCGAAGGATATTGTTTTCGCCGGGCCACACTATCGATCTCTTCCAGTCACAGTATTCTTCGTGCGGGAAACACTTTCTTGTCATAATTCACGTAATATTTTATGCTTATTCTAATATTATAGTTTTTATAAAAATTATAATAACATTCTTATATTATCTTACGTAAATAAAAATTAAATTTTCCAAAATATTGACTCAATGAATATCTATATACACATCATGATAAAATAAATAAAATAATAATTAATTAAATTAAATCTCGAAGTGATCTGGATTATGCCTATTTATAATTTACCTCCAAACTCAAGGTCACTGCAATATGTTAAAATTAAATTACTTTAAGGGCGTCAAACGTACTAATAATAAAAAATATGCTTAATTTTCTTTTGTAATAAGAATAATTGACTTGTACAAGTTGTCAGACCTTGAAATATAATAATAATAATAATGATATGCAGTTGAGTCGCTCACGCAACCTACATGCGCCACTAAATTAAAATAGCGTCAAATTTGAGCTGTTGCGAAATTTTACCTGAGAAGTAATATAACCTATAAAACCCATTTCTAGACTGTCATAAATAATAATAAGAGGCGGTTTCCTTTTACTAGAGATCGGAGCTGAACTAAAGTGATGTGAGTGTATCTGCTCACTTCAAGTGAGCTTCTCTCACTAGGTTAAAAGATATTGACAAGTGAGATTTTAAGTCTGTGTCCTTACTTGTCATTAATCATAGTTGTGTCAAACTCTGAACTTACTGTAAATCATTGCTATAATATAATAACCTACTGTAAAATTCACTGTTAGTGATATTATAGGTACATAATTAACCAACCAAAGCAATTAGAATGCTTAGCATATCCAAATTTCAGAGTATGTAAATATTAAATGCATTGTGTTATCACCACCACCAAGTGATATTTAAATCTCAGTAGTGAGGATAGTTTTGACCGACCTCAGAATCGGTAAGAGGGGAGGTAAAAATCTCACTTTGTCTCAGTCAGTTGTACACAAATGGAACGCGTCTAAATATAACCTCAGTTAAAGTGAGGTGATATTATCTGAGATTTATGGCAAAATGAAAGCAGCAATTCATACACCTTTTGACATTTATCACAATTATCTTTTGACGTATGGTATAATTGTCATCTAAACATTTTAAATTTGTCAACAATGCTTGCTTCCTAAACAGTATAGCCAAATGTCATATAAGATATAGATATAGAAAAAATTATATTTAATAGCTTTATTTATAATATTTAATTTGTAACTGTCTTTCATGTAATAGTATTTTACTATGGGAAGGTATATATTCTGAAATATTAATTAATTAGTTTAATTTTATTGTTTTGAAATTGTTCCCGCTGATCAAATTTGTAGTGGTATTGAATCGTCTTCTTTAGTTCGTACTTTGGCCGTGTCGGTTGCCAAAACGACTCGACTATAGTTGAGTTGCTCTCGCAACCGACATGCGCCACTAAATTAAAATGGCGTCAAATTTGAGATGTTGCAAAATTGTGCCTGTCAAGTAATATAACCTACAATAGCTATTTCAGGACTGTCATAAATAATAATATTCATACACCTTCTGACATTTGTCATAATTATCTTTTGATGTTTGTCATCTAAACATTTTAAATTTGTCAACAATGGCTTGCCTCTTAAACAGTACAGACAAATGTTATATAAAATATAGGTGTAAAAAAATAATATTTAATAACCTTATTTATAATATTTAATTTGTAACTGGCTTTCATGCAATCGTATTTTACTATGGGAAGGTATATATCCTGAAGTATTAATTAATTAGTTTAATTTTATTGCTTTGAAATTGTTCCGGCCGACGAAATTTGTAGTGTATTGAATCGTCGCCTTCAGTTCGTACTTTAGCCGTGTCGGTTGCCAAAACGACTCGACTATAAGATGCCTTATTGTCCAATGGCAGACACTTCATGGAGTAGCTGTTCTAAATTGCATCATATAGGTATGTTTTACTTACATTCATTATGAGGCTCTTATTCTTACATAGGCAATACATATTATTATATTACATTACTTGTAATTAAGCATTGAATTGAAGAATCATTCATCCATACTAATGGGTGAAAGTATTGATCCTTGCAGAAGACCACTACACATTTAAATCGCGGTCAACCATTCCGTTAATCCCTTCCAGAAGTGCAGCCTGAAACTATTTGATCTGCGTTTGCACACTTAGACCATGTACGAAATGCAGTTTGGTATTGGGTTACTTACTTTCATGCATTTATAAATTTAAAAAAATGCAAATTTTGCACTAATAGCAATAAAACACAGAACAAAAAAAGTTTTAAAGATGAATTAGAACCCTGGTAAAATTAAAAAGAAAGATGAAAGACAGTTAATACGTAACTAAAAGTCTATGATAAATTTCAAAACAAAGATTTAGTAGTTTAATGTTTTAGTGCGACAACAAACAAAATTATTATAAAATACAATTACATGAAACACAAGTCAGTCTGCTTATCTGACTATTATTGATCGGTTTAGTTTTGTCTGATATACGGTCTTGTTTTCGAATTTTTTTTTCTTAACACAATTAGTTTTTCATTTTGATTGACAAAATTAACTTTTACATTATTAGGCGTATGTCCGCAGGATATGTATAGGAATATTAGTATATGGGCAAACACAACATGCATTAAATTTGTATGAATACCTTTTAAGTATAACTTATTCGTTCGGAGGATTAACCACCCTAATTTTGTTGGAGGTACTTTTATTACCGCTGCCTTGTGTTCTGTGTTATCTTAATTTGTATATCCATTCCCCTTTTAATAATTACATCGTATTGTAGTGACTCACGCATAAATATTACTGGAATATTCGAGCCGGGGCTCTCATAAAAACTAGTAGCGAGTTTGGTGTGCCATAATAGCAGTTTTATAATTATAAGCGTCAAAGACATCAACATACTGCTCTATCTCTGCAATAACTTCCTCGTTTATCTTGAATTTCCTTTTGGCGAGAAGCATCTTGCGTTTTGGGAATAAGTGGAAGTCTGAATGGGCTAGATCCAGTGAATATGGCACTTGAGGTACAACCTGGAATCGTAAAATATTCAGTTTTTTTCGAATATTGCAACTGGTGTGTGACGTCGCATTGTCGTGATGCAATAGCTGCCGAGGTTGGAGTTTCGATACTGACACGCTAATCGAGCCAAGTTTCATTGACCGTAATATAGTGATCCCAAAAATCTACTCATTTGATATTACAGAGTTTCAAACTAGGAAATCTGTACTCTTTCACGTTTTTGATCTGCAGTCACTAAACGCAACACCCACCTGGCCGAGAACCTAGACATTGGGAATCTGCTCCACTTTTATACTTTGGTGACATAACACAATGTCGTGAATTTTTTCAACAGTTTCTTCATTCACCGGCAAATTGTGATCTTTGACGGAGTATCGTTGTCCAATATTTGCTGCATAGCCATCAAATCTCTTGTTTATTTTCTTAAAAACAAGTACTGAAGTGCACCACAAATAGTGATTTTACCCACTTTCGAATTTTCATTGAACACGTCTTTTATAAGGAACTGTATGTTTGGTCGGACGATATTGAAAATTTAAATATATTCATATAAACGCATGGCCTTCTCGATAATAATATATTTTTTTCGCATTTAGACATTGATTGGCGCCTTTCTTCATATTATTCTCGTACATACATGCGTATTACAACCTCGCTTCGATAAAAAAATAATTGTCTTCGTTGTCTCGCTCGAATGTTCGAGTCTCGTTAGTCATGCAATTAACAGACTGCTTCAATGTACTAAGCAAGTATTTGTGGATAAAGGAATTCTCAGATGTGTTATATATCCATTATAAATTCATCTAGGATATTTCGTTTTGCTATTGTAGAAGATATGTTTCAGCTCTCCGTATTCATGTCCATAGGTACAAGTAATGTTCCTAATTAAATTTATAAGTAAATATCGTTCTTAAATGGTCGATCTGTAGAAACGTGAATTTTATAATAACTTTTGAAATATATATTTCCCCAATAGTCCTCTCAGTTGTTTAGGGAATATATTTTAGATAGATTTATTTAGCTGAAATATTTAGTCATAGAATCAATTTCGATTTCGATAGTGGTAGGGTCATATTAGGGCCGCTTGTGTGGTCTGAAAACAATTAACAACTAACCCTAGGCGGAAGGTATACAATATTGATTTATTACAATATAGTACCTAAATAAACCGTATGTATAAGTATGTGTATGTACAGCAGGAAGTACCGACTGTTGAAAAATTTTACTTAATCTTGCGAAATTGATGTGAAAGTATTCTTGAACTGCGTAGAACCTTTAAAGAATTTAAAATGTTCTTGACTAGTGACGAAAAGGCTTTCCCATTTATGAGTAGGTATGTACCGTAAATACCAATAATGAACCATACATAATCACGATCACGATACTTTACAGTCTCTTAAAATTGACTTCTACTTGCGAAACAGGTTGGTTAGTTTTATAGGCTAGTGTTGTACTTATTTCTGTATTTTATAAATATAGCCCAACCTTTCCAATTTATATCCAAATTTAAAATAAATCAAGCAAGTGGTTTTCGAATATTTAACACTTCTTTTGGTCTTCGACACATGATTACAGGCTTCCCTTATTGATCAGTAACAACCAGTATTTGAAATCTTTTACTTTGGTTGCAAACAACGGAACGTGTAACCGCCAACACAGTTAAAATATTCCCCTTTACATACTCTAAGACCTCTTATGTATTTTGACAGTAGCTTTTAGATCTTCGGGCTTCAGTAGTGTATGCTAGTTTTATTCTTGTTTCTGTTTTGTTTTTGTGAAATGTAATTGTTAGTTCATAGGCAGAGTGAAACGCAGGTTTAGTTTATACGTATAATCGTATCAAAATACAAATGTTAGTCCTTGTTCACAATGGACATAAGAAACATAAGACATAAGAAACCCATAAGACGTAAGATTTACATAAGAGATACATAATGCGTAAAATTCAAGTACTGTTCACAATGAACATAAAGAATACATAAACGTAAGGATTTGCGCATGCGCTATAGTGGTATTTTGTTTATTTATTTTGACGTTTTAAGGTTAGTAATTTCTAAAAATTCTGACAATACTGAAATTTCTGTTAGAAAGGATAATAATCTGCATATTACCCTTATTGTTATTAACGAAAAGTAACAAAAATGAATGTCAAAGGAAAATAAGTGGGTTTAGCCGGTAAAAACAAGAAGAGTAAATCCAGTCTGGAAAACCTATTTAATTTATAATATGTATTCTCAAATATATCAAATGAACTTCAGTTAACCACACAAATTAAAAGCTTATCTATTTAAATTACATTATAAAGTCTCTAAGAATCATTGTATCTGTATTTTCAAATACAGGTTTCTTAATTTGAAATAAAAGCCTTTGTTTTTTATTTTACCATGGTGTTTTATTTATACATAATTTTTTTTTTTCACACATACACAAATATTAAATGCTCTATCTTAGGCTTGTAACTTGTTTTTAATTCATTTTTTTTACATTATAATGTACTATTACATCCTCAGATAATGAATTTATTAACATCGTAATCCTTAACCATTTCCATGTTATATGCTGATTAGCTTTTTAATCGCATTCATGCATTAGACAATGCACTTTAATTCAATGAATGTTATAATTACACTTCAAGAATATTTGGTTCACTGTTACATTTAGGAAAGGTTATAAAGACAGAAAAAGCATTATATGCTGCACCATGGTGCTCGGCTTTGGTGGTGGTTTCAGTACTAAAGTAAAAATACTTAGTGTAGGTTATTTTGTGTATTGCTGCATGCCTTGAGATGCTTCACAAGTAGTATGTGGAGGTATTCGACATAGCACAATCCCAGTCATTTTCCACACATATTTCAAACAGCACTTTGGAATTAACAATTTCTCATGTGTAACGTTCCATGCTCTTTCGCATATATCACTCATTGATAATATTCAATACGCCTTTGTAAACCAGTGCTATAACTAATGTTTAAAATACTTGTGATGTCTGGTGTTTCGGCTATTCCTTTCCAGACATCTTGGTATATCACATCTTTGTAGCTCCGATGTGCATTTGGTAGATATAAATATGCTTCAGCTCTGACCAACTGAAATAAAAGAAGTTTTATATCTACTTGCCCCTTTTCCATCATCAAAATCACATTTTCTTTTTTTAGCCAATATGTAAATGGCACCAATAAATATTTACTCATATGGAGTAATTACAACTTATTGCAGTAATTTGTAGTAGATACATATATTAAATTATATTATTTAAAATCGATAAAGCCTTTGTATTTTTCACGTTATCAGAACAAAATCGTCGCAATTCAAATTGACAGGATTCGAAAGTATGGGATTATACAGGCTTCCCGCGTTTTTTATAATATCGTTACCAATCGGTTTAAGTTGTGAAACCTCAAAAAGCTTATTTTACTAAAATTATACGTAAGAAATACATAAGAAAAACATAAAGTTGAATTTATTTCAACTTTATGTATTTCTTACGTTCACACGTAAGGAATACGTAAACATGACATAAGGTAACATAAGCACTACGGCCACTGTGGATAGCTGCATTGGTTTCTCATACGTTTAACTTTACGCGATACGTTTATGTTACGTACAGCTTATGTCTTATGTCCATTGTGAACAAGGACTTATAATACACTAAATACATAAAGAATCGGAACAACATTCACGAACCATGCTCGTAACTTGTCACTTACTTATGTAGGTCTTCCCATAATTCAACGGGGTGTCTTCGCATTGCGCCGTCTCCACCATATACTAACACTTCCCCTCGAGACGAAGTCAGTTAGTAGAAGCGCCAATACCCAAAATTTCCAAACATTTCAGGTGTTTCGGTCTTCCTAGGGATTTGGTAAGAACATCAGCTCCCATCTCTTCCGTAGGTGTGTGACGTATCTTGAGTCTGTTATTCTTGAGGGCTTCTCTTATGAAATGATGACGTATGTCAATATGCTTTGACCTTCCATGAAAGATAGGATTCTCGGCCAATTTCAGCGCCCCCATGTTATCGTTAAATACAGTGATATGGGTTACTTCTTCTATATTCAACTCACCGAGCAACTTCTGTAGGTACATGGCTTCTTTAGCGGCTTCAGTCAATCCCATGTATTCTGATTCGGTTGACGAAAGAGCTACTGTACATTGCTTTCTTGATTCGCAACTTATAGGTGCACCATTGAAAATAAATGCATAACCAGTACACGATTTTCTATCTTCGATACATCCTCCCCAATCCGCATCTACATACCCTGTTATTGGTTTGCTGCTGGATTTATATTTCAATCCAATATTGATCGTTCCTTTCAGGTATCTCAGTACTCTCATGGCAGCCTTCCAATGCTGTATACCATAGCAATTGTTAAATTGACTCAAATAATTTACTGCGTAGCTTATATCAGGCCTGGTGCAAACTGATAGGTCAGTAAGAGCACCGATTAATTCTCTATATGGAACGTCGCTTTCCAACTCATCGTTCGAGTCGCTTTTGCCCTTAATCAACTTAAGATTTGTCTCCATTGGAGTTCCGATCGGTGTACAATCATTCATGCCATATCGTTTCAGTAGTTCATTGATATATTCTGATTGTTGTAAATTGACTTTATTCTCAGACTTCTTGAACTCTATGCCCAAACAATAACTGACGTCTCCTAAGTCTTTTATCTCGAATTTGGTTTTCAAGTAATTTCTTAGGTGGTTATGTTACTTTCATTTTTAGATGCAATTATTATGTCGTCGACATAGGTGACTATCAAGGTTAATTCTTCCCCTTGCTTCACATGATATAAACATGGATCTGAGGTTGTCGGCTTTGCACCATAATCTCGAAAAATACTATCCAGTTTATTATGCCAGCTCCTTCCAGACTGTCGAAGACCATATAATGACTTCTTCAATTTGTATACCATGTTCCCTTTCTTCAGGTTTTTCAATTGATCCCTTGCACTTCTTCCGATGAGGGAATTCTTCTCGTGGTCAGAAATTCTTTCCATAATTTCTTTTATCATCTTGAGCGGTTCCATGAAGATCTCTTCCTCCAAAGTTCCATTAAGATAAGCGGTAGTCACGTCAAATTGTCTCATTGACATCTCATGACGAGCGGCTAGAGTGCTTATCAATCTAATTGAACTTAATCGTACAACAGGAGTACATGTTTGATTAAAATGTACTCCTGGTTGCTATGCAAATCCTTGTGCAACTAGACGAGCTGTACGTTTTTCCAGTGTTCCATCAGCAGTATACTTATCCCTTAGTACGATGCGACTTCCAATTATTTGCTTGTCAATTGGTCTTGGAGCGAGTTTCCAGGTGTCGTTCTTTAGTATAGACTTCATTTCTTCCACCATTGCTTCGAACCATTCATCCGAATCAGGACCTTCAATTACTTGTCTTAGAAGAACTTCTGATGTTAATGCCGAATCATCCGCTTCAGTAGAGTTGACTTCCTCCATCTTCATCTTGTATGATTTGCTGGGTCTTCCTCTAGATCCGGTTCTTATGATAGTCGGTCTTCCTCGTCCTCTTCTAGTAGGTCGCTCAGGTAATGATGCATCTTCCCCTAGTTGGATTTCTTCCACATTCTGGACGTGTTGGTACGTCTTCAGCGTCTATGGTATCCAATATGGGCAGTACACCTTCTTCACTGATGTCAATCATAACTTCAGGAACAAATTTTTCAAAATTATTCTGTGATAATTCATGGTTTTCCAAAAAACGCATATCTCGAGATATTTCGATTTTTCTTTGGGTAGGTACCCCGATTCTGTACCCCTTCGATTCCTCTGCATAACCCACAAATATTTTTTCTTTGGCTCTTGGTTCAAATTTTCCTCTTCCAGGTTCTCTGTTTAAGATGAATACTCTACAGCCAAATTCTTTGAAATAAGTTATATTCGGTTTTCTTCCTGTCCATGCTTCGTATGGAGTGATTCCATTTAAAGTTTTAGTTGGACAACGATTTCGAATATAGTTAGCAGTGTTTACAGCTTCGGTCGAGAAGGAAGGAGGCAATCCTGATTGTAAAAGCAAATATCTTGTAGTGTCCAAAAGGGTTCTATTTTTCCTTTCTACAATACCATTTTGCTCTGGGTTATATGGAACGGTTAATCGCCTGGTGATGCCATTTTTCTTCAAGTGCCCCTGGAATTGGTTACTAGTGTATTCAGTTCCATTGTCGGTTTGTAGGCACTTGATGTACTCTTTTGTCTTCTCGAATACTTCTTGTTTTGTGTTTATGAATCTTACTTCACACCATCTTGAACAATCGTCAATAAATTCTACAGAATATTTTGCCTTACCGAGTGATTCGACTCTCATTGGTCCACATACATCGAAATGTATAATTTTTAATAATTCTGTTTTTCGGTCTGATTTCTTTGGAAATGCTGTTCTGGTCAATTTTCCTTCTAAACAAATATCACATTTAATGTTTTCTTGAAGTTTCACAGATTCAAGACCTTTGACGATGTTTTTGTGTTTAATTTCTATAAGGTCTTTTTCATTTAAATGACCCATACGTCTATGCCACATCTTTGTTTGATCTGACGATGATTGTGCAGAAGATGCAGAATCCACAACCAAATCACAATATTCTTGTTTATGTTCACCCACATAATATAATTCTCTGATGCGATCAGCTACTATCTTTACTTTTCCGTCCGTTCCGAATACTAACACTTCATGTTTTTTTGATCAACACGCTAAAATTGTTATTCGTTATTTTTGAAACTGATAGTTCGCGCGCAAGTCTGGCACATGTAACGCACCGCTCAACGTAATGTTTTTTATTTCATCGCAAACATATGTCGTAAACGTGGCAGTTCCCTTCGCAACAATTTCTGTTGATTCACTGTTCGCTAAGTTCAACAATCCCCGGTCGGTATTTTCAATTTTTAAGAAATTATTCGCACTTTTACAAATGTGAGACGTCGCGCCACTTTCTAGACACCATTTCGTGTTTTTATTTTCCGAAAATGATTCCTCAGTATTAACGCGCACAGACCAACGTTTTCGGCATTTTTCGCGCACACTATTGTTGTATTTCTTATTTTTGCAGTCCGCGGCTCTATGTCCAATTTCACGACATCTGTGGCACTTGAATTTAAATACTAATTTGTCGTTGTTGGTATTTCCACTTGTATTAGGTGCACTTTTTATTTGTTTATTCCCGAACCGTGATTTATTATAATTTTTATTCGCGAACATAGCATTTTGAAAGCGAGTGTCCTTTTTTTCTGGCTTCACTTTCCTCTATTATTTGTGTCTCAGGTGTTGGCAATTCATCGCGGGACTCGATAGCACATCTAAAATTTTCGTATTCCGGAGGCAGACTGTGTAATAACATGATAGCAAGTAAATCGTTATTTATTTCCACTTCCATCTCCCTCAGTTTGTTTGATATCAAAGAATCTAGATATGTGTATACGTACCTCTTCACCTGATTCTAAAAATTATTTTAATGTTAATTGTTTTAATAGAGTTGCTTTCCGCGCTGGTCCTTTTGATTGATAAATTTCTTTTAATTTCAGCCAAACATCTCCTGACGTTTTAGATCCCATTATTTGTTTTAATTCCGATGGACTAATCGACAATATAATATCCGATTTAGCTATGTTTATTGTTTCTTCGGAATCACCTGCTTCCAGGCACGGTTGCTTCGCATCTCCGTTCACATATGTCCACTTATCATTCTTAATTAATAAGGCTTCTAATCTGTATCTTCCAAGTGTCGTAATTGTCTTTATTTAACGTATCGATACGCACTAAGTTAGACGAACTTATTTTCTAACGCCAACGAATACACAACAAAAAACACTTGTTAGTTCATAGGCAGAGTGAAACGCAGGTTTAGTTTATACGTATAAATATCAAAATACAAATGTTATAATACACTAAATAGATAAAGAATCGGAACAACATTCACGTACCATGCTCGTAACTTCTCGTCACTTACTTATGTATGTCTTCCCATAATTCAACGGTGTGTCTTTGCATTGCGCCGTCTCCACCATATACTAACAGTAATTTTAGGTTATTGCATTTAAAGCACACATTAGCTTCCAGCAACTTGCTTTTACATTTTTAAATTAGCATTTTCCAATTCCACGACGATTCCATAATTAACTAACCAGTGAAATAAATAGCCGATGTTATTTATCAAAAATTATTATGGAATGTCAAAAATAATATGGGCCCTGACTCTGGGGTATACCAGACCTTGACCAACCACCAAACTCATTGTCACTGCTTCCAGCATTTGAATTAGGACTGTAA
Organism: Amphimallon solstitiale; assembly: GCA_963170755.1. Classification (NCBI taxonomy): domain Eukaryota; kingdom Metazoa; phylum Arthropoda; class Insecta; order Coleoptera; family Scarabaeidae; genus Amphimallon; species Amphimallon solstitiale. The sequence goes on along the minus strand of OY720676.1, from coordinate 80,319,476 downwards.
TTGTAGATCTCCCTTTATGGTAGCCTTGCTGCGCTGTTTTCAGCAGAACATATACTCGAGGTAACTCACTATTCGCATTTTATGCTTAGGCCCAGATTTATAAATCATGCTCAAGGCGTTGCAGATGCTCAAGTACGTAAATACGACACATTTGCGTTTTATAAAACAACCTCAAGCACCGGCCGGCGCTCAAGGCGGCGAAAACAAGACCTCAGCCGTTAGGTTGTGTTCGACCAGGCTTGAGCACGCGATTGACAGATTCATTTGTGCCGGTATTTATAGATGGAACTCAGCTCACGTAATTCACAAACTCACCTAAGCACGGGATTCCTGTTCCGTCGCCTCAAGCATGTGTTTGATTTTATAAAACATACTTCGGGAATTCTCGTGAACGGGGGACCTTGAGCACGCAACGTTAGGGAATTTTAGTAACTTTTGGTTGCAAACATCGATCAGCTGTTGTAATCAACGCTTTTAAAAAGAAAAATGGAAGTAAAACCAAGAAATAATTAGTAGTAGTAATAGTATTTATTTTTTTAAAGTAAGTTAAAAATGAAATACCTTAAATGCAATATTGAATTATAGCCATATTTTTCACTAGTAATTTATTGCTAAATATTTAACTCTATATATCTACATGTAAGTAATCATAATTTGTTTTTCAGATAAATGCAATGGAAATAATAACTCCGAAAATATACTATATAGTTAATAACAATAGCCTAATAAGACTTTTTTTTTGAAAGAAAGTTATGTCGATAAGCAGTTTATTGTGTTTCACCTAAAATTTTGTTGACCAAGCTAGACAAGTTGATAATTATTCTCAGGCATATTAGTTTAATTGGAAATACAGAAACCCAAGAAAATCATTAATTTATATGTAACGAAATGTTTATTTATTTATTTAATAAATGTATTCAAAGAAGGTTTATTAAACAAATCAGCAACAATGGGTGTAGATATTTTAGTTCAATTGTGTTCCAAGTATATATGCAGGCTCTCATCGTTAAATTATTTATATGGTTTAGTAATAATACTATTGACATACTTTCATTATTTACTAATATCTGAACTACTCTATCATAATTTGTAATTGTAAAAAAGAGCACTATTTTTTTAATGTATGTAATTATTGTAGTAATAGATTTGTAAGCTTGCTGCTTTTAAAAGATATATTTGCTAAGATAGATTATGTCCAATGTGGTAATTGTTATATTGATTCATAACATATTATTAATATATCTTTCATTAGAAAATAACAATTATTTATAATTGATCAACAAACTGTTCTAAAGGATGACTCAAATAAAATTGTATAGTAGTCAATATTAATAAAAACATTGTCTTTCTAAAGTTTAAAAGCTCATTTACTGTGGATAAATATAATATAATTGTTTATATTACAAAAACGTAGTGAATATAACCATTACATATTATGCAAAATATCATTTAATTACATTCTTTCAAAAATGTCTAGTTCACCATCATACAGCATGTGTCAATTTTCATTAGTCATAGGCGATTAATCCATACAGTACGTGGCAACATAGTACAGTACCCCTTCCTTCCTTTCCAATGCAAGCACGACCGATGCATGCACGTAAATAGAAGTTAGCGTGGTTAGCGGCAGTACCTATTCGACCACCGGGTTGGGTGTTTGTAATGCGTTTAGAAATAATATTTATGCCTTGGAAGGATTTGTTTTTCTTTTTCTTTTCAGTAAATGCAGAGAAATATTAAGCTGCGTTCACGCTGCATGATACAAACAAAAGCGTAATTTTAATAAAATTAAAAATAAGGTAAATAAAAAAGGATTCTGAAAATAATAATAAACTACTACATTTGATGTTTCCCGTTCCAGTAATAAGACGGCTTTTGCAACGTGTTCGCAGCTAAACACTGAATGTAAAATCTGGTCGGGAGAAGTGGAAAGATCGGAGTAAATCGTTGTGATGTCGGTTGTTGTCGACACTGGTGACGGACAGTAGGGACACCATGTTGCAACGTATTATATGTATACGTATAGATCGCATGCAACCATTGAATCCCTATAGCTAATGAAATTTGACACATGCGGTATAGTTTTCAATGGTGTTCTTAAACACGATAGAATATTCTCTCTTCGAGTTTACATATAATATTTTAACAACATTAAATCATATTTCTTGTTTATAAACTATAATACATACATGTTTAGTCAATTATAAGTTGTAATGTGATAACAGTTATACACCTTCTTGTAATGTTGCATATCCCCTGTCCATTATTAATAAGCATAGGAAATACATATTTCTACCATTATTTTTAAAAGTACTGCATTCAAATATCATGGAAGCGATAAAAAAATGGGAATTCATATGGATCAAATATTCCATTTCAAATTTATAGAAAGGTTATGTTTTAATAAATCTGTCAATCGTGTGCTCAAGCCTGGTCGAACATAACCTTACGCCCGAGGTCGTGTTTTCGTCGCCTTGAGCATTGGCCGGTGCTTGAGGTGGTTTTATAAAACGAAGATGTGTCGTATATACGTACTTGAGCATCTGCAGCGCCTTGAGCATGATTTATAAATCTGGGCCTTGAAAACATAACCTACCTACAAATATATGTTTGAAGATTTACATAGTTTATGGAGTATTAAATAATGACATCTATTATGAAATTGTGATTATATTTAAAACAAAATATTTCATCAATATGAATTCCTAATTTTTTATCGTTTCCATGATATTTGATTGCAGTACTGTTAAAAATAATGGTAAAAATATGCTTACTAATAAATGACTGGTATGTGCATGTTGAAATTAAATATGTCCAGTATTACAAGTAGGTATAGTTGTTATTCATAGCAACTTATAATTGGCCAAACATGTGTTACAGTATAAGCAAGAAATATGATTTAAAGTGAGACATACAAGAACATGCAATGTTATGAATATATTATTTGTAACCTCGAAGGGAGAATATCCAATAATGTTTATGAATATCACCAAAAACTGTACCTGTGATGCTGAAAGGACATTTTTGAAAGCATTTAAATGATATTTTACATATGTAATAGTTATTCAGTATGTTCTTGTAATATCAACAATTACATTATATTTATACCTAAACAATAAATAAAAACCTCAGAAAGAGAATGGTTTTACTAATCATGACTGCATTCTATTTTATTTGACGGTTACTTTTTAATGAAAAATATTTTAATAATTTGTTATGATCAATGCACATTAGACATAATCTTAGCAAATATATATTTCTCTTAAAAACAGCAAGCTTACAAATCTATTAGTACAATAATTACACACACATTAAAAGAAAATTTTATTCTTTTTTTTACAATTACAAATTGTAATAAAGTAGTTCAGATATTAGTAAATAATGAAAGTATGTGAATAATATTTTCACTCAACCACATAAGTAATTTAATGGAGAAAACCTACATATATGCTTGAAAGACAATTGAACGTATTTTTAAAACTAAAATATGTACACACATTTTTGCTGATGTGTCAATTTTCTTTGGATACATTCATTAAAAAAGTAATTGAACATTTTGTTATATGTAAATTAATATTTTCCTCTGGTTTCTCTATTTCCAATTAAACTATGTCCTGAGCATAAAATTATAAAGTTCTGTTCTTCATATTTTTCTATAGTAAAAGTAATAACTGAAATTAATATTATAAATTATACATCCCTACAGAATGGATATGAAGAAATCAACATTGCTAAATATTCGTTTACCATGTGCTTCAATATGCAAACATGTATACTTGGAGGTAGAATGCCATATGTGTTTAGTAATCCCTCGTAATTCCATGTGTCTATAGATTTTTACCAAATTTTAAGTGACCCCAATTAACTGGTTTTGGTAAGACACAGAAATGGACAATGCATTCATTTCATCTTTAAAAGCAACTGTTTCATATTCAAGTGGCTATAATATACTCCAGATATTGCATTTTTCTTAATTTAGAAATACTTTCCACATAATAACACATCGACATTTTCTCTCAAAAAAAAAAAAAAAAAAGTCTTATTAGGCTATTGTTATTAATTAGTATAGTTTCAGTTTTATTATTTCCATTGCATTTATCTGAAAATACAAATTATTTAATTACTTACATGCAGAGGTATAGATTTGAATGTTAAGCAATAATTCATAAAAATAGCTATAATTCAATATTGCATTTAAGATGTTTCATTTTCAACTTACTTTAAAAAAATAAATACTATTACTACTACTTATTATTTCTGGGTTTTACTCATATTTTTCTTTTTAAAAGTGTTGGTTATAACAGCTGATCGATGTTTGCAACCAAAAGTTACTAAAATTCCCTAACGTTGCGCGCTCAAGGTCCCCCGTTCACGAGAATTCTCGAAGTATGTTTTATAGAATCAAACGCCTGCTTGAGGCGACGATACCGAAATCCCGTGCTTACGTGAGTTTGTGGATTACATGAGATCCATCTATAAATACCGGCATTAGTCTCATATATTTTTGAAATTGTAGGAAGAATAAACACTAGACTATAATTTTCTGGCATGTTTTTGCCAGCTTTCACGTAAATCGATGCAGCTTTAGTCAATTTAAGCTCTTTGGAAAAGAGATCCGTTTGAAAACTAGGGTTAGTTAGTTATATTAACTGACCTGGCATCACTGCCATCATAAATAATTTCGTGGTGAAGGTGTATGTTACATACCATCAATATTCTCTTACTGATATCAAAATTTAGATTTATTTTAGTATAGATGTCGAGTTTGCTTGTTTTAATGAATGAATAAAACATAAATCTTAATTTATATATTTCAACGAAAGTAAGGTTAAGAAACATGTACAGAAATACAAATTTGAGCCTAAATATAAATCACGTTTGTAAATGAATTTTTGTTAGTTCCAAAGAGATTGGAATATACTAGAGGAAGTATCAAGCTGCAATATTTGGCCACGACAACTGCAGGTGTGGAAAGGGGAATTGATACACTGCCAAGCGATTATAGTTCTTAAATGCGATCCGACTTCGTGCTGTCATTGGTCGAAATATCGTGCTCGTACTTGGTTCGTATAATTTCGTTAAATTCTACACGCATTTGTTTTAAAAGAGTTTGTGCTGGTTGATATATAATAACGCGTAATTAAGCACTTTTAACGCGAAATAAATAGTAAAAGTGGTGCGATTGTGTTATTTGTATAAACGTCGATACGAAAAGGCATCCACTCGATCATATCACAGCTAATTTGTTCAAGAATTCAACATTACGTGTTTAACATGGTTTAAATATAGAGCGCTGGTTGGATGTGCTCGAGTTTGTCCGTAATCCAGAGGCGTAGAATATGCAACTTTTGTCAGTTGCGAATATTGATTTATTAAATTTAGTTCACCTTGCAAACATTTTATTAATTTAATGTAAAACATCCTACTTTGAATATTGGGTACAAATTTGAAACTTTAATATTTACAGCAACGATTTTGGCAATATCGAAGTTCTGAATTATTCAACTTAAAATTATTTCAATTCAACTGAAAGGAGCAATGCTGTTAAGCGTCATTGTATATAACGTAATTTTAAAACGTTCAATTATAGTAATACCCAAGCAAAATGCCCAGAAAACTTTCTAATTTTATGATTCCTATAGCCGGTCTGCGTTCTAAATAGGGGTCGGTTAATTGTTTCAATTCAAGGGGAGGTTTTACCTGGAGAAAATTATCGAACACTATACGTCCAGTTATATTAATATTCGCCCTATATGAAATTTGTAATTATTTTAATATATTTGCTAGAATTAATTAAATATTAAATTTACTTCTGGAATTTTTATTAATTAGAAGGTGTACATCATCTTTGTTATTATTATTATTATGAGAAATTTTCTCACCATGATTTGTATTTACTCTTCATGTCGACGTTTTTTTTAATAATATAAACAATTAATCTTGATAATTGAGCACTTGTGAATTTTAAACATTTAATTAGAAAGAAAAACTCGTTTCACAAAAATATATATGATTTATTTCATAAACTAAATGTGCATTTCGTTTGCCAAGCAAACATCATCGTGTTTTTACATTATATATATGTTCGAACGTTTGCAGTGACAAACCCTCTCATTGTAGTAAGCTTACTACAATGAGAGGGTTTGTCACTGCAAACGTTCGAACATATATACCGAGGTCGTCATATTTTAATTTCTGATAGGAAAGTAGTAAGTGGAAAAGAGCGCGACGAGTTAAACTAAAGATAGACATAAGCGAGGCTGCCACACTGGACATTTGTAAGGCGTGGGGGTCCCCCGCCACTCCGTTGCTCACCCTCCACTGTTAGCAAGCAGGCATCGCTGCATATGTACAAGATCATCTTCTGCATATGATAGAAGTGCAAACCGAAATTAAAATTTGACGCTTACGGTATAATGTAAAAACACGAATGAATCTGTTACTACCGATGATGTTTGCTTGGCAAACGAAATGTACATTTAGTTTATGAAATAAATAATATATATTTTTGTGAAACGAGTTTTTCTTTCTAATTAATTAATATAAACAATGTTTTACAGAAAACTAAAATCGGACAGGAACAAGTTCTGTGTTGTAACAGTAACAGTTGCCTGTTTTTCTTATAAAATCTAAAAATATTTATGTTCTCTAATTATTGAAAGTTATATTCTTCACAATCGACAGTGTTAATTAGCAAAATTAAATTATAACAATTGTACCGTCGCGCGTCGGTAAGATATGCACTTAGAAGTTTGCCGGATTATTCAAACTAACCACTAATTGGAAGCAAATTTTAATACTACAGTTTACAAACGATTGTTATTGATATTATCAATTTTTTATTAATATCTAACATTGTTAATTTTTTTTCAGAAAACCAGAAAAGCTTCTATGAACTTTATATTATAAATAACGGTTAAGTATGTGGCAGTCAAAACGTCAAAAGCATTCATTTCCGGGCCATCTAGAGGAAGAATGTAAAGCGTGTTTTTTTCATGGTATCCCATTTAATACCACATTTTTTGTAAAAAAACATGGATTACGCCTACTGGGGTAATCCATGGTTTTTACAAAAAGTGTTTTTAAAAACTTTGAAAAATGAACATCTTAGATTTGAACCGAAATGGATGTGCTAATATTGAAACGCGACCTTAATACAATTTAAGACGTTACAAATGATTTGTACTTATGTCTCCGCTGTGAACCAGGTGGTAAGTTCGAAGAGTGAGGCAAACCACTAAGTTCGTATCTTACCTACAGTGAAATTTTTATAGTTTTAATTTCGCTAATCAACATCAATGTCGTATGGAAAGAATATAATATTCAATAATTCAAAACATCTGCTTATTAGAGAATATAAATATTTTTGCATTGTATAAAAAACCAGACACTGTTACTGTTACCTTCTCCTTTTATTAACAATATTTGCAAAGTTGCTGAAAATGCCTTCAGTTTATCAAAGCAGAGAGAAAAATTGTACGAACAAGACACTGTTAATTCATAGAACATTCCAAAATCTACCTGTAAATATTCTCTGATGATGACCCATTAAATAATCATGGCATAGACTTTCTAAAACTCACTTTAAAAACATATTTTAAAATTAGAATGCTACATGAAGCTAAACGTTTGCAAAGAAATGTTCTGAAAGTGGGAAACTTGCTCACAAAAACAGTTTTATTCAAAAATCAATGAAGGATTTACGTTGTTTTTTATTCTATTTACATTATTTTTTATCCATTTTATAAGTAATAATGATCCAAAATAATTTTTTTATGAACTGCACGAGCATATTTTATTTTATGACCCTTTTTTCTACCCGCCACTGCTGTGTTGTACGCTCGTTCCGTCCTCACTCTCGTCTCGCCTCTCCTGATCCATACATGTCGCGACCACTTTACCGCGCCTACAAATTGCAGTCATACTTCCTCTAGTATATTCCAATCTCTTTGGTTAGTTCCAATGAAACATTATTCAGACGTAAATGAATCTAGGTTTGGTAACGTCATCTTAAGAGAAATTTACTTTACTCGCTTTTTTATACATTAGAATCATTAGATGTTTTCGGAAAATGTATAGCATTTAACTGACCCGGTTATTTGAAACATTTCCGAATGCAATTTACGGTCACTTATAGTAAATAAACATTATATAACCTATATTTATAACTTAGAATCTGTAGCGGCAGAACGAAACAAGAAACGGATACCACTGTGAATACTCCAACTCGAGTTATTGTAAAATAGTTTTATTAGCAAGTTTGTTTGTACTTGAATCTGAAGATAACGATGATACCATACTCTCAACACACACAAAAAGATAAGGAAATGCTTTAAAAACTATAAAGCAGTTGTCGCAAAATACAATGTATATGTATTCATTTTTCAGGTTATGTTCGGAGATGGAGTAAAACAACCTATACTACCCTATAGACCGTCTCAACCTTAGTATTCAGTATGTGGCTTATGGAGACAGACAACATAGTCGTCAGTTCGACAATGACAGGTTAGGTTGGTAACTCATTATAATGACAGGACATTTTAAATACTTGTTGGTTAGGATATTTACTATTATATAGAGGAAACGCGTTACATACAATTGTACGTCATACTAGATTCATCACGACTCGTCTTGTTTATGTTGCCGGATCTATTTTTATTTCTCTTATATCAGTGACGTTCGATATAACCAAAAAAAAATTTATTTACAATACAATAACTATAACGTAATATATTTAGTAATTGAAATGCTCTAAGACGTCAGTCTTTCTCAGCTTATTTATTATATTGATTTCGATTGTCGAAAAACCATAAATGTTTCATAACGTATCCATAATAAAATTTAAAATAACCGATACTTACGCTATTCTCTTTAAATTTATCAGAAGATTATAGAAAAGTTTGTAAAAAGCGTCGACTGTTTACTGAAACCTTCGACATTATATTCAAAGGACGCAAATAGATAACAAACAGGATGTACAGTTCTAAGAAGAACTGTTTTTATACAATTTATATCAGAGCAAAAATAAACACGCAAATTAAATTTGACAGGCAAAATATACACAACACATGCCTTTTTGACAGATATGATTTATCTGACAATACCGAATTGAACTGTTAGTCTATTAAAAATATGTAAGAGAGAAATTTAATATTGAAACGGAAATTATGTGTTTATTTGCCATGAATGCGTATATTACGATCAATTTATTCATTTTCTGTCTACAGCATAGGTTCCCAAAGTGGGCGATAACGCCCCCTTGTGGGCGCTGCAGGTCTAAAGGGGGGCGGTAAGAGACCCAGAAAAAAAATGGGGGCGTTGTGTAAAGGCTTAGGGGGCGATTTGTAATTTCATCTAGAATCTAGGAGGACTCTTAGACACCGACTGAGCTCTCGACTCTCGACTAGGGATGGGCGATAAACATCGATGTTCATTGAACATCGATATTTTAGGATCGATGTTCGATGTTTTTGCATCGATGTTTGCAATTTAGATTTATCGATAAACTATCGATGTTAGAAGAAATATAGTGAACATCGAACTTTTAAGCTTGACAAAATGTATTTGCACTAATCACAAAATAAAACAGCGTCCTCTGTTGACAAATACAAAAATGTTTCCAAATTAACAGCTCACATACAGGCTACGAGGATGTAAAATTGTCTACGAATAAAAGAAGTATTTAAATTACACAGTGCTATATCATATAAATTCGAATATTTCATTTTAGGCTCTTTTAAATATTACTCAGTATAAATATTTAAATAATATATAATTAAATACATAAATTTATAGTACTTTTAATGTGCAGAATAAAAGTTAAATTATGTATGCATGCAGAATAAGTGAAGGAGGTAAACGTATTTTCATAGAAAATGAAGGGAGATAGACATTACCGATGTATACTTCTTCGGGAAATTCCCTAGTGCGTACAATCATACACGACGATACACGTATTAAATGCAAGATGACACATCAGAAATATAAAACCATATCCATATGTATCTCGGTATTTGCCAGCGTAGTCAAAAAAAAATGCAAGACTATAAAATCCCAAATAAAAATCGTTCTCTTAAAAAGCTTTGATACACGTAAATGTATATATTTTTTAAGTATCAGACGATTTAAGTCATGTGGTTGTTTCATGCGTAATTGCATAATATTGTTTTTTTATATAGTTTTTTTTTGAGTAGTTTCTAAAGTTAACTACATATTATAAATGTATATATTTCTTTTATTATTTTTTTTGAATAGTGATATCTTTTATATCATTTTGTTAAGGACGTAAATTAATTAAGTTATAATAAAGTTTTTGTTAAACTGCCAAAAAATAAATCTATAAATATAATTATCGATGTTTAAAAACATCGATGTTTGGTAGTCGATATTTTGCAACCATCGATGTTGATCAACGATGTTAACATCGATGTTTGATATCGATGTTTACCCACCGATGTCCCATCCCTACTCTCGACTACAGCTTGTGAACATCAACTAATATTAATTAAGAGATTGCTCAAACCAACTCGGTTCGATATTTCTCTCCGAGTAGTTCATATATCTGTCCTGTTTTATTGAATAAATAAAATAAAAAACATATCAATCGGTCGCTCCGTTTCGAAACGAAAAGAGACACAAACAAACAAATAAAAAGGCAACTGTATCAATCGGCTGGTTCATAGAATACTTGTTCTTACTTGTTGAGTACGATTGAGCGTCGAATGAGATAAACGAGTTTATGCATGTTTGTCTTATTCCTGTCGGTGCGTGCTGCTTATGCAATCCTATATAAACAACGTAATATTTATTTTATTTTCATTTGCGGTTTCGCGCGTAATAGATAAGCAGTACTTAAGTTCAACACTTATACTTACGTATTTCTCAAAACAAAACAATGTCGGAAGTAAAAAAAAAGAGACGGCAATACTGTGCGGAATATATTAAATTCGGATTCATTGAAAATCCTACAAACCCATCGTCGCCTTTGTGCCTTCTATGCCTAAAAACATTTTCGAATGAAGCCTTCAAGACTTCAAGATCATTTGAATAAAATGCATCCAGATAAGAAAGACAAGAATGTAGCATATTTTCAAGACCTAGAGAAGAAGCATAATACTCGGCCAAGTGTAGCAAAACTCTTTTCGGCGGCTGCTAAGCAAGATGACGACGGACTTCGAGCTTCGTACAACATCTCTTTGTTAATTGCTCAAAAAGGCAAACCACACAACATCGGAGAAGTGTTAATTTTGCCAGCAATAAAGGAAGTAATAACTACTGTGCTTCATAAACCGGCCGCAGATATTATCGGAAAAATTCCTTTGAGTAATAATTCTGTGCAAAGACGAATTGATGAAATGGCCGGAAACATAGAAGAATCATTGTGCAATCATCTGAGGACTAGTCAATTCTCAATTCAGCTCGATGAGTCCACTTTACCAACTAATGAAGCATTGTTGCTGTCTTACGTGAGGTTTATTAAATATGAGAAAATATGTGAAGAACTATTGTTTGCTAGAAATTTAGAGACCGATACAAAAGGCGAAACCATATTCAATACATTGGAAAAGTTTTGTGATGAGAAAGAGATTCCCTTGAAAAATATTATATCAGTTGCTACGGATGGCGCTCCGGCTATGACAGGGTGCCATAAAGGCTTCATAGCGTACGTAAAAAATAAAATTCCAGATGTCCTTGCTGTACATTGCGTTATTCATAGACAACATTTGGTTGCTAGAAATTTAAGTGAACGACTATTTCAATCACTGCAATATGTCATCAAAGCAGTCAATAAAATCCGTAACTGCTCTTTGAATGATAGATTATTTCATCAGCTTTGTGTTACTAATGACGAAGATTTCAACCGTTTGTTGTTTCATACCGAAGTTCGTTGGCTATCAAGAGGCAATTGTCTGACTCGATTTTACAACCTGTTTGACTCTGTGATAGAGTTTTTGGAAACTAAAGATACAGAATTGCGCAACAAGCTCATTACATCAAAAAATGATATAGCTTACATGACAGACCTGTATAAATTGTTAAACAACATGAATCTCCAACTGCAAGGCGATGAACTAAATTTAATTAAAACAAAAAATATCGTTGCTGCTTTCGCAGCCAAACTGCTTCTACACAAAAAGAATATGGGCAGACGTGAGTTTCATAATTTTCCGAATTTATCAGTATCCTGCAGTAACGACGACTTGTTTGCCTACTGCCAACATTTGGAAAAGCTCCACATTGACTTCACCGAACGATACCAGGATATTTTGAACTTGGAAATACCAGACTGGGTGTTGGATCCGTTTTCAAATGTCAACACAGCAATATCACCACATCTGGAAGAAGAACTTATAGAATTGACAACGAACGAGGAAATAAAAATCAAGTTCAAAAATGGCTACCAAGAATTTTGGCTACAAAAACCGATCCCGCAATTGTACCCTGGATTGTGGTCAATCATTCAACGATTCTTGATAGCATTCCCATCGTCATATTTGTGTGAACGTGGATTTAGTGCTGTAGCAACGCTGCTTACTAAAAAGAGAAATCGTTTGCATGTTACCGAACGTGGTGACTTGCGGCTGTTCTTGAGTAAATTGGAACCTGATATCAACAAACTTATTAAACAGCATCAGATTCATCCTTCACATTAGTTTTTATATTAGAATCGATTATGTTTGTTTTATTTTGAATTTTGAATAAAAGATACTTTGTCTGAATACTATAAAGTTGCGTTTCAATAATCATTCTCATTGGCAGGTGTAGCCCGTAAAAGTTAACTTGAGACCTGAGCGCCGTTGTGTACTACCTACTACGCTCAGGTCTCAAGTTAACTCATTCATTCTAAACGAGACTTTTACTATAACCCATAGTAAAAGTCTCGTTTAGAATGAATGTTTAATCTCCGCTAATATAGCTCACAATAATTAATTTAATTTGAAGTTATAGTGGTTTTTGAGTAGGTGAAAAAATGGGGGCGCTAAAAAATAATTTATTCTCAAAGTGGGCAGTAGGCAAAATAAGTTTGGGAACCACTGGTCTACAGTAATGAAATAAAGGCCCTCAAATATAAATTAACAAAGTAACTTTTTTAGTTTCACTAATACAGTTATGACAACACGCAAACGTCATCAATGACGTACAATTGAATATAACGCGTCTACTCTATACCGGGTGTCCACACGAAAACTTTATATTGAATTATTTCTGGTGTTTTTGAAGACAAAAACTTGAAATTTTGGGTGGTTGTTCAGGATATAGGGGGACAATGAATAGTGTATTTCATACCGCCCCATCGGGTCACCCGCCGCCGCCGGCCACCCCCACTCCAATATTTTAAATGACACCCTGTATTTTTTTTGGTGGTTTTGAAAGAACACAATTTTCTTGATATTCCTATGTGAAAAAACTAGTAACACACATTATGACATTTATGAGATATTTAAATTTAAAAGTTTCAGATATCAGAAATTATTAACTCCGAAAAATCATAAGTTAGTCATGGAAATAGTTTGCTTTAAATTAGAATTGTCAAAATTGTGACTTTTGTGTTTCATTAATATTAATACTTGTAAAATTGTTCTTAAAGTTTCGGCTTTTTCGCTGAAATGGTTTATACTCTTGAAGAGAGAACTGAAATAGTGATTTTGTATGGGATTGCAAACAAAAATTATTCCCAAGCGGCGACGTTATTTAATGAAAACCATCCAAACAGAAACGTATCTGTTGCTTATGTCAGAACGCTAATAGAAAAATTTCTGCAAACTGGATCTGTAAATAATAAAAAACGGAATACGAATAATTGTGGTGTACTAAATGAAGCTATGCAACTAGCAGTTCTTGGGCATATTAATTTAGACCCAGAGCTTTCGTTGAGAAAATTATCCGAAGTTTCGGGAGTGCCAAAATCAACCTGCCATAAGATATTAAAATTAAACAAAATGCACCGTTATAAAATTCAACTTCACCAAGAGTTGGGTGACGGTGATTTCGACAGAAGAGTCGAATTTTGTGAAATAATGACAGATATGATTCGGCAAAATGGAAATGTTTTGCGAAGTATTTGCTTTAGTGATGAAAGTTGCTTTTACTTAAATGGTCTTGTGAATAGACACAACTGTCGATAATGGAGCGACGTAAAACCCCATTTTTTCCGAGAAGGCAACACACAATATCCCCAAAAAATTAATGTATGGGCTGGAATTCTTAAGAACCAAGTAATTGGCCCGATATTCTTCCAGGAAAATTTAAATGGACCTAAGTACTTACAATTTTTGGAAGAGCTAATACATCCTCTTATCATACAGTGTCTAGAAGAAAACTTGAATGAAATAGAGGAGGAGCAATTATATTTTCAACAAGATGGAGCTGGGCCACATTACTGTTTAGACGTTAGGAATTATTTGGATAATATTTTCCCAGGACATTGGATTGGACGTAGGGGCTCTATTGAATGGCCAGCTCGCTCCCCCAATTTAACTCCCCTAGATTTCTTTTTGTGGGGACATTTGAAGTCTGTTGTTTATAAGACACCGCCACAATCAATAGCTGATTTACGTAATAGAATAACAGAGGAATGTCGAAATTTAACGCCACAAGTGTTCGAAAATGTTAGAAATGCTTTTGAAAATAGACTTTATTTATGTTTAAATGTAAACGGTGACAATTTGAGCATTTAATTTAACTAAAATGTTGTGAATAAATCTTGTTTTAAGTATTTCCATGACTAACTTATGATTTTTCGGAGTTAATAATTTCTGATATCTGAAACTTTTAAATTTAAATATCTCATAAATGTCATAATGTGTGTTACTAGTTTTTTCACATAGGGATATCAAGAAAATTGTGTTCTTTCAAAACCACCAAAAAAAAATACAGGGTGTCATTTAAAATATTGGAGTGGGGGTGGCCGGCGGCGGCGGGTGACCCGATGGGGCGGTATGAAATACACTATTCATTGTCCCCCTATATCCTGAACAACCACCCAAAATTTCAAGTTTTTGTCTTCAAAAACACCAGAAATAATTCAATATAAAGTTTTCGTGTGGACACCCGGTATATTATTATATTATAATATTAATTTGACACTTGACAGGAAGGTTATGTTGTGATTTTACACCACACCGATAATACCGGCCATAAACATAATAAATCGAACTGACAACATTGCCTTGAAATAAAAAAAAGACAGTTTATCACAAATTGCTTACGGTAGTAAAAGAGGTATACGAGGTGTGATCAATATATAACCGTTATTTTCAAATTTCGTTAGTTACGTATGTTCGATTTTCGCATTTTTGTTTCTGTTATGTTGGTACACATGTCTGTTATATATGTTGGCAATATCAGCCATTTTGGATTGTCAGTTTGTTTTTGACAGATAAAAAGGTTAGTCGTGTTTTGGTGTGCTCTTCGATTTTTTACTATTCGAAAAAATGGATCAAAGAAATTGTATTAAGTTTTGTGTAAAAAATGAAATTAAATGCGCAAGGACATTTGAAATGTTGACTGTGGCGTTTGGCGAGTCTACTATGAGCAGAACACAAGTTCAATTGTGGTATAACCGGTTTAAGGAAGGCCGAGAAGATGTCAATGACGATGCTCGTCCGGGTCGCCCGAGCACGTCAACAACCGATGAAAACATTGAAGCAGTGAAGAAAATGATTTTGGATAATCGTCGAATCACTATCAGAGAGGTTGCTGATGCTGTTGGCATATCGTTCAGCTCATGTCAAACAATTTTTACGGATGTTTTAGGCATGAAACGTGCGGCAGCGAAGATTGTTCCAAAATTGCTAAATTTTGAGCAAAAACAACGTCGCATGGACATCGCTCAGGAGCTGTTGAACATCGGCAACGACGATCCAGATTTCCTCAAAAAGGTCATAACTGGTGACGAATCATGGGTGTATGGCTATGACATTGAAACCAAAGCCCAATCATCTCAATGGAAGCGTCCAGAAGAGCCAAGACCGAAAAAAGCACGTCAAGTTCGGTCAAATGTTAAGGTTTTGCTCACTGTTTTCTTCGACTGCAATGGCGCGGTGCATCATGAATTCTTGCCACAAGGTCGTACGGTCAATAAGGAATACTACCTTGAAGTTATGCGCCGTTTGCGAGAAGCAATTCGTCAGAAACGCACAGAATTGTGGAAAAAACAATCATGGATTTTGCACCATGATAACGCACCAGCTCACACATCGATGCTTGTGCGTGAGTTTTTGGCCAAAAACAAAACCGTTATCATGCCTCAACCACCGTATTCACCGGACTTGGCCCCCGCTGACTTTTTCCTCTTCCCAAAACTGAAGACACCGATGAAAGGAAAGCGTTTTGCTACGATTGAGGAGATAAAAGAAAAATCGAAAAAGGAGCTGTTGGCGATACCAAAAAGCGCGTTTCAGAAGTGTTTCGAGGATTTGAAAAAACGCTGGCATAAGTGTATTATATCTGAGGGGGATTACTTTGAAGGGGACAAGATTTTTATTGATGAATAAATAAATACTTTTTGAAAAAATTGAAAATAACGGTTATATATTGATCACACCTCGTATATCCCATAAGAGACTGTACTGAATACTAAGGTTGAGACGCTCTATAGTCACTTACCAGGTTTATGAAAATGTGTTTACCTGACCGAATTAACGAACGCATTTATACTAACCGTGTTGTAACTTGTAACCCCAATGTCCGGGTATAATTTCCGAAGGACGCCTATAGTTAGTCTAAATTTTTATATTTGATACACAATATAAATAAAGCAAAACTTACTTATAAGCGGTAATAGATTGGCTTTTGACTCTTCTATTTAAGAAGAAATGTACTCGAACACAATAAATTCATTTGGGGTAATGTGAAGTATAGTAAATATGTTTATTTAGATGTCTGTGTTATCTTTTACTAAATATAGAATTAAAAATGTAACATATTTAAAAAAATTGCATCATTACAGAAAAAGAATAAGTCATTCCCGTGTTATATTCGCAAGTTCTACGTTAGAACTGAAATGCTGCCATCCATCATTAGTCGAGAAACGGCAGAAACAATATTGTTTTTAGGACGAGTTGTATGGATAGTGCGTAATGACCCTAGAAAATCTGAAGATACTGGTTATCAAATAAAAAGCAAAAGAGACATTTGGGACACAAAAGAAGTTGAATATTATCAGAAAATCCAAAGATTAGAAAATTATTCCTTTAATTTGGCCAATTTTGACAAAACAATTGAAGAGTGTCGGTTAAGAATAACACAAGTAATCATCACTATACCTATATATTCTTAAATTTGAATTGGTTGTTTCAATTAAAAGTAAACTTTCAGTATTTGTGGACTGTTATGGTAAATGAAGCTAAGATATTGGAACATTTGCAACATGTTAGGGATTATTATGCGTTAGGAAGAGGAGAATTATTTCAGCAATTTATTCTAAGTGCTGGCAATCACTTGAAAGAAGTTCCGAACAATTACATAGTCAAGAATTTAAATTTTATTTTTACAGAGACTGCTGCCAAAATGTATGGTGAACATGACAAGAGCTATCAGAAGTTTGAACTGGCGCTCTTAAAAAATACAGGGGAAGGTTAGTTTTTATATTTATTTACTTGATATATCATTGACTTTATAAACAAATGTTTTAGATACAAATCCATGGACTCGTTTAAAATTAAATTTTGATATAGTTTGGCCATTACATATTATATTTCATCCAAAAACCATTGAACTTTATAATAAATTGTTTCAATTCTTGTTAACAATAACAAGAACGCAAATAGAATTAAATAAATTATGGCAACTTCATATCTCATACAAAACTAAAATGTAAGTATTCTAAGGGTTCTCCATATCCTGGAAGGGGGGATCACTCGAAGTGTCTTTAATGTCCTGTCTGACGCGAAGCACACTATGTTTCATCGCTAGTCATCACATGATATCTCCGTCATTCTTGATTCTTTCGTGGAGATCAAGGAACACATTCATCTGATTGTTTATTTATTCAATAGTGACGTTTTTCAGCGTCATCTTCACACGGATAAGGTTGCAGCTTGTATGTTTACAGTAACGTCACCCATATTTCTGCTATCTCGCATATCTAGTACAAGGAGATAGACTCTTAGTTTCCATTTGTTGGCCAATCTCCTTAACCGTGGTCGGAGGGCACCTAAAGATATTTCGGCATATTGCGGTAGATGTTGTGGCATGTTAGGGACGCTTGTTAGATCTGAAAACGATCTGACATTAGCCAGAAGATGTACGATATTTATTTTTGTTTCTTTATTAATATATCCTAAATTATGAATTGAATTCAAAAAAGAAATAAGGATTTAGTTATATTTATTAATATTTAATTAGGTAAGTGATTTACTTAATTTGTGATAGTTTTGTTTATCGTTGACAAATATTTAGAACTTTTATTATTAAATGAAGAAAATGTATAAAATATTTGCCTTTCTTTTCTTATTTTCTGTTAGTTCTATAATTTTGTTTATCAAATACAAAATAGAAAAAGGTATGCTTCTACAATAGTTCAAAATATTAATGTTTGTTAAAACTTAAGTGGTCATTCATAATTTAAAGTTCTTCTCATATATTAGAAAAATTTTCAGCCTTTATATTTTAAATTAAAGCCATGATTATTTACGAATAGATATTTGATATCACTGGCTTCAAAATTGATATTAAATGATTTATGTATGTTTAACTGATGTGCCACTGTATACAGTCTATGTTGGAGAATATATAGTAGTTGTTAATCGAATTTAGAAGGTGCAGTACGCATGTTTGAGGTTTATCTACGGCAATTACAAAAGGGAAAGAGAAACATGTAGTTTTCTGGGGATTGGCTCTCGATCCACGTCGCACTGTTTGTAGATTTGCGCAAAACCCACGGGAAGGTTAAATCAACTTTATCATCTGAAGCCAATGCTTTAACCATGCCGTCGGCCGTATTGTTACTTAGCCCAGCCCGGCGCACAGTGGCTCAGACGCGCATGTTTAGGGTAATAATTCTTTACATATCCAGTCAAATGGATGGCAGGAACTTTACATACGTACCCGAAAAACAAAAGTATCAAAACGTAAACATATACGCAAACGATAAAATTATAGCTACTCACTGATAGATACTAAAAGGATACGCGAATTGATTGTAGTAATCATTAAGTAGTAGTAAAATCCAACATTATGTCAAAGTATTATAATTGTTTCCGTATACAACACTGTTTATAAAGGTTACCATTTAAATAATTATTTGCTGCAATTAGGTACATAATTCACTTCTTCTCAAAATCCGGTTTATGTCAGCCCTGGACTATGATATAGAAACCGCGAGGAAACCACAAAGTCATGCACTCAGCCGCCTATAATATATGTGCGTACAATAAAACACATTGAAATCCCTATAAAACGCGAAAGCACATATATTCCTACCACATTCGACAAAATTCGATCCGATATTCTGACCAAATACGTCGGATAGAAATTTCTGATAATTGTCATTAAAATGCACGTATTTTTATAACATGTCATGAAAGTTCACACTCAATAATTCAAATTTAGCGCAAGTTAGTTTTACGAAAACCGATGGAAAAGGACAATAAAGAGGTTTTCCATTTCATTTTCACCTGATTATAATGATTTTCATATCTTCTGGAATCATCGAAAGGTCGGGAACAATAAGTAAAATAAACTTGTCGATCACCGTATGCTTTTTATAAAAATTTACTTGTGTCACCATTCTCATCCTTATTTTTTAAGACCTGTCCAATGAAATAAACAATTTTTTCGTGTTTTCCATTGATTTTGCTTTGCATTCAATTCGGGACACTAATCTACTGTTTTTGAACAAAGGGAAAATTATCCTGTTCATCTTCATTTGATGATACTAAAACTTTCTCTTAGCCTCCACTATTACTTTACTGGACACCTTCTTTTTAGTTTGCTTCCTCTTCTCTATAATAATTTTCTCAAGAGTATCGGTGACTATCGTACTCCTACCCTTCCTTCTCTCAGTTATACCCTTCGTTTGCCCTGCTTTAGGAAATCCCCTGAATTGTTAAGGTAAAACAAACACTTTTTGGGCATCGTTAGCTTCATTCATGGGTGCCTCTCCTAGTTCCTGTTAATTTAGGTCTTCGATTTTTTTATTTGCTGGTGCATTTGAGCTATCAGGAATTTCTCTAGCTTTTTTATATCTTCAGCACGTCGATCGATGATAATAGAACCCATGAAATCACTTTTATCAAAAACTTCAAGCGAAATGTGATTCATGGTTATCCATTATCAAGAGTGTTCCCTGTCTTTACTTGACAAAAGGTATATTTGACAAAATGGTCGATAAGATGGGGAAATATTTTTGAAGTCATCCACTCAGAACTTGTAGGCCTAACAGGGCACCATTGGTAATATGAATTTTGATAATTTTCCCAGGAAACAATATTACGCGTGGTAAAGCTGCTCCTAGAGCATTTATGATGCAACACATGGTGACATTGTTCCCTCTTTCTTTGCTCGGACACTTTTACTCACTTGCATTACCCTTTTTGTTCAATGATTTTCATTGAATTTTGCACAGTTGTGATTGATATTTCAACCAAATAATACAGTCTTCGGTCTTGAACCATTTGACATGTCGAACCTTGAATAAACTTGTTGCCATTTCAAAGGCCAGTTTTCTACACTCAACTGTATTCCAGTATTCATATCTAACACATTTTAGCCAGAGTCAGAAAATATTTCTCCAATTCTTTTTCCTGGTCTACATTAAAAATGTGCCTAGATTTTAGAGTCAACCTTACTGCCCCAAGAGCATTTTCTTTTTGTTTCTTTGCAGAGCGGAAAATTGAAAAGGGAACGCCGGTTCTTTCAGCAACTTATCGTAGAGATAAGCCGCTTTGAAGTACTTTTAAAGCATTTTACATTATTTCTGCCAAAGTCAGATCAATTGTCGTTTTCTTTTGAGGATTTCTTGATACCTGCAGAAATTAAGAGTCCAATTACTTATCTACCCTGTCATGTTAGCAAACGTATGTACAGTAAAACATAGTTGGGGCCCCTAATAGAAAAAATCGGTAAAGCTAAATGCTGATAGTTAACTAATAACTAAAATTTGCCTTACCTTCTCTAACCTGTGCACTCACTATTGCATAAAAAGAATCTTTTTATTTTGGAAATTGTGCCTTTTACGCCACTTTGAAAAACACGCGTCAAATAACTTTCGGCGCGGTTTGAGAACCTAAACTGTCTACCGATAAAGTAGCGATCGACAAGGTGTTGTTGCTTATGTTTTCAAGGATGCATTGGCAACACTATCTCTTATTGTGTGTGTGTTGTATTATAGGCAAGGTTTTTTTTTTTTATTATTATTAATGCTACATATGGAATGGAGTTTCATCACAAATGAATTACAATTTTGTATACAATTTTCGAAATGTATCTCTACTCTCTAGCAGCTTCAATGTACAATTGATATACTGCTGCATTTTTTTTGCATATGTGCTATATATGAATTATCACAAAGTATCAATGATGAATGTTTGCAGTAATCGACGGGTCTGGACATTGCGGCATAGCTTAGTGTATCTCGTGAATAATTTACAATATTATTTACAAGTAGAGGTTATAGAAGCAGAATTTTCGATTCTAAAAGAAGCCGTTAAAAATGCGAATGAATTTGAAGATATAATTCGACTGCATGCTAAATTTATGGGTAAACTATTAAGCAAAACGTTCATTATGTCGGCAGCTGAGGTACCTACTTAATTAAATTTAATTGTTCTGTTATTTCAGTTCTATAATTTTCAGACGCCACATAACATACATAATCACAGCTTGTATCAGGTTCCCGCACTCAATTCTAATACAAAAGATACCGTAAGTATATAAAATTATTAGCATGTATCTTCACTATAAATTATTTTATTTGTGTACTAGATATACAAAGTAATTCTACTACTTCTGGAAGTATGCAATGAATTTTGTTTAATAGCAACTACATGGAATGCTCAGTTAAATGATGTAGAGTTGAAAGAGTTAGAAGAATTTGAAAAACGGGCCGATAATTTAACAGACGTTTTGTTACGCATCCTTTACAATATTCATCAAAAAGTTTCCGGACCTGATTTATTACAATTACTATACCGACTCGATTTTAATCGCTGGTATAGCAAAAATAAGACGGACTTTAACGTATCTTCTGTATAGTTATCTACAGTAATTTTAAGTTGATTTTTATACATATTGTGTTTTCTGTATGATGTATATTTATTTATGTAAGACTGTCAATAATAGATGTTCTTATTACACTAGTTGCTATATAATGGGTGTCTGTAATTGATTTACGCAACGCGATTTAGATATTTTCTTGTTACTAAATCGGCAACTTGCCAACGTTTTCAGTTTAAAAAATAAACATCATTATATCATTTTTTTGATCATGCTAACATGCCACTATAACATTGGTCGTATTTAGCAGAACATGCTCCTCCGTTCCATCGGTAACGGACGCTACATCGACAACAGTTGAGTGAAATTAAAATTTTATGTTATGTTAATCTTGATAATTGAGCACTTGTGAATTTTAAACAATTAATTAGAAAGAAAAACTCGTTTCACAAAAATATATACGATTTATTTCATAAACTAAATGTACATTTCGTTTGCCAAGCAAACATCATCGGTAGTATACAGATTCATTCGTGCTTTTACATTATATATATGTTCGAACGTTTGCAGTGACAAACCCTCTCATTGTAGTAATAGCTATAAATCTAACCGTACTTTTATTACAGTAATATTGTGAAACTATGGTGGGTGTTTACGGAATGTGTAAGGGTGGTATGAATTCTAGGAAACACTGACTAAGTGGAGAAACATCTGTGTTTAATAAATTGTTTTTAAATTTCTTCATATAAATTTAGTTTATGAAATAAATCGTATATATTTTTGTGAAACGAGTTATTTCTTTCTAATTAATTATGTTATGTTGTTGGATATGCTACTTGCTAACAAACTTGATAGAAGTCAGCTGATCAGTATTTCTTATTTATTTGTTTGGAGGGTTATGAGTATACTTTTCTGTTAATAACATTTGTGATTATTGGTGTCTAAAATAGCTGAAGAAGATTAGATTTATAATATTGCACGAACTTATCTTTTAGAAAAAGACATTAATATGGCTATTTTCGGCAATATGGCCACTGAATTGGCCCAACTACTAGAGTTTATGGAGAATGAGAGACAGGAAATTTCCAGAAAGAGGAATTCCATAAATTCCGTTTTCATTTTGGCTCAGTCTTGTTTTTTATTTTAGAATTTCGAAAATCCATTTTTAAGTTAGAATAACTTTGTGTTATTAATAGTAATTTCTGACTCAATGAAAATCTGAGTATAACATTGCAATAAAATACAAAATAAAATATTACTTCATGTTACCGATACGTAGCGATATTAGAATGAACTACAAAAGATGGCCGTCCGCCCCGTAAAATAGTTGATGTTATCGTAACCTAATTCGATGGAGCGCATGCATCCAACAGACGTTTCCTTAACGGTTCCACAACAGTTGCGACTGCTGAATGCGACCATTGTTAACGGGATGAAAGAACATCAATAACCTGTAATTTTAAATTGATATCCTGTAAAAATTGATTAATTTATGTCGATAATTTTCAAAATTATTGCTAAAAAAACACTTTAAATTGTGCAAGCAGGGGCAGAAATTGTAAAATGTAAATTTTGATAAAAAGCAAATGGTGATCAGTAAATCAATTACAGGCACCCGTTACTGCTTGTTGTCTATCTCGACTGAGAATCCAGCAACTGAATACATCTTTTATTTTACGGCGAAGAGATGAAGTAACAAACCTTGTGTGTGATCACATATAACATTAGTAGCTCTAGTGATTCTGACAAGTTCAATAGCTTTAAATGACAGAGGAAATACATGATATGAGGCTTCGTATATTATTTTCTAATCGAAAGAATTAGTAAAAGTGAACCAGTGAAAGTAGTATCCAGCGAAGTACCCAATTAGCTGTAGAAATTTGTTTAAACTTAGTACTGAAGTTCTATTTCCGGTCTTGCGATTTTACTGTAACTCTAGTTATATCTCAAGAGGAAGATTATACTGGTAATATGAAATTTGGAATTGATAGTTGTTGCCGTTTGACCGGTATCGTGATCACACACATGCAAAGACATTTTTTTAAAAACCATTGGTACGGGTCTGCCTGCAAATATTTGCGGAATTAAATTTATGCAATCCTTTGCAGAATGACCACTATAGTACCATTTTATAATTCGCAGTTTTTCTTCTGGTGTGTAGCGAGACATTGTTACCATTGACCCCTCCTCTCGCAAACACAGAACGACGCTGTTCGACACGATCTCCAGATACAAATTTAGTTGTCAAAGGCAGTCTTGGAAAATGCTTTCTGTCAGTTACTTCCTGACAGAAAGCATTTTCCAAGACTCCCTTTAACAACTAAATTTGTATCTGCAACAACAACTATAATTGTATCTGCAGATCATGTCGAACAGCGTCGTTCTGTGTTTGTGAGAGGAGGGGTCAATGGTAGCAATGCCTCGCTACACACCAGAAGAAAAACTGCTAATTATTAAATGGTACTATAGTGGTCATTCTACAAAGGAATGCATAAATTTATTTCCGCAAATATTTGCAGACAGACCCGTACCCTGTGAGCAAAGCATATTACATATTTTGAATAGCTTTGAAAAATGTCTTTGTTTAAATAATTGCACAAAGTGTAATCCTATAGAGGTAAATCCACTAAAAACTGAGGAACGAGAGGAGCAGGATATAATGATTTGTAGCACTCTGGAAGTAGAGGATACGCCATCTACCAGAAGTGTTGCTGAGGAATTGGGTGTGAGTAATAAAACCCTCCCGAACATATGGAAGCGAAATAAAGAATATTTTTTATTTTCATTAGAATTCCGTTCTTAATAAATTTATATAATAATTTACTAAGAATGAATGTTTAATTAGAATTGTGCTTTTATTTTCTTACTGTGTTGTATTGTATTTCTGTTAAAAATGACTTTATTGAAATAGTGTCCTGTGAATTCACAACTTTATTGAACTGGTAGTACTAGAGGTCGAATGCGCGTCATCCAGAGATGCGCAAAAGCATACCTTGCTTTCTTGTACCATGACTACGGCCACGATTGGGCGTTATTGACGGTGTGCCTAGTATACATATATCCTATCCCCAATATGATTTTACACGTGCGGTATACAGGTGTCCCAGAAATAAAAAGACGGAGTAGCAGAAATCGGAAGCTAGATTGTGTAAAAACGTACCCTCAAAATATCAAGTCTTTATTCGTGCGCAGACGGCAGAAAAAAAATAATAAAGAATTCAATTGGCCTTACGCCGACTCTGGTCGACTTGCGGTATTGAATTGCACACATGCGTGCATTGGCGGCTGGTCGGTAATAAAATCGCGCGGCACACGACAAAAACGTATGTATTTTTGTAAATAACATCCATTGTCAAACAGCACAATGGATGTTATTTAAAAAAATACATAAGTATTTGTTGTGTGGCCCGCGATTTTATTACCGACCAGCCAGCCGCCAATGAATGCATGTGCAAGGGCGATAGATACACAGATGTTCAGTTTGTTATTAGCCGCCGATGTGAGTTGACACATAGTTATCGACATGGCTTTTACGACGCAAGAATTATGGGATATGGTGTATCTCTACGATGAAGTAGGTGGAAATGGAGGAGCTGTTGAACGTTTATACGCCGAACGTTTTCCTAATCGCAGGCGTCCGGGCGATAGATACACAGATGTTCAGTTTGTTATTAGCCGCCGATGTGAGTTGACACATAGTTATCGACATGGCTTTTACGACGCAAGAATTATGGGATATGGTGTATCTCTACGATGAAGTAGGTGGAAATGGAGGAGCTGTTGAACGTTTATACGCCGAACGTTTTCCTAATCGCAGGCGTCCGTCGTATGAAGTGATTATGGACACGGTGTTTAGGTTACGCGAACAAGGCACACTACACCCACGCTACGAAGGCAGGGGTCGTGAAAGAACACGGAGAGTTTTACATGCGGAAGAGCATCTCCTGGATGTGGTAGATAGGGGTCCAGGTATAAGCACGCGATCTGCAGCAAGACAAATCGGAGTGTCCCGATCGACAATTCATCGACTCCTCCGCGAGAACTTGCTGTACCCATACCACCTGCAACGGGTGCATGCTCTAGCACAACAGGACCGTCCCGCACGTGTTAGATTCTGTACCTGGTTTCGACGAAAACAAGCTAGAGATGTGGACTTTTGTGCCAGCATACTATTCACGGATGAATGTTGTTTCACCCGAAATGGTGTGTTAAATTTTCATGACGCACATTATTGGAGCGATGCAAACCCGCATGTAATACAGCAGGGTCATTTCCAACACCGCTTCTCAATAAATGTTTAGGCAGGAATTGTTGGTGATAGTCTGCTTGGACCGCACATAGTACCTGCACGACTGACCGGAGAGAGTTATTTAGAATTTTTGCAGAATACGTTGCCGGTATATCTCGATTTATTATCCGGATTTAAATCCATTAGATTTTTTTTATGGGGGTATATGAAACCATTGGTGTATGATGGGGATGAGATTGCCACAGAAGAAGATCTTCGGCAACGTATTTTTACAGCTGCGAGCCGTATACGTGGGGAACCAGGTACCTTCCAACGAGTGCGTGGTAATCTTCTCTGACGGATTGACGCCTGTCTTCGTGCGCACGGCGGACACATAGAGCACTTTCTATAAATATCCACCTGCTACACTTACACAATCGGTTCTTTTCAGGAACACCATATTACTTGTGTTAAAAAAAGGAGGAGGAATAGATACTTCATAATAAATATCACACCATTAATTACTTTTTACACCTGCTAGAAAAAAATAATTACATT
Source organism: Amphimallon solstitiale (assembly GCA_963170755.1). Taxonomy (NCBI): domain Eukaryota; kingdom Metazoa; phylum Arthropoda; class Insecta; order Coleoptera; family Scarabaeidae; genus Amphimallon; species Amphimallon solstitiale. The sequence goes on along the minus strand of OY720676.1, from coordinate 80,292,532 downwards.
TTGATATGTACTACGATTTATTGAATATTCTAAAATAATAATAATCAGCTGTTTCCGACTACAAATACATTAAAGGGCAACAACCTTCCTATTTTAAAAATAAAAACAATCTTTTATTGTCTGCAATAAAGTGAGTCAGTCGCCCATCTGCGTCAACAATTGAATACATAGCTGCGTTATTTAGACGCATCCGGCAAAAAATATGTTTTATTATGAATGAGTATGATTTAACATTTTTTCCCGTTTTATACAAATAAAAGCGTATTTTTCTTTGAATGCGTGTTCGTTTCTATTTACAAATGAGCATTCTTACGTGTGCCAGGTCCGTAATGTAATTTTTTTATTTATAAAAATAATAGAAAATTAAATTTTTAATTTCTTCGTTATTGCGGCATATTTGGGCCTGTTTCTGTTCGGACTTTACATACCTGCTACTCCGTCTTTTTATTTCTGGGACACCTGTATATGTTACGGGTAAAGCTAGATTAACTGTTAAACTTAGGTTTACCCGGGTAAACTGCGAAATACCCAAGAAAGTTAGGTAAAGTACGAAATATAACCGACATTATAGCTATTTCTGGCTTTACCCGGGTAAATCGCGTTCTATCCGATTTTGTATGGTTAAAGTTGGGTGTAGTAATTATAATTGCGTCTTCTTTCACCACGTGCAGTCAGTTCGAAAATGGCAACCGAAGAGAGTGGACGTGTGCGTTTAAGATATCATTTTAATGAAGTTTTCAATGAGTTGGTGTCTTCGAAAAGTTCAAACAGTTTCTATTTTAGTAATAAACAATACCAAGAAATGTTAGAATCAGTCAAGTTGGCAAAAAATGCTAAAACCAAAACTACTCTACAATATCGACGTTTGAAACGGTTTGACATACCGATAGGTCCAGCTCGGAACGGGCCATAGTCAGCAATGAGTGGCAACACCGAAACCCCTCTACCCGCAGCAGCTTCAATTGCAGCACATTGCAGTTAAGAATTTAGTAAGACTTAAACCGCGCAAGGATATAGTCGTTTGCATATTCGTTCTGTATACGTAATTTGCCCATTTGTTTCAGACATAATAAGGTCTAATTTATTATTATTATTGTATTCTTAGCTGCTACGGAAAAGTAATTTTAAGTAATAAAAAAACAATAACGTTTTCTAAAAGATAAAAGTAAAACAATCAATAATTCTGCAAAATAAATTCAAATTTTAAGAAAGTCACTTCAATCGTCGAATGCGAAGGAATAGGCCGATTTACGTACTCTACAGCAAATAAATCAGCGGTTGTTCGACAGGAATTGCCTGCAAGATACCACGAAACTATTTGTACCTTCTCTGCGGTTGTATACACTGACATGATAACTACCTTTACGTATGCACAGCTAAATACGAATGACGGGACATCTGTTGAGCTCGACTATCGGAATTAGGTTGTGCACGCGGAGTGGTATCGTACACACGTTACCACATAGCATTACGTTCCATACGTATATTGTTGCCTATGTATGGCCCGTCGCGGGCTGGACCTATCGGTATATTCTGTTAGAGGTGTTGAAAAGCTTATTTCTCGTGTAGCGTCGGGTGAATCTAGCATAAAGAATTACATACGTTACAAACGATGAAATGTTTGATATTTTGCCAGGGGTAGGAATTAAGCGTGCATTATAAATGAACTTATGCGCATTAACCAACTATTTTCTTCTATAAAGAACGCACTACTGAGCATTTAGAAACTTCTGTTTGAGCATTATTTTTTTTAATTTTCAGAAATACATTATTAAATCTTAAACGTAAAAACATCTATTTTAGAGCATTAAAAATTACATATTATTGTTTAACTTCTGGGCATTATTTGTTACAAAACAAGCACTGAAATAAATGAAAATACATACTGATAAATTATTAATAGGTAATGCATTCACTGCACAATTAACGTTTTTCTAGCTTTCGTAGGTCGACCACGTCTTCTTTTGGTGCCTAATGGCACATTTCTAGCCTCAGGAGGGGCTTCAACATACTTAAAACGAAGAGCTATTCCTAAAATTTTATACCAGTTAAAATATTGTATTTTTTATTTTTTATCTTACCTAGCAGATGTTTGCAAATGTAATTCTTTAAAAAGTATGGACATGTGCACCATCCATCTTTCCAACTGACCTCGTCCACAGGCAAGAACAATTTATAATAAGAAGATTTCTTCCTAATATATTCATCCAATTCTTTAGACTGCAAGTAATCGGGCTTCAAAATCTCCTTGCTTATTTCCAGTTTTTCGGCAGCAGGAATAACATACGTTCTTAGAGTACCATTATCTTCATCAATACATTCAACTTTTTTGTTTAGTCGTGCCCATTGATACGATGTGGTCGAAGTATGTAAATCTATCGTAACTGAATCCGAAAGATGATATAAAGAATTTTCATATTTTCTTGAAAGTGATTCCATTATCTGCAGTACAAGATGGCAAAATCTGGAAAGTGGAAGTCTTTCTCGCAAAGTGTACTCGTCATTAAGAACACGGTTTGTTGACTCGAGAGCGTTGTTTGTATTAGGAGTTCCTAAACAAGCTCCCTCAAACCAATTTTTATTTTTATTGTACCATTCTTTTTGAAAGTACTCGATGAATCTCGCTTCATGTAACCATTTTTCTAAGAAAAGTTTATAGGCAGTTTCAAATGCTACTTCATCTTCACTAACTTGAATTTGATCTACGTCAGCCAAAATTTTGTTCCAGTTTGATTTTTCAGTTAGACTTTGAACTTTCTTTTGTACATTACTTCTCATATGTGCCCAACACATACGCACAGTACAATTTCCAAACACATTTTGAAACCCATTGCGTATACTGACGGCAGCTTCGGCCACCAAAACTTTGGGTTTCATTTTAAAATGAAACAAATCAAAAATTTCCTCCTTCAAACTCTGAAAAATAAATTGAAAATCGGCAGTTCGTTCATTGGTGCATTCTGTTATTCCCAGTAAATGAAATTTTTCATCGCGGTCAGTTGTTCCTATTAAGAAAACAGGGAACCCCTGCTAAATCAATTTATACGATGCATCTGCGTGGATAATGATATTCTTTTTTACTCCATTTTCTAATAGAATTTACTGGTTGCCATGAATCTAAAAACACCGTCGTCATCATCGGTTGTGAAATGTTTTACGATAAAAGCTTTGCTTCGTTCATTGGGGACAGCACTTTTCTTAAGAAGCCAACTTTCCAGTTCACCAAGAGATATTGTTGGTGGACCGTAAATGGTTTTTCTTAATTTAGCCAGAATTTTTTTTATTTGGTTTATATTTGGTGGTGGATTATATTTCTGGGCAAGAATAATCAAAATTGCTTTCGGTTTCTTTTTTTTTTTTGGTAATGAAATCCTTGATTTCGTTCTTTAGTTTGTCGTTCATTTCGGTTCTGGCCTTTGTTGCAATAGAATCACAAGAATGACTTACTTGCGATCGAAATAGGAGAACATTTTCACATGATGAATCCAGAATTAATTTAATACCAGTCACACATTGTTGTCCTCGACATTTAACTTTATTACATCGAAAATACTTAACTACACCAGACTCACTCAGTGTTGTTTGTGTTTTTTAAGCTCCAACAAGTTTCCGATTTGACAAAAGCTTCTGCATCGTTACGGTTAATGAAGGTTCTTTCGTAATTCCATGTTATGGATCTTTTCTTCGCACGTTTTTTTTCTGCCTCTGGAAACTGATCAGTTCCTGAATCACTAAATTCGGGTACAGATGCCATTATATTTCACATTTACATACGCGAGGAGTCACAGATTCATACTCTAAGAATCTAACCAAACAAATAACATAACAACGGAAACTGCGCATGACCGCCGAAGCAAAGAAGTCTTCCTAATAACTTACATTTATTTAACTTGATGCTCATATATTCGGAATAATGTGCTTTTACTCATTTGAATGCGCAATTACTCGTTTTAAGTTGAATGTATTTATTTACTAGCTTAATGATTTATTACTGTAAACAAAACAATTATATAGTGTCCAGAGTTATTTTTATAAAAAAGAACTATTAATGTTTTTTAACTAGTAATGTTTTTTAAATAATGGGCGCTGATGTTTTTGTTGGTGCGCATAGATTTTTTAGTGTTAAAATACATATACTGAGGTGCATTCACTTAAAATGAATTGCAAAAATTTTTTTTACTGCAAGTTCGAGTTTTCAAAGGATCTGATATTTAATAATGGATCAGTAACATTTAAATAATGCACAACTGTAAGCTGCATTTATTTTTAATAATGCCCGTTTAAATTGTAGTCTTTTGCCTGATGCACATTTGGCTGGTGGTAAACATCGTATGGAAAGTGAATGCAAAAAAAATACAAGGATATAACTCAAGATATTATTAAATTATATCTCCGTTTGTGTGAAGGTTGCCAAAAGAAACTAAAATCTGCCAAGAAAGGACTTGTGGTTAAACCAATGGTGTTTTCGGAGATGAACAGCCGTTGTCAAGTGGACCTGATTGACATGCAATCCCATGCAGATGGAGAATACAAATTTATTATGGTGTATCAAAACCACTTAAGAAAATTTATTCAAATACGTGCATTAAAATCGAAAAGGGCTGAGGAAGTTGCTAGGAACCTGATAGACATATTTTGCATTTTTGGCGCCCCATCTATATACTACAATCGGACAACGGCCGGGAATTTGCAAACCTAGTGAAGAGTTATGTTCCATGTGCAGTGGCCTTAAAATAGTACATGGCAAACCGCGCCACAGTCAGTCACAAGGCCGTGTGGAAAGAGCAAATCTAGATATACAAAATATGCTCATGACGTGGATGGATGGTGAAAACTGCAAACGATGATCAGAAGGTCTGAGATTTGTCCAGTTAATGAAAAACAGGGCATACCATGATGGAATTAAACGAGCTCCTTATGTCGCCATGTTTGGGCACGACATTAAAGTAGGCCTATCGACATCAGCTTTTCCAAGAGAAACTATTGAAAATCTACAAACCGAAGAAGAGCTTGCTAGAGTCGTCAGGGAATTTGGTGCGGGTGAACAGCCTCAACAAGAACAAAACGAAGACCAGCCTATGGATAGTGACCCAGAAATAGATATCCCGCAAGAAGAAGATATTACTGCATGTGACAACCTGCACAAAGACATTACTGAAGGTGGCAATAGAGAAGAAAATATGGACAATAATTATAGAGAAAACGCCAATAATATAGAAACTTTAGAAAATCATACCAAATGTGCACATCAGCCAGTATGAGGTGTGGAACTTTGCTTGTGTTAAAAAAATATACTTTCAAACAGACTAGACGCAAAAAGAAATTTAGAAAATCAAGCAAGGAAGGTGAAAACCTTATCTAATTTAAAATTCACTAAATGTTTTGTTGAAGATAAAGTCAGAGTGAAAGTTCCAGACGTTGATCGAGGGAGGGGCGATTTTAGAAACATTCTCATGACAGTTATCGAGAAAACGGACGACAATTTTTATAAACTAGCTAATAAGACAGGAACTATCGAGGAAGTGTTTTCCAGGAATCAATTTCCTGTGTGTAGTGAGAAACTTTTAGATCTGGAAAGTGTATCACCGGAAAACAAAAGTTTACGACAACTTGCAAATGAACAGTCACTTTTAGAAGGTCAAGGTTATAAACGTTGCCACTGTAAAGCTAAATGCATGACCAACAAATGTAAATGTAAAGCTATTGGAAATCCGTGTAACTCGAAATGCCATGGCAGCTTGTCTTGCTTGAACAAATAGATTATAATATTCTTTACTTTGACAGGACACAGTTTTAGTGTTTTTACTTTTATTCGTAAAATGTGTTTTTAAATAAATATGTTTTTCAAACATTTATGACCTTGTTGTTTTTGTTACACCCAACTCTAACCAAGTGAAAATGGGTGGTATGCGGTTTACCCGGGTAAAGCGCGAAACATGTCCAATTGCAGTTATATTTCGTACTTTACCCACGTTTCCTAGGTATTTCGCGGTTTACCCGGGTAAACCTAAGTTTAACCGTAACATATATATATATATATATACACCTACTTATGTGACTGTGATGGAATCAGAGATATAGAGAGGGGAGAATGCTCTTGAAGCACTGCGCATCTAATTTTTACGCGACGCAATGATCGCCGCCATTTTGACCCAGGTATGTCATGAGTGGTTTTGTTTATGTTCATCTAGGTTATGTTTGTTTTTGTGGTGTATTACTAAACTATTCTTCTTCTTCTTCTTTATTTGATATTGGCTTTTGGTAAAACCATTCCAGCCATGCACTAGAGTATATCGACTAATGTCCTCTTCTTAAATGACCTCAATTTTTTAACTTTGCATACATTTCTTATTTAGGCAATACCACAGATCATCTTATGACAACGATATAAATCATGATCTACATTCAATCGGTTACTAAAAATATCAGCTATTAGGGAATTTGTTTATTAAGGTCAAAGTGAAGACTCTTCTTGCTACAGGGCCCGTTGTAGCACACACGTAGGAGGGCCACGGATTACACAAAACAATTTGGGTGTGAAGGAAAGTGTAACAGGATTCTCCGGTGGTATTGTTGAGGGATTAAAGCTTTAATTTAATATCCTGTAAATATTCCATAAATAATTTTATCCTGCTTTCAGTCGGTTCACTGAGTAAGGAAATTATATTAATAGGTGATTCTAATTTTGTTTTTAAAAGGTCTGTGTACAGTTGGTTAGATCTTACTATTGATTGTGGGCATTCAAAGAGACAATGAATGACATCACCATATGCTCCACATCCACACTCAGCACTTTCCTTGCAGTGGATTTTATTTAAATGGGCGGGGAATGATGCATGATTAAATCTTAATCTGCAAAAGGTGGTAATATGCGATCTGGGAATCTTCATGTCATAGAACCATGGCTTAGCGGGAGGAGTTTGGCTTATGCTGAAATATTGTTTGGCTTTATGTAAGGTAAATTCTTCCCATTTATCCTTCCATTTAGACTGCACTTCTCATTTACATTCTGGAAGGATTCTATAGTTGGTGACTGGTATGATCTCTGTAGTCGATGCTTTAGCTAACTTATCGGCCCTTTCATTTCCCTTAATGTTTTTGTGACCAGGCATCCATACAAAACGAACATCACAACCTCTGTTATTCAATTCCATATATAATTCTTTGATTTCTAGAGTATAATTATGGGATTTATCTGAGATTCCAGTAGATTTTATATTCCGTAATGCGCTCTGAGAATCGGTTAAGATTATTACTTTTGATAGATAGTTTCTTTTTATATACTTTAGAGCTTCCAGAATAGCTATCATTTCGGCAACGCAGATATTCGTTCTGTTTTCTAATCTCGTTTGAAATTCCCATTTCGGAACCTCACAATATATACCAATGCCCACACCCTCCGGGGATTTTGATGCATCAGTGAAGATGTATGTAAAGTTAATCCATTTCGTTTTTAATGCATTATTAAATATGAAGTTAATAACGTTTGGGGATAAGCCTTGAAGATTGTGTTTGGATGCAAATAGTAGGTCTACAGGAATATCTGTGATTTGGCTATGATAATTATAGCTGAAGTATGGTGGACGCATGTTGTAAATCATAATATTTTTGTGTCCTCTCAAATTTTTAAATGATTGCATTAACAATAGAGGTTCCTTTTTGTGCCAAATGTTTTTCCTAGGGTAAGTAATAGTGGTGGATATCGATTTTAATGACTCATATAGCTGATTGGTTAAATTCATTGATTTCAGGACAAGTTTATCAGATAACAACCTATATCTTAAATAAAGAGGAATTTGGGAACTTTCTACTAGAAACGCTAATGTTGGAGTAGACCCCATTGCCCCCAGACATAGTCTCAATGATCGATACTGAATTCTGTTTAAAATTTCTTGGTTAGATTGCTTCAGAGGGAAAATTAATGGTCCAGCATAATCAATGTGGGAGAGGATGATGGCTTTATAAATTACAAGGAGGGTGGAAGGATCGGCTCCCCACCCTGTTCTTCTTAAGAATCGGATGATATTTAAATTTTTGTTCACGATATTTTTGACTTCGCTAATGAAGTTCGGTTTTTGGTCCAAAGTGATTCCCAAGAAGCGGGCTTCGTGATGGTAAGGAATTGGGTTGTCATGTATTGTAATCCTTTTCAATTCTTGAGGAATTCTTTTCCTGGTATAGATTACTGCTTTGCATTTTTCTATGGAAACTTCTAAATCGTGTGTATCCATCCATTCCTCTAAAGCCTCGGTAGCTCGATTTAGATTTATGACTGCCTGTTGAGCAGTCTTCGAGGAGGTAAACATTAATATGTCATCTGCAAATTGTAATAGTGAACATTCTGAAGGGAGGGAGAATTCTAGAGTCCTGGTATGGATAGTATACAATGGTGGACTAAGAATAGATCCTTGAGGAAGTCTTTTAGTGCTAGTTCTTGGACCTACCATATTGGAGCCATGTTGAAGCCATAAAGATCTCCCAGAAATGATGTCCATAATTAAATAGATTAAATTTGCAAGGATTCCTATATCGTGTAGACTCTTATTCAAAACATTCCAATTGACACTGTCATACGCTCCTTTGATATCAACAAAGCCAGCGATAAGATAAGCATTGTTAGCGAAAGTTTCATAAATGTTTGTCATAAAACAACTTAAGCTCTCCCTCGTACTACGGCCTTTCCTGAATCCAAATTGGCTGGCAGGGAGAAGATTATTGTTTTCTAACCACCATTCCATTCTTGCCTTGATTAAGTACTCTAGCGTTTTAAGTAAGCAAAATGAGAGGCAAATTGGCCGATATGATGTTTGTGTGATTTTGCGACCGTTTAAGGTTAAATTAAAGGGGTAAATTAGAACTGCTTTGGCGTTCCATGGAAGGTTATAAATCATCTTGTAATTGATATAATCTGGTCCCGGGGAAGTGTCCTTGAAATTATTCATACAGCAAACTAATTCGTTCAACTGAAAATTCTTGGACAGAAAGTCATCTACAGTTACCTCACTGTCCTCTGTTTGAAAGTTACTACAGACTGAGTCAGGAGTGAGATTCCTTCGGAATTCCTCCATCCACGAGGAATCCAAGGATATGGTCTTATACGGACTAAAAGATCCTCTAAAGTTCTTATTTTTTTTCCAAATCTCTGATGATTTGGATTCCCTATTTAGGGAATTGCAACAGACTATGAACGATCTCTTTTTCTTTTGTTTTTGTAGTTTCTTGCCCTCTGCGATTAATCTTTGGCTGAGATAAAGTTCGACATGTCAGGATTTGTTTTGAAAGTGTTAACTACTTGTTTGCGCCTTCGAATTATTTCCGAACATTCCTCATCCCACCATGGGGGGGATGGTCTGTGGGGCTTTAACTACACTCACCGGCAAAATAATCGATCCACTCAAAAAATTGATGAAGTTTGTTCGTTAATAAGTTTGTTATTTTAAATTCGATTTGATTCACTTTTTTTTGCATATTGTAGGTAAATTTAAATGTAATCTTCACATCTTTGGAATTTTAAGAAAATTTGGCGTACATCATTTTATACAGGGTGACACAAAGTCTGTTTTTTTAAAACAACTTTAAAACCACATATGGATTGTCAAAGTTGCTCCACCTTGTATTTTCTTATTTTGTTAACAAGACACATCATTTCTTTACAATTTCTTTTTTTATTTATTACAATAGCTTAATTTTTGTAAAAGATACAAGGGTTTAAGAAAAATCTTACATTTTTACATTTTTCCTATGGTACTAACAATAAATTTATGAATTTATCGTTTTTGCATAGAGGGCTATTGAAATACTGTCAGTTGTGAAATCTAAAACTTGTCAATTACGTTTTTGAACGTGTTTCTTGTCGAATAGTAATTTAAAATATGGATCCTTCTGTAACCGACGCAGCGAGAGCTGTTGCTTTGATTCAGGATGGTAGGTCACAGTATTATGTGGCCAGAGTGTTGGGAGTTTCAAGATGTAAAGTTCAAAGAGCTGTTAAACGGTTTAATGAATTTTGTGTATACCCAAGAAGAAATCATTGTGGTCGAAAGAAATCTAGGTACTAGTGAGCGAGGTAATCGCTTTATAACGTTAAATGTTTTGAGGGACAGAAAAGTTACTTCTGTGCAAATGAAAAACAGATTAGAGGACTTAAGGCAAGTTCAAGTAAGTGATAGAACAATAAGAAGGCGGCCGTTTGATATTGGACTGCATTCTAGGAGACCTGCAACTGGTCTAGAGTTATTGAGACACCATCGAGTTGAACGCCTTAGATTTGCTAGGGAACATGTAAATTGGGGTAACGAAGAATGGAGCAACATCCTATTCACGGATGAGTCAAGATTTTGTCACAGAACAGCAGATGGACGTGAAAGAATTTACCGGAACACTGGTGAACGTTTCTTTCAAAACCATTTTTTTCCTAGAGTAAGTTATGGAGGCGGTTCGGTAATGGTGTGGGGTGGCATACATTTTGAAGCTCGGTGGACTTGGTTATAATGAACGGGGGAGCCATGACAGCCGATAGATACATAAGAGAAGTTTTAGAGCCACAAATTGTTCCTCTTGCACCGTTCATCGGAGATGATTTCATGCTGATGCATGATAATGCCCGACCGCATGTTGCCAGAATTGTACGCGAGTATTTAGCCGAGGTTGAAATCCCAGTAGTAAATTGGCCTGCTCTAAGCCCAGACCTAAACCCAATTGAGCATGTTTGGGATGCACTTGGGAGGAAAATACGATCTCGTGTACCAACGCCTGCAAATTTACAGCAGCTTAGTGACGTTCTAACTGAAGAATAGAATCAAGTCAACCAGGCTTACATTCATAACTTAATTGAGAGCATGCCAAGACGAATTGCAGCTGTTATCCGTGCACGTGGAGGAAACACTTCGTATTAAGTCTTATGTTTTTCATTTTCTTTTCATTTCCTTTTCATTATATTCGGTGTTAAGTTAAATTCGTAAACTTATTGTTAGTACCATAGGAAAAATGTAAAAATGTAAGATTTTTCTTAAATTCTTGTATCTTTTACAAAAATTAAGCTATTGTAATAAATAAAAAAAGAAATTGTAAAGAAATGATGTGTCTTGTTAACAAAATAAGAAAATACAAGGTGGAGCAACTTTGACAATCAATACCTATGTGGTTTTAAAGTTGATTTAAAAAAACAGACTTCGTGTCACCCTGTATAAAATGATGTACGCCAAATTATCTTAAAATTCCAAAGATGTGATAGATTACATTTAAATTTACTTACAATATGCAAAAAAAATGAATCAAATCGAATTTAAAATAACAAACTTATTAACGAACAAACTTCATAAATTTTTTGAGTGGATCGATTATTTTGCCGGTGAGTGTAGTTTAGCTGCATCTATAAATGACATATTTTGAAATGCCATGATTTCTTTTATTTTTGTTTGTCTGCCAAATTCCGGACATTGTCGATTGAAGGCGTCATGATCTCCCTTACATAAATTCTTGTATCTTTTACAAAAATTAAGCTATTGTAATAAATAAAAAAGAAATTGTAAAGAAATGATGTGTCTTGTTAACAAAATAAGAAAATACAAGGTGGAGCAACTTTGACAATCAATACCTATGTGGTTTTAAAGTTGATTTAAAAAAACAGACTTTGTGTCACCCTGTATAAAATGATGTACGCCAAATTATCTTAAAATTCCAAAGATGTGATAGATTACATTTAAATTTACTTACAATATGCAAAAAAAATGAATCAAATCGAATTTAAAATAACAAACTTATTAACGAACAAACTTCATAAATTTTTTGAGTGGATCGATTATTTTGCCGGTGAGTGTAGTTTAGCTGCATCTATAAATGACATATTTTGAAATGCCATGATTTCTTTTATTTTTGTTTGTCTGCCAAATTCCGGACATTGTCGATTGAAGGCGTCATGATCTCCCTTACAGTGGATACAACAAAGTTTGGCATCATTACAGTTGTTGTTTTTGTGTGGATCTGAACATTTGCTACATGCTTCTTTACCTTTACATATTTTTGTTGTGTGACCAAAATGAAGGCAATTATAATATTGAATGACAGGGTATTTATATACCTCCACTGTGAGGGGGATATAAAACAGAAAAACTTTTTTGGAAGTAACGTTCCTTCAAATGTAATGATCGCTGTGCTGGTCGGAATATATACTGTATGTATTATCATTTTCTACTGATCTGCGATTGATTCTTCTTACACTTAGAACTTTTACTGAGGCTTGAATGTTGTTCATAATGTCTTCTTCAGAGAACGATGGATGAATTTTCTTGATAACTCCTTGACAGGATACCGAGTGAGAAGGGATGAAAGCAGACAAGCTGTGTTTTTCCAGATCTGGATGGTTTATGAAGTTATTGGTACTTTTGGCACAGTTGAAGGTGATTGCGACCCTAGATTTACCTTTTTGGCAAAGAGACTTTATTCCATTAATTTTGTTATCTTTCAATAATTTTCCTATAAGCATGGGATGAATCGATTTACGTTCAGATGGACTTTCTTTGTTTATATATTGCGTATAAACTTCAAATGGTCCAATATTTCTTAAATTACAAATTTGTGGGATGTTGACATTTTTCTTTTTATTAGGTATAGTTCCTGGGGGGATTGTATCCATATTGAGGGGAGGAGGCGAAGAGTTAAGGTTATTTTGGTTAGGTTCCGTCTGAGGGTTATTCAAATTCTTTGTCTGTGATTCATTGATTATGTGTAGGATTGTATCAGCTACATCCTGCGAGATAACTATTTCTTCATCCTTTTCTGTACTAAATTTAGATATAGATCTACCGGGGGGACATCCCCCCGGCGACGAATTGGGCATGTTTTACTTTAATTTCTATTGTTTATTGAATGTTATATGAATTTTAGTAATTAAAATGTAAAAAGATGGGGAAAACAGATTTATATAAAAGGATAAGCTGATATTAAATTTGTAACCACTTACCTAAATTATGATAATGCAACAATGAATCTAGAATTTTGAAAAGCACGTTCGAACACTATCACAAACGATCGTCCGCCGTCAAGCTTTCTCTCGTCTGCTATCTACTAAACTATTGTGTTATTGTTTTTGACTTTTAAATGTAGTTCTCAGACATACTTGTTTCTAGTAAATCATGTGGAAAAAGCAGCTGTGGAAGTAATATTTGTTTCATGTGCTCAAGTGTGTGCTTCCATTATTGTATAAATCTTTTAGATATTAAATACATAAATATCCATATAAACATGTCGTGCAGCGCTAAAAGCTGTCCCAATATTAAGAGGTTTAAACCTGAAGGATAAAGTTTTCACAGGTTTGATGGCATGATCATTTTAAATTTTTTGAAATATCAAAATTATGTCAGATTTTCAGAAGGTGGCTTGTAACCGATATGCTTGAAAGCTTTGAATATAGCAACTGATTGGCTATGGTCAGAGAATAAATATGTTTGTTCAGAACATTTCAAAGATGAAGATTATGTACCAATGGAACACCAGCGATTTCGATTGTGTAACAATGCTGTAGCATCTTTGAAAATAACACTGGAAACATCTGCTGTAGATGAAGTTTCAAGTATTAGTTTTGCTGGTGTTAGTGGACAAAATCTCACTGATGAATCGTTTGCAGGAACACATGAAGTGCCTTCATTAAGCTCTGAAAAGGCAAGAGCTTGATTGGATGATCCCATTAGACCAAGATCAGATAGGAAATTGAGAGCACTAAAATGTAATAAATCAATTAAAATGATTATCAGATTAAGTATATAATAGCACACTTTTTCAGAATGTTTTCTGGTTATGAGACTTGTTCTGACACGAGCTGCAGGAAAAAAGGCAAAGTTGACAAAGACTTTTCATAATTTTGCGTAAGTTTTTATAATATATTTAAGAAATATTATGTAAAACAAAATCAATTTATGTTTATGGTATCTCCTGGTAAATATAAAAGAAAATATGAAGCTTGGAAAAGAAGTCAAGCAAAATCAAGAAAGAAGCTTTATGGCACAACATGAAGTATCAAAAATCTAAACCCTTACCTGTGTTGCAATTAATATTTTGTAGTTTCTTGTTTTATTGTTGTAGATTATTGCAGCTATTGTATATGGATATATGCAGTATTTAATTGCAGTGTAAAGATAAAGTGTTTAATACCTCAAAAGAAATATATTCAATAAATATAATATCTATATTAAAAGCAATAAGCGTCATTTCATATTGTTCTTAATAAAAACTTGTAAACATGAACAAGCATTTTTATTTCACAAAACATTACACTGAATAACAGAAAGCTTGAAGAGAATAAAAAGTACATTTCTAATTGTTATTACAATAAGTTAAAAAAAAACACTAAAATTAACTCTTGCAATTTTACACTACTGCTATTTGCACGAACTTAATGTCAAACCATAAATGTTGATCATTAAAATTACATGTTTCCAAGATCGGATTTTGTCAACAATATTTCAGTACCATACACTTTTTCTTCTTCCGTCATGACATGATAAAATCAGCATCAACCATGTTTAATCCTAACAACAAATTCTGGATTCTAATTTAAATGAATTCTTATTGGCAGTGACATGATGTTTAACTTGAACCCATACAAGTTCGATGTTTAAATTACAGTGATATAGAGGTAAAGAGAAAGCAGAACAACCTTTTTTCCATACTATTTCATTAACACCATATAAAGGTTGTTTTTTTGCAAACTCCAGTCATTCAGATTTTAGTATTCTGCTATTAGCGAAAATTCCTCTTGGTAAAAGTTATTCAACCTTTCCTTTGACATGTTCGTTTTATTGGCCATAAGCCACCATTGGTATTAATAACTTAGAATCAAAATACTCATATATAATTTATACGATAATTCACAGAATATGTACATATATATTAACTCACATTTTTCTACAATTTGGTAACTCATTCCTCAAGAAAAATGAAAGCACATGTCGTCCAAATGATTTTTTTATGCTTCATCCAAGTTATTGTTTTTCCTTAATATTCTTACTACTACCCACTTTGTCTGCTGTTTGATTGACAGTAGTTGTTTTAGACATACTATATATTTATGCTTAAAATACACATTACAAGCCATTTGCCTTTGTCCATACCTTATATGTTTTCCTTTACGATTTTTTGAAGGACCCAGTAAAGCGCCATACTATAAAAATCAGCGATTACAAAAAGAAAGCTAATGAAAGTGACAAAATACCTTCATAAAGGGAATATTTTACTTGCACCTTCTAAAACGGACTATTTTTTAAGAATGTTAATAATAAACAAAAAACTATGTAAAATACAATAAATAAATGTTTGACAAAATAAGCAAAACGCGATTACTTTGCGGTTTAAATGCATAAACCAATCACCTGAACGTTTCTTTCCACATTCCTTTCTCATTTTTTTTTGAAAATTCGTTCTTTCAAGAATGCCTATGATTGGTGCTTTTTGACAACCCTGGGTCAAAATGGCGCACATCATCATTTGATTCTATCTTCCGCGCATTTGTAAGAGCTTTCTCCCCTCTCTATATCTCTGGATGGAATTCGAATAATTGGTATATCGTCTACAATAAAAAGATTCGTTGGTAACATGACTTATTCCATAAAAAAATATAAAAAAGTACAAACCTCGGCTTACAAAAGTGTTAATAATTTGTATTTCGGTGTAATGTATTATGTTTTCAAAACTATTGGAAAGAGTTGTGGACGGCCCAACATAAGTTAAAGTGTAGTACACTCAATACTTTGTTTTTAAGAACTTTTGAGCATTTTGTCCATAGTTGTATCTAAACGTTCGTGTGTCCATAAAAACAACTTAATAAAGTATTTGTTACTGCTTGCTTACTTTTATTTAATATTACGCCTTATGGTGGATATTTATATAATATATATAATATATATAAATTCACCACCCAAACAGCGTCAAGTATTGGTACAATAAATACGATAAAAACAGTTTTAAATATGTACAAAATTTTAACTCTATAACACCAAAAATTAAAAGAACTCTAATTGTAATAAAAATCTTCAAAACTATAGGTCAGGTAAAGGTATTAAGGAGTGGGCAGGCATATTATGTGATTTGAACTATAGAATTTGATGAATATGTCAAAAATACCGGGACAATGTGTGCAGTTTCTATTTAAAAATGAACGATTTCAAAGTTTTGAAAAGTGCTAACAAAAAAATTTACCTATATTTACATTTTAAGAAATTAGCAACAACCCCAAAAAAAAAATTTTGAAGAAAAATATAGAACATTCTTAGTTAACAATTTCTTTGCCAACTTCGTAAATATAAAACAGCTATTAGACTTTTATCGGCGTAAAAAATCCCAGTTCAATTGATTTGCATTATTCATCTCATTAGTAAAAGGATAAACATCTTTCAATTAAAGATAACAGAAAACTCCATTTATTAACATACAACTACCACAGCCGTCTTTACTTAGAGACGGCAATGGAACTACTCTATGTTATTTGTTTATTACGTACTTTTAAATAAAATTTAACATACAAAATTTTATAATTAATAACCGCACGAATTACTGTTCATTATAATTTTAAATTATAATGAATAATTAAAGTATCCTAACACAATTGACGTCTAAATAATTGCAAGATAATAGCGTCATCTATACTATAAGTACTACACTGTATGTAATGCGACGTAAATGTAACAGATATCGGTATATATTACACATATATTTAGCTACTGTTACTATTTTTATATTTCAAATATAAATACCGAGTGTACTATATAGCTATATTACATATAAATTTACCGTGTAATTTTTAAATGTAGTCATTTTTCTAGTACTTGAAAACCGCTGACTTCCCATTTTATTTAAGGCTTATATATCGACTATTCCTAGGAACATACTTTTAAAATACATTAAAATTTCAAGATATTAAGCATAACGCCCATATTTTTGCAGCATCTAGAAAAAGAATGCATGCGCTACAGATGCAGAATGTATTCAAACTGCAATAAATTTCGCTATGGCGTAATAGATGACGCCTCTTAAATTTTATATTACAAATTTGAAGAAAAAAAAATCAGGTTTGTATATTTTGTGGTTTATCGAGGAATGCAAATAATTAATTGCAATATGTGGAATATATTACAAAAGTATTTCTAAATGTCATATCTATATAAATTAAATTATTTTTATAGCACTAACATATATAATTAAGAGTTGTTTTACCAAGAGCAAGTTGTTTTCATGGGAATTTTATATTATAAACTGAAATACAGATACTTGTCATTGTATTATGTATGAACTAGAACAACAATTCAATTATATATGAATATTTTAAACAGAATGCCTAATCATATCAAAGCTGTTATCTCTACGCCTGCGTATATTTGAAATCCTAACCTATCTCATAACAAGTTTGTTTGTTGGGTTTTAGTATGTTGTATCAATTGTGGTATCAATCCTCGAAGACTTATTATGTGGGATATGCGTGTTTTACGGTAAATGTAAATTATTGAATGTACGGTTAAGTGATCATGAACATTTATCGAGGAAGAAGTCATACCGAGGTGTACTTAGCTTCTGTCTTGTATGATTCAATAGAAGATCACGACATTAGGTAGGTTTCAAGTTTTAATAATTATTAAATACCTATATAAATAGGAATTTAGTGTATGTTTGAAATGTGTGTATTACTTTTTTATTTTGTTAATATTGTTTAAATGATGGGTTTACAAAACTAAATATTGCAAATAATTACTAATAATGTTTTTTATTTTTTTAGAGGTGTCTTTAAATTCTTAGTTAATATTGTACATACATACTAAGACCTATATATATTCTTTTTAATATGTGTAGGTTTCAAGTTTTAATAATTATTAAATACCTATATAAATAGGAATTTAGTGTATGTTTGAAATGTTTGTATTACTTTTTTATTTTGTTAATATTGTTTAAATGATGGATTTACAAAACTAAATATTGCAAATAATTACTAATAATGTTTTTTATTTTTTTAGACGTGTCTTTAAATTCTTAGTTAATATTGTACTAAGTACCTACCTATATATATTCTTTTTAATATGTGTACTTACTAGGTATTCTTTTAGAGTATCTATAGAATTGGTAACTGAAAACGGTTCAGGCAAATTTTGTTCCTAAATACCTAGGTACCTAATTAATTTATGCAACATTCTCGAATGTCTTTTTCTTTGTCTGAGACGGGCACCTATCAAATTTCTATGGATTATTTTGACTCCGGATATCAAACACGATTGTACAGAGATTATTCAAAAAAAAAAAAAGAAACCAGTATAACGTAGTAGAGCATCCTCGTATACGCAATTCTGATTTTTACATTTTTCTGTCTTTTGTTTTTAATTTTACTGTTAGAAGTTCTATTGCGACTTAATTTTTTCAAAGAATTTAATTTCAGCTAATCCCATAATTAAAATAGCACAATGAAAATAAGTAAGTCTACTGTCCTTCGAGCAAAAATTAACCTGTTCGATCATGTTTTTGTAAATTTATTATTTAACCACACCACAATATTTGACTATCTTCTTCTTTTACCAAGCTTTGGAAAATGTATTGTTTTAAATTACGGAAGCACTATTTTAAAGATTCTTAATTAATTTGTAAGAAAAATATACAGGATGTTCCGCGATTCGACCGACAAATTTATCCCATATATTCCGGAGGTCATTACAATCAAAAAAATTTTATATGACCTCTTTGTTTCGTAGATCTTGAAGGAAGTTAATTTAAAAAGAAATTACTAAAGAAAACTTATTCATAAATTGATAGATAATTAATACAAAATTGCAGTAACTGTTCAAATTGAGAATCGCCATTTTCTAAACAAGCAACTACTCTTTGTGTCATAGAATGTTGCCAGTTAATTGTTACCACTTCATTCTTTAGAGAATTAGTAGCTTCAACTATACGGTCAGTCAACTCTTCGCGTGTATCTGGTTTACCATTAATGTACACACGAGATTTGAGGCAACCCCATAGAAAAAAATCTAACGAAGACAAATCAGGTGACCGAGGTGGCCAATGTATAGGACCACCTCGTCCTATCCACCGTTCCGGAAATTTTTCATTAAGAAACACTGTTCTCCCAAAATGTGTTGGTGCCCCATCTTGCTGGAACCACATGCCACGACGAGCTTCCAAAGGAATATCTTCCATCTAATTCGGCAATTCTTCTTTCAAAAAGTGAGGCCCAATAAGATGATTGTTTAATAAGCTGCACCACACGTTGACGGAAAAACGATGTTGATGGTTAACCACGATTGTCTCGTGTGGGTTTTGATCCGCCCAGATGTGAGAATTACGTGTGTTGTTAATACCATTCCTTGTAAATTGGGGCTCATCCGTAAAAAGTATGTGTGGAATAATCTCCAAATTATTTTGTAACCAATATCGTACTCGATTTTCTAAATCTCCAGGAAGTAAAAGCTGGACTTTTTGTAAATGATAGGGATAAAGCCCATTATGGTGCAGAATTATCCATACATTGGTTTGAGGAATTCTCGTTGTATGACATATTCTACGGATACTGGTAGAAGGACTTCGTTCAACTGCAGTTAAAACTACTTCAGCGTTCCCTAATCCATCTTTTTCTACACGACGATTTGGGAAAGATATTGTCTCTCTTAAACAGCGAAAAAACGTTTGAAAATGTTGTGTGGTGAGGAAAAATACGATCTGGGCATCGCCTGAGGTAGTCCGCAGCTGCAGCACGTCCACTTCCATCGCAAAAACCATACAAGAAAAACATATCGGCTTATTCTGCATTAGTAAAACGCGGCATAATGGCTTAAATTAATATTACAGCACAAAACTCATTGATTTGTCAAACATATGTCAATTCGTCAAGGCTAACTAAATTGGAGGAATTCACTTATAAGTCATATAACATTTTTTGATTGTAATGACCGCCGGAATATATGGGATAAGTGGGTCGGTCGAGTCGCGGAACATCCTGTATTTAAAGAATTGATTGAATACCTTTAGGCGAGTCGTTAAAAGCACTGAGTGTGGGTACATCCTAGATATATATGTACTAATTATGTTTTTAGAGTTTAAAATCGTAAGTAATCGCCAAGAAAGGAAAGTTATACATAGGTACAGCCATAAATTCGACAATACCTACGGAGAATTAAAAATCTACATTACTCTTATATTTGGAAGTGTGCGAATTTTGTCGTGTTTTAAATTCAAGAAGTACATAGTATACTTTTATACATTCATCAACAAAAAATGAGATACCAGTTAGTGATTTTTTAAAATTAATTTAATTAATTTTTTTTAGTTTTTAATTGTAATTTAACGAAGACTCAAAATAATAATGACTAATGAAAGTTAAGTATCTAATGACGCTATTTTAAATTTAGATTAACAAAAATTCGAACGAATCAGTAGCGGAATTTTAAACACATTTACCTTGAATAATCTTTTTCTTTCAACAGTGATACCTATTGATTTTGTTATTGAATTATTCGAATTGCATATATTTCATAATTTCATTATACGGTGAGGACGCGCCGCACAGTGGTCTGAAACGCCCGAAAAGCTGGTCAAAACTCGAAAAAGGTTCGGATTTGGCTGAAAATCAGTATTCTTTAGTTTTTTTACTTTCTGATTGTAGATTTGAGGTAAAAATGATAAATTGCAAAATGGGGAGTTTTAAATTGCCAATTTTATGTTCAAAAATACGATAAAATAATATAAAATTTGGCTTAATAAATTTCGTGTTGTTTCTCATTATACTTTTTACTTTCTTATACGTAGTATAAGGAAGTATTGTGATGATGAAAATTTTCGACCTCGAGATTTTTGCAGATGTCCACGTTTTGATGTCCCCTGATACCGAAAAAGTGGTTTTTAAAAAATGTCTGTGTGTGTCTGTGTGTGTATGTCTGTGTGTGTGTGTGTCTGTGTGTGTGTGTGTGTGTGTGTGTGTGTGTGTGTGTGTGTGTGTGTGACCACGATAGCGGTCAAACCGCTATAGGTATCAATTCCAAATTTTATATTTACAAATATAATCTCCCTCTTGAGATCTGATTAGATTTTCAGTAAAATCGGCAGACCGGAAGTAGTAGTTTACTTCAGTGAAAAAATCGAATTTCGCCAATTATTCGTCAACTACTAAGTTTAAACAAATTTATAAAGAATTCATATGTACTTAAAATTTAGTTTGAGACAAATTGTCTTAAAAAAGTTTTTCGAAATTCCAACCGGAAGTAGGTCTTTTACTCTTATCGAAAATCAGTTTTTTGCGAATATCTCGCAAGTCATGCTTTTTAGAGAAGTATGTTCCGAGTATAAAAGTATTTAGAACATAATTTTCAATATCTTTTGTATAAAAAAAATTTCAAAATTCTGACCGGAAGTACCACTTTTACTCTTATCGAATAGCGATTTTTTGCAAATATGTCGTAAATTATGCATTCTATATATATTTATCAAGAGTACAAAAGTATTTAGAACTGGATTTTCAGTATTTTTTGTATATGTGAAATTTCAAAATTCGGACCGGAAGTAGCACTTTTACTCTTAGCGAGTAGCACTTTCTTGATAATATCTTGCAAAGTATGCATTCTATAGCGATTTATTAAGAGAATGAAAGTACTTAGAATAGGATTTTGAATAAGTTTTGTATAAAAAAAATCTTAAAATTGTATAGTTTCAAATGCTCATACGTATAAGAAAGTCGTGTGGTGGCCACACCTCATTTTTATAATTATACTTACGATACAGACAATAACAATGATGATAACAATAGTAATAATGATAATAATAATAATAATAATGATAATAATTATGATTTTTTCTTGGTAATTGCACTTTAAATAATTCAAAGTGACATCTTCTAAGTTACTATTTGGTTCGGATCGTGCGCATATTAAATCTCTTCAAGATTAATTAAAAATATGTAATTATGATGTGACATATACATGTGACGCGTCACATGTATACGGCCGCGCAACCAAATACAAATAAATCAATTGCGAGGAGAATTGCAGAAAGTCGCAGCTGAATTTTCGATTTTCTAGTTAGTTAGACATTCATCTGGGAAATGAATCAGCGAACAACGCGGAGTCTCCCGGAAACATAACTTTTTTGACAATTTCGGAAAATTTTTAATAAGAAATTATAAAAAATTGTATAAAAAAAGTAAAGTGTCAAAACATTATACCAATCTTCAGGCGCATGCTCCATCTTCTTGTTGAAGATATTTGCACGTTCACGAATTTTTGTGTGCACTTCAAATGTTGTTTTTCTCGTTTATTGTTGAACGTTGCATGTAGCAAGTTTTGACAACCGCGACTTTCACACACAACTACACGTCCCGTAGGCGCGCCATCTATCTGTTATTCGAGAAATAGACGCGCAGGCAACATGTTTACCGACTACCACACAAGAAACTATTTGAAAAAAAAATGTTTTTTTAGGTTTTGACCAACTTTTTGTAAAACCGAATTTTATATTATTTTATGGTATTTTTGAACATAAAACTGGCAATTTAAAACTCCCCATTTTGCAATTTACCATTTTTACCTCAAATCTACAATCAGAAAGTAAAAAAACTAAAGCATACTGATTTTCAGCCAAATCCGAACCTTTTTCGAGTTTTGACCAGTTTTTCGGGCGTTTCACACCACTGTGCGCCGGTTGGAATAAATTCATTTAAAATTTTTGATTTTGTTTTATGTAAAAACCCTCGGATAGTTCGATTTTTATTTTTAGCTGCGGTTTTTCTGATAGTACATTGATGTACAAAAGTTGATCCAAAAATAAGTTACGACCATCACTTTTTTTTTCAAATGGAATCATATGTTTTTTTATTTAATTTGTTCATTCTGCGAATTCTTAGTATGTTTCATGTACCATGTCTTATACCCAAACTCAACAGTTATCGAGAAATTTACAATTGAACATATCAATAACTGAGACCATATCCTACAAAATTTATTTCACTCTGTTGTCTGAAAAGGACCGATTTAATAAAAAAAAACAGAAAAACAAATCAAATTAAATGTTCAAACTGTTTTTTTAATAAATCGGTCCTTTTCAGACAACAGAGTTAAATAAATTTTGTACATGAAACATACTTAGAATTCGATGCAGAATTAACAAATTAAATAAAAAGCATATGTTTCCGTTTGAAAAAAAAATTTAATGGTCGTAACTTATTTTTGGACCAACCTTTGTACATAAATTTACCATCAGAAAAGCCGCAGCTAAAAATAAAAATCGACCTATCCGAGCGTTTTTCCATAAAACAAAACCAAAAATTTTAAATGAATTTATTCCAACCCACGCGTCCTCACTGTATAATAGAAATTAAAATGGTAGTAAAATGAAAATTCAAAACGTACTTATTTTGCATGTTCACCTAAAATAAATTGCCCTCAAATTATGTACTTAATTTTTCCATATATGTACCTATCGCACTTACTAAAGTTTGGAGATTTTAACAGTAGCAATAATAATCAAAATCACGAGATAATTTTTTGTTCGGAAATATATACAATTACCTTTATCTACATGCACAAATGACTACAACCCTTCGAATAAGGTGGAATAGATCTACTACGTATAGTATATCTCTGCATAATTAGTGATCGGCAATCAGGCGCACATTGCCTTGCAAATTACTTCTGCCGAAGATGTATTTACTATTACATACTTGGTAAGTATAGAGATACAAGTACTTACCAAGTAACAGAAAATACAGCATGTCGAAAAGAAGGCAGTGTCCCCTGACTGCTGATCCCAAATTATATTATTATAAGTTGGTGATTTATTTAAGTTTCTGGATATCATGAAATATTCACCATGTAAGACGTCGTAAGAGATAAATTTAACAGGAACAGATTTTTAGTGTTACCAGTAGATAACAATTTTATATTGCTGTAAGTACAAGTTAGTTAATCCATTCAGAATCACAGTGTATATACTCATCTGCCTTGAGAAGATTTTAAGTATCGTAAACATTTCAATAATTTTATATGGAGGTAATCTCAAATTATTTCATGTTGAAAATATGTAAAGCATGTGAGACTTTATTATACATTAACTAAAGGCTGTCTTACACTTACCAAGTTCTTGACCAAGTTATTGGTCAATAAATTGTCGGCAAGTTCTTGATCAAGTTATTGTTGATCTTGCCTGTTTTACACTTACCAATTTCTTGACCAAGTTTTTAGGTGAATTAGCAGTACCAATAGTGCAAAAGTACGAAATAAAAAAATTAATAAAGTTACCGAAGATTTGTGTTTGATATTGAATGTAAAAATAACTGCACAAGAGATACAAAAGAAAATAAATAATTTACGCATACAATTCTTTCAAGAAGTATCAAATTAACATGTCATTTTTAACGGTATTCTAAAGTGAAATTTGTGTATACATTTTACACAGTTGGCAAAAAACTTTATAACATGAATATTACTAGAAATCACTAAAAATTTGACCAAGTTGAGAAGAAAAATAGAACATGTTCTAAGCCACCAAGTTCTTGGCCAAGAAATTGACCAAGTCGACTTGACAAGTGTAATACACGACTGTCAATTTTAACTTGATCAAGTTCTTGGCCAATAACTTGGTCAAGAACTTGGTAAGTGTAATACAGCCTTAATAATTAGGGCGCGGAATGGAGCGAGCTAAACTACCACGGAGCTACAACCGAGCAAAGAAATAATGTCAACAACTGTGTGTTGTTTACATTATATCTGAATAGCACTAATTCATAGGGCGAACTGCAACATCTGTTTACGCCCGAGAAGTGCCAGAGAATCAGAGCAAAAAAACTGCCATAAAATAAGGAATTTATGAGTAAAATTCTTTCTACATCGGCGTAGATGGCCTGGGGGGTTTTTAAAATTTATTATATTTACCTTATATTTCGCAAGAGAAATAATGTAAATATGTAATATATACTTACTTACTGTTATTTAGTTTCAATAACATACGCGTACATTTTTAGCTATCATTTATTTAGATCTAGAACGTTGTTTATGTTACTTTTTCTAATATGGAAATGAATTATCAGTGATTCCGAAATTTACTACAAAGTCTGTAAAATATCGTTACAGAATGCCAAAATGTCGCACGTTCGTCACTTAGCTTTGCTAAAACATACACATAAATAGTTTTTATGCAGAGAATGTCGACATTTACAAAATTTCGTTACATGTTTAAATGACGATGCTCGAAGTATTTCTGAGTACAAGGAACTAACACAAATCTCAAATTTAAAAAATGAGGTGTGGCTACCACACGACTTTCTTATACGTATGAGCGTTTCAAACTATACAATTTTAAGAATTTTTTTATACAAAACTTATTCAAAATCCTATTCGTAGTACTTTCATTTTCTTAATAAATCGCTATAGAATGCATACAAGTGCTACTCGCTAATTATAAAAGTGCTACTTCCGGTCCGAATTTTGAAATTTCCTGTATGCAAAAAATATTGCAAATCCAACTCTAAATACTTTTGTACTCCTAATAAATATATATAGAATGCATAATTTACGACATATTTGCAAAAAATCGCTATTCTGTAAGAGTAAAAGTGGTACTTCCAGTCCGAATATTGAAATTTTTTTTATAGAAAAGATATTTAAAATTATAATTTAAATACTTTTATACTCATAATGTACCTGCCTAGAAAGCATGACTTGCAAGATATTCGCAAAAAACTGTTTTGCGATAAGAGTAAAAGACCTACTTCCGGTTGGACTTTCGAAAAACTTTTTTAAGACAATTTGTCTCAAATCTAATTTTGAGTACATTTGAATTAATTATAAATTTGTTTAAACTTAGTAATTGGCGAAATATTTGCAAAATTCGATTTTTTCACTGAAGTAAAGTACTACTTCCGGTCTATCGATTTTACTAAAAAAAAACTAATCGGATCTCAAGAGGGAGACTATACACGTAAACACAAAATTTGGAATAGATATCTACAGCGGTTTGACCGCTATCGTGGTCACAGACATACAGACATTTTTTAAAAACCACTTTTTTGGTATCAGTGGACTTCAAAACGTGGACATCTGCAAAAATCTCGAGGTCGAAAATTTTCGTCATCACAATACTTCCGTATACTACGTATAAGAAAGTAATAAAAAATCAGTTGTTATTCCTTCAGGAACACTTTGGAAATTTGCCTAAACTAATCACATATTTTGAAAATCGAATCTCAAATTAAAAAATGGATTAACCACATTAGATGTGGCTATTAATAATTTCAAAAGTATTCCAAGTGACTTCGGATGTGGCCTTCGGCAAAAGTTAGACGCAGTTTTTAATAGAAATCCAGATTTAATAACATTGTGGCAATAGTGTATGGGGACAATGACACAAACTCAAACTGCTAAATACGCTGAAATAAACGAATATTTCCAGTACGCACCTATAACCAGTTGTGATGTAGAAAGGACGTTTTCTATCTACAAGGATGTACTTAATTCAAAGAGAACAAGTCTTACAGAAGAGAAAATGAACTAATATTAAGGTATTTTGTATTTTATAGATCACCAGTCACTTGTTATCCAATTACATAAATAAAATTAAAACCTAATAATAATTACAGTATCCTATGTTCGTTTCTAGGTAATTTGTGATCTTTTAATGTTATTGATGAAATATCCTGTTAATAGAAGAAGTACCTACATACTTCTTACTCTATTAAAATTAAATTGCTTATTATTTTTTACTTTTAGTTGCCCTTGAACTTACAAATTTTACTTAATAAAAAATGTATATATGTACTTAGATATCCCACTCATTCCGTTGAATAGAGACGGGAAGAAGCTATTAAAGATAACTACTGTACAATAGCACTATTTTATTGAGACAGTTAGCAGGCTTGTAATATAATTTTATTAAAATAGGCTGTCATATTTTTATGCTTTTACATCTGTTTGTCAGTCTATATGCGTGTTATTGATAATTGCTGCTTATTTGTTGACACTATTTAGTTAATTGTCAACGTTACCAATACTTGTTAGTTTTAGAGGATGCCCAATAAAAAGAAAATGTGGCAAATCTAAACTTCGTAATAGTGTTTCGAAAAGGATATAAAATTTATCATCCATATATTATATATACAGTGAAACTTCTCATAGGCGGACACTGTTCGTTCCGACAAAACTGCCCGGTTAAGAGAAGTGCCCCTTTATCAGAAGATAGAAAAAATTGGGTAGAAACGCAAAGCTAAACTTTCATTTGAACACACAAGTGTAAAATTATATAGCTCATTAAGCATACCAAATGCTTGTATATAATCTTTTTCAAAACAAAATTGTTTTAGTTTTTTTTTCCGGTAGACCACCTTTATATGATAGTATTCTTTTCTCATAATCTTCAGTTTTAGGAATTTCTATTTCATGTTCCTCATCATCAGTGTTTTGACTTTCGTTTTCTAAATTATCGGACAAAATATGATCTGGATTATCGTCTTCTGTATACAAATTGGCGTCAATATTTATAGTCCTGTACATCATTACTGCCTAATTTTCCCATTAGCGTACACATTTGAGCCACTTTAGATAAACGAATTTCATCTTCAGGATTAAATTGATAACTTTCAAACTCTTCATTTACTTTTTGAAATCCTGTTTTCTTGAAACAATTTTTAATTGTTGAGAGACATCATTCCATGCTTTTTTAATAAAATAAATCGCACCTAATAGGCTAATAGAGTTTTTTAAATTATATTCCCAATCAGAACTCTCAAACTGCGATAAAATGTGTTTTAGTATTAAATGTCGGTACCAAGTTTTGAACAGTTTTATATGCTTTGATCTAGCGGTTGGCAGTAAGTTGTCGTATTTGGCGGTAAGAAAACGAATTTGACATTTTGCATCTGTACGTCTTTAGGATGGGCAGTTGCATTGTCCAAAAGTAATAAAACCTTTCTGTTTTGATCGATAATTTTCCGATCAAATTCACGCTACCACTCTGTCACAATATAATCAGTTATCCAAGCCTTGTTATTTGAATACCATTAGACTGGAAGAGCAATGCTAAGATTTTTAAATGCGCGATGATTTTCCGATAACCAACAGTTTTTCTTTCACCCGTCATATTCACACAGTGCATTTACATATATGTAGTTAATCTTTCTTTCGATAACTTGCCGCCCACACAATTTCGTCTCTTAATGCCATCGTCTTTGTTGGTAGTACCCGAAAAAAATAACACTGCTGTGTCCAAATTATAAATATCGCAGGGCTTGTACCCTTTAATTTTTAACGGCAACCTCTTTATGAAAGCTTCGACATCTTCTTGATTTATGCTAGCGGCTTCACCAGATATCATGCGGTAATGAATATTATGTTGCTTTTTGAATTTATCTAGCCATCCAGTAGAAGCGGAAAAATTACAATTACATAATTTCTCAGCAATTTCCTTGGCTTTATTACTTAATTAGTACCCCTGATACAGGCATATTCTTATTTCTAGCTTGCACAAACTATTCATATTCTGAGGCCTTCAGTTTTAAAAAATCGCCTTTTAATTCCACTAGTGTCATTAGTTTGCCACCCCTTTAGATATTTATCTTCTTTTGTTATTATTTGCGTGGCTTGTGTTTTGCCAATATTAAATATTCAGGCTAATTTACGTGTACTGAGGCTTGTTTTTATTATTATATTCCATGATCGAAATCTTTTCTTTCAGCGTTAAAGTATTCCTTTTGTATAGTGTTTTCTACAAAATTAAAATACGGTCATAGTTCATATGAATTACGTCATAGAAACAATTTTAAACTTCTACAAAGAACATAACAAATATGTATTCAGATACATATTCCATACAAAACATTCAGACGAAGTTGACTTGCGAACTAAACAAATATCTATACTGTTCAAATGAAATCATTGAGGAAGGCAGAGGATTTACCGGGCAGAATTACTACTTCTCGATTCTCGCGTCCGTTTAATGGAAACTTTGCGGTCAAAAAGCAGATAAAAAATGAGGTGTGGCCACCACACGACTTTCTTATACGTATGAGCGTTTCAAACTATACAATTTTAAGAATTTTTTTTTACAAAACTTATTCAAAATCCTATTGTAAGTACTTTCATTCTCTTAATAAATCGCTATAGAATGCATACTTTGCAAGATATTCGAAAAAAAGTGCTACTCGCTAAGAATAAAAGTGCTACTTCCGGTCCGAATTTTGAAATTTCATGTATACAAAAAATATTGCAAATCCAACTCTAAATACTTTTGTACTCTTAATAAATATATATAGAATGCATAATTTACGACATATTTGCAAAAAATCGTTATTCGGTAACAGTAAAAGTGATACTTCCGGTCCGAATTTTGAAATTTTTTTTGTGCAAAAGATATTGGAAATTAAGTTCTAAATACTTTTATGTTCGCAGCGTACCTGTCTAAAAAGCATGACTTGCAAAATATTGGCAAAAAACTGATTGTCGATAAGAGTAAAAGACCTACTTCCGGTAGTAATTTCGAAAAACTTTTTAAATAAAATGGTTCTCAATTTTAATTTTAAGTACATATGAATTCTTTATAAATTTGTTTAAACTTAGTAGTTGACGAAATATTTGCAAAATTCGATTTTCTCACTGAAGTAAAGTACTGCTTCCGGTCTACCGATTTTACTGAAACACTAATCAGATCTTAAGAGGCAGATTATACACGTAAATACAAAATTTGGAATTGATATCTACAGCGGTTTGACCGCTGTCGTGGTCACACACAGACACACACACACACACACACACACACACAGAGAGAGAGAGAGAGAGAGAGAGAGAGAGAGAGAGAGAGAGAGAGAGAGAGAGAGAGATTTTTTAAAAAATACTTTTTTGGTATCAGGGGACTTCAAAACGTGGACATCTGCAAAAATCTCGAGGTCGAAGAGAGAGAGAGAGTGTCCGCATAAGAGAAAACAATTTATTAGGAATTCCCTACTTATAAATTCGGGACCGGATAAAATGTTCGTTTAAGGGAAGTGTCCGGCTAATAGAAGTTCCCGTTAAGGGAAGTTTCACTGTATTTATCAACCATAAGTTCATAACTCATAAAGTGGAAGATACTGGCAAATAAAACTGACATAAAAATCGTGGTGCAATTTTTTTATTGATATTTATTTTTTTACATAGAACAACAAATTTTGAATTTATTATTTTTCTTCAGTACTTGCATACAATGTAGTTTTCTTCCCTAGTTATAATCCCAATATTAAAAGAAAAATAATTTTGTATTGTTAATCAAGTGAGTTTAAAATATGAATAAAGAAATTTTACCCGCAATAATAACTAATTTATTGGGATTAAAACTTAATTAACTTCACTCTTCATTCGTACTGAGTTGAGAAATATTTTGATAAGTGACCCGTATTAAATGACTAGCATTTAGCTATTTCACTATATTAATTTTTTAATAAATGTAAATCTCCAACCAGATCATTTAATGCCAACTGAGTTATTACGGAAAGTTTGTCTTCTTGCGATGGTAAAAATTTCTCGTAAGAGCTTGGCAGTGCTACAGTTGCTCCTTCAGGTCAGTGCTATCTTGTTCTTCTGTTCAAGCAACTGAATATATTTGTCCGGAAAGAGTTTCGGAATGAAGTCGTACTTAGAAATGCAATTTGCCTCCTGTTTTACCGGAAACAATTTTTTTTGGTGCAACATAACATCCGTTGTATGTCCATTTGTTCTCGCTAAGTTATATAAACTTCACACAGTAGGTACAGCCCATTTAACTAACTTTAAAATACCAAGCTTTTTCTAGTTTTCTAATTTTAACACCAAAGTAGTAGAGTAGTAAGTAGGACGTTCTTTCTGCCGTGGGTGTCCTATTTTGCATAATTCTTTGAGTAAGTAGTTCTCCGGAACTATAACAAAAAAATATTCGATCAAGTTATGCATTTACAACACATTGTAGTTTTGTGACAGTGAGAAGGGACGTACGTCACACATACATTGCCCGCTACTAATGCTGAATTTAGTTAACGTGACTTTACAGGTCGGTAGTAAAGAAAAAGTAATACATAGATGTCGAAGAGGTAATTTACGTAAACACAATTCA
Source organism: Amphimallon solstitiale (assembly GCA_963170755.1). Taxonomy (NCBI): domain Eukaryota; kingdom Metazoa; phylum Arthropoda; class Insecta; order Coleoptera; family Scarabaeidae; genus Amphimallon; species Amphimallon solstitiale. Next base: position 80,261,467 of record OY720676.1, on the reverse strand, counting down.
GTAAAAACACATATCAACAAAAAGATCGATTAACGAACAGGATTACTATCAGGAGTTTAACGTTATTTGGTTTTGCTATAACTCAGTATTGTTAATCTAAATTTTTCTTTTGACTTTCTACAATGCCTCCTATAATTGCAAATAAGCAGAACACTAAAAATTGTGATCATTCGGAATCAGTAAATAATATCATAAAAATCCAAGATTTATTAATTGAGTAAAAAGTATTTACAATTATTACATTGTTTATATGCATTCTAAAAGACTTTAATTCCAGTTGTGTAATATGTTTAGGCAAGACCTTGTATAAATCTATGCATTATAATTGTTGGTACCTGAAGCATAAAGCCGAAAATCTTTCTTCTGAACCACATCCAACACTATCCATACGATATATATACAGGGTGATTCTTAATATATGCGACAAACTTTAGGAGCTGATTCCTGGGGTTATTTTGATCATAAAAGTTCATAAGAACATATGTCCGAAACCGCTTAGTTCAGAAGTTATGCAATGTTTAATAGAAAGTTAAAATAATAAATGGTTTTATTATAAATTAACAAAATAATTAGTAAAACAAAATTAACTTATAGTAACTGTTGAAATTGACCGCCCCCAACTGTACTACAAGGTGCTATCCTCCGTCGTATTGACTGGCGAGTCCGTTCGAAAATACCAGGGGTATTTCGAATTGTTTCAAAAGCTACTATAATACGATTTCTTAGTTCATCGACATTTTCCATGGGAGTCGTCTAAACTAATGATTTAAGGTGGCCCCAGAGAAAGAAGTCCAATGAAGTTAAGTCTGGAGACCGAGGAGGCCACGGTTGTGGACCTCCCCGTCGTATCCACCGATTTGGATACGTACTGTCCAGAAACTCGCGAGCAAGTAAACTAAAATGCGCTGGAGCACCGTCATGCATAAAATACATTTGTAATCTTAACTGCAACGGAACTTCTTCCAGCAGTAGTGGTAACTCCTCTTCAAGAAAATTGCGGTATACCTCGCCATTTAACCGCATCGGTAAAAAATGTGGACCTAACAAGTGATCTGCAACAATTCCGGCCCACACATTGACAGAGAATTGATGCTGATGACGGGCATTCATTATTTCTCGCGGATTTTCTTCGGCCCATATGTGATTATTATGAAAATTAATAATCGCGTTTCTAGAGAAAGTAGCCTCGTCGGTGAAGAATATTTGAGCCAAATGGTTAGGATTTTGTACGACTTCGTGTTGCATCCATTGACAAAAAGCTAATCTTTGTGGAAAATCTGCTGGCAATAGAGCCTGCACCCGTTGAATGTGATATGGATACAACAGTTGATCTTTCAATTTTCTCCAAACTGTGGCCTGACTAATGTTTAAATCAAACGCAATTTTTCTGGTGCTTGTTGTAGGATGTTCCTCAATTTCATTTAATACCATTTCTTCAACTTGTGGAGTTCTCACTGTAGGTGGGGCCCGCCAGCCGTCGCCGGTTTTTTAAAACTTCCCGTTTCACTAAGACGTTGATGAAGACGGGCAAACATGGAATGATGCGGTATGATACGGTTCGGGTATCTTTCTGCATAAAGACGTCTAGCAGCACGCGCATTTCCATTGGCAAGACCGTAAACGAAATGCATATCACACATCTCAGCATTCGTATAATTCATTTTAGAAAACAGAAACTGGCAATAAACTGAATGAATACTCTGACACTATTGACAAATATTGAGATGACAAATAAACAATTCCAAAATACCGTACATAATCACAACACGTGCTTCTTGAGCAACTGGTAAACACCAACTGATTAGCATCGACAACGCGACCACTACGCATATTACAGAAACAGGCACAGACTTGTTTACGAGCTTGTATTACAGTTGGGAGCGGTCATTTTCAACAGTTACTATAAGATAATTTTGTTTTACTAATTATTTTGTTAATTTATAATAAAACCATTTATTATTTTAACTTTCTATTAAACATTGTATAACTTCTGAACTTAATTTTGTTTTACTGATTATTTTGTTAATTTATAATAAAACCATTTATTATTTTAACTTTCTATTAAACATTGTATAACTTCTGAACTAAGCGGTTTTGGACATATGTTCTTATCAACTTTTATGATCAAAATAACCCCAGGAATCAGCTCCTAAAGTTTGTCGCATATACTAAGAATCACCCTGTATATATTCAAACCGCTAAGACAGAAGTGATAGAGAGAGACAGAGAGAAACTCCAGGGAAAAATTGTTGGTGTAAATGATGAATTAAAAACATACTAAAGATTAGAAAACACCAGTAATTAATGGCTATATATATATGTATATAATAACAAGAAAGAGAATAATAATATGTATATAATATTTATACTTAACTACCGTGCCTTCAAATACTTTCCTCATTAGAGACGGCCATGCCTTTTTTTAATGGTTGGTGACTGCGAGGAAAGAATAGAACAGGAGAGTCTCCTTAATAATAATATTTGTCAAAGTGGTAACTCAATATGGCCGCCGCAATGCATAAGCGTGCATAAATATTTTGTATATGGTATATGTACACTTCGTATGTTCTCGATAATCATTCAAAATAGGTTCTTAGTCCAATAATAATTAAAGAAATATCGTGAGTGCTTTATTTTTTCAATCCTTTTATTCTTTTTAATATAGTAACATTTATTCTAACTGTATTAAAGAAAACATAAAAAGAAAACATGCCTAGAATATATATGTTACGCCACTCAACACATAATCAAACATACCGGATATGTGACAAGTTATTCAAAATACTCATTTTATAAAGTATGATTGGTCAATATTGCCATAACTGACCTGCCTTAAAGTGGTAACTTCTGTCAAAATAATACCCATTCCCCCACCAGTTTATTATCTCTCCTGTTCTATTCTTTCCTCGTAGGTTGGTGACAGTGCATAATTTTGATAGTTTGGTTATGTCATGTAAATCATAATAGGCGTCTATAATTCGAATTTAAGTATGACAACTATCAGAATTTGAAGTTTTCAAAAGCTTAGCATGTACACCAACATTGATTACTTAATTACTTAAAAAACAGCCTACCCTAATGAGGAAAGTATTTGAAGGCACTGTATATATAAAAAATCCTGGAAAAAGGGAAATGTAAAGGAAAACAGTAAAATAACAAAAACGAGGTGTAGGGGCAACACAACTTTCTTATATGTTCAAAATTAAGTTTTTAATACCTAAGTTTTTTCTGTTTCGGTGCTATAAAGTTCACTTTACGACACTCGTTTTGGTTTTTATTTATTTCGTGCTCATTTTATTTTTTTGGGGTTGGTGACAAATATAAACGTATTAATGTAACAAACGTGGGCAATATAAGTTGTACTAAGAAAAAGACATGCTAAAATTTTATTTAGTCTAATGAACGATATAGTTCGTCGGTGGTTAAATTTCTAATACTGCTATTGAAATTTGCTTCCCGACATCACCGATATTAAAATATTTAAAATGTTCTAGATAAACTCAGTGTAGCAAACTTCAAAAAAAAATAATTTCTAAAATTTTCGAACAAAACATGTCTCTTAATTTAAGCACTTTTTGAACAGTTAATACCCGCAATAGAAAAAATAGTATAAAATACATGTTTCATAAGACATTTTGCGCACTTGTCCATTAGAAAACTCGCCTCGCGGCTCGTTTTCTAAACTTGAGCTCGTGCACAGAAATTATGTCTTTTGAAATTTTTGTAGTACATTATCCTCTTTACAATAAACCTGAGTAAACGTGTTACATCTGTTCTGAATTTCAATTTTTTTATACAAAAATTATTCCAAATTCAGCTTTAGGCACTTTTGCATAATTAACAAATTTGTATAGAATATACAGACTGTCTGTAAATGTTTGTACGCCAATTATGTTGGTAGTATGGATTTTATTTTTCTAAAGTTGATGAAATCCAGTAGCGGAGTATAGAAGCACGGCATGACCATAATAATGACAAGCACTAAAGCACAATGAGGTTATATTGTAGAGACTGTTAATAGCTACATTAAAAACGCTATTATTAAATGAAAATAACTCTGATAAGTAGAAAATTAAGTTTATTTATAAAAAGTTGTTGAAAATGGTTTCCATTTGCTTGTAATCACAAAAAACGCTATTATTAAATGAAAATAACACTGATAAGTACAAAATTAGATTTATAAAAGTTGTTGAAAGTGTTCTCCATTTGCTTGTAAACATAACATTATTCGCCTTTTCATGTTTTCAAATATATCGCAAAGCTGTTCTTGTGTTATGTTTTGAATTTCATGCATAATCACTTGTTGAAGTTCATCCAAATTGTGCAAGCAGTTTTTATAGACATTATTCTTTACCTGTCCAAAAAGAAAATAATTTGGTGGTGTTAAATCTGGACTCCTCGGTGGCCATAGGCCTTGGCTTATAATACGATTTCCATAAGATTGTTGCAAAAATTCTATGGTGGTCTGTGCAGTATGAGCAGTGACTCCGTCTTGTTGGAAATAGCCCCTCATTATTTCATCATCATGCAGCTGTTTAATAAATTTTGTCAAAATGACAGTTTGATATCTCTCTGCGTTCATTATCTCATAAAAGAATATTGTCTCTATTATTCTCCGTCTTGAAATTCTGAGGGTTCTCCGTAGCCCACATTCGGTAATTCTGGCTATTTACATAACCAGATAAATAAAACCATGCTTCGTCAGTGAAGAAGGTTAGGTCCAGTAAATCATTATTATTAAGGTGCTAGTTAAACCATTGACACTATAGTATATGTTGTTGATAATCACGAGGGTACAATTGCTGCACAACCGAAACTCAATAGGAATGCATATGTAAATTTTTATGTAGAGCTTTTGCACAACTAGCTCTACTAAAACCTGAAAAGAACACATAATTATGGTAGAAAGCACCAAACAATCGACCTTCGTCATCAAAATCCATGATGTAACGGTTGTAGTACGTCAATGTTAGTATTATGATCGACGAATAAAATTTAGGATTTCTGAAGTTTACTTTGAGGTTATATGACATCAAAATTTACCGAATTATCTGAATATAAATTAAGGACTTTTTGTTAAAAATAAAGTATTCTGTGAGTATAATGAAATAAAACTACATCTTGAATACACCATTTCATTTAATAAAATAGTAAAAATAAAAAACAAAACTCTCCGTACTTTTATTCTGTGTAATTATTTCTTAATACTTAAACAATGGTTATATAATGTGTATATTTTAGGAAGCAAGCTCTTTTAATAATTCTTCATTATTTAAAATATCTTCTTAAACCTGACTTTAATTTATATTAATGTCGTACTTTACAATTAACTTGTATCAAAGTATGTTACAGCAACACAAATTATCTCGTCACTTATTCAAATTTGTAATAAATTATTACTAATAACACTCTTCAACTTGGAACATAACAAATCCAACAAAAAGAAAGCTACAAATGCTGCAGGCAAGTAATATAAGGTAGATATTTATTTTTATATTTAGTGTTTTTCCTTAGAATCGATAACATTGAGTACAAAATTTAAATTAGTACACATTTTTAAAGTCAGTACACCTAGCCAATTTATTGTCATATATTGTACATTTTCTGTTTATGTATTTATCTTACAAATTTAATTGGTAGTAACAATTATATAAATTAATACATCTTTGACTTGAAACTAAAATTCTAATGAAAATATGCTCAAAATATTAACATATTCTCATACATTTACATGACGTATTATGAAATATGCCATTCTCTGTCATAAGTAAAGACGAGCACATAAAATAATAAAACTAATGGTAATATGTAACTTTTTTTAGTATACCGGATAAAAATAAATAGTAATTTTATATGTTACACAAACAATATATCACATTATACTACATCATTAATAATTACATGTTATGAATAAATACTAAACTAACTCTAAACGTCAATAATTAGATTATTAACGTCTAAAGTACACTCACTCACTATTGTACAATAACTACATATGGCTAAAATGTTTTACTTTTGTAAAAAAAGACACCTTATGTCTTTTTTATTTCAAGTTATTAATTTTCAATTTTACAAATTAATTGTAGTAATATATAAAAAATTTATCAAAAAAGAATAATAGATTTTCCAGACATTCTTGTTTATTATCACTGTTTCTACTGTCTTTAGATTTTGTACATTTATAATAAATGGTATTACTTCTTCTCTGCCAAGCAACAATTCTCGGTCCCATCATTTTTTGATTTCACTGCTAGTGTATCTAAGAGTATTTGTCTAAATTTCAGGTATTCTCATTTCTGGGTCTGATTCCACATCTTAACTGTATTTTTCCTCAAAATTCTGCTCTCCCATGTGCTTATTATAATATATTTTGGATATTCCCCAAATATGCTCTATCGGGTTGAATATGTAGTAATATGATGATAGTTGTACAACTGTGTGTGTCTGGTATATTATGGCTCTTAACCATTCTCTTATTTGACCTTTGTTTCAAGAATTATTAGGAGATTTATCATATAAATGCTATGATAACTTCTAGCGTACACAGCAGTTCATTTTCATACTAATTTAAGAAATTGTTTCTATCTATTTCATGATGGTAATCAGGATTACAAGTATTTGAAAAAATACTAAAGAGGCACTGTTAATAAAACCATTACATGTACCTGCATAAATGACTATAAACCTAAAACCAAAGCAAAATTTGTAGTACTCGACACGTGTCAATTTTAATGCAGAGTATTATCTTAGCCGTCAACTTTCATACACTCTTATAACTATCATCCTGCCATGATCTGGTTACAGTACCATTTTCAAAAATCCAAGTCTCATCCAAATAGACACATTCCAGTGGACTTTTAGATTGTAAATTATTCATATATTTTTATAGAAAATTAGTTCGAGGAAGAACATGTGTTTTTTCCTTAATCTTCTCTATGGACAGTCTTTCTTATATTTGAAACCAATATCTGCTAGTACTCTACCAAAAGAATCAACAGAGCCATCAAAGATATGATGGTCCACTGGCAGTGATAATAACGAAGCTCATGTAAAGTGTTGTTCTAAAAAACACCATTAACATTATAATATTCTTTTTATTTTCAATGAGTTGTATAAGCAACATAGCGTTTTTACACATATCGTATTGCGTATTGTTGCTTTTATTGTAGGAGTAATCACATACAGTTTCCTGAAACGTTTTTTTAGGACTTCGGTGAACATCATTTTGTTTACGTGTCTTAAAAATACTGCTCACAGATTCAATGGAAATATTTAAAGCTTGTGCAATCCTCTAAAATGATAATATTAATATTTATTTGATATCATTACAACAAATATGTATACATACCTCTCGCACACTTGTCAATGGTAATAGTTATTCAACTTACGTTTGTATGTAAGTAATCAAAGAGCTAATGAGCGCCTTTGACTGACTATTGAATGGCTTAAGCATCGTTAGTTTTAAAAAGGACTTTGAAAATAATACTACAATAAAATAACAAACATAAACAACAGCAACCAAAACCTATAATACTGTCAAACAATACTGTCAAATGACAGCAAGGAATTCAAAATTCAAAATCACTAGCGACGTGTAAACGATGTTTCATGTAAGCCAACATCCGATGTTAATATTTTTTTTAAACTGGCTAAAATAACGTCAACATTATCATTTTTAATTAATATTAATAAATAAAATAATCCTGTAATTATTATTATATACATATAATGTATTCTATACCAATGAAATTCTAAATTTAGTAATATATAAAGTAATTATGTTCGTTGTTATGAAATTGGCAATACAGACGTCATTATTTTTCCTTTATGACGGAAGTCGATTGATTGCTGCTTTCTAGTATAAGGACTTGCACTTATTTAAATAGTCTAGCTCGTGTACCTGACTGTGCTGATAACCTTCGTAGTGATTTGTTGGGGCTTTGATTGATTCGTTCTTCAAGACTATTAACAACAGCTTCAGTTAATATTGTAGGTCTCCCGGTTGATTTATCCTTACAAATACAATTTTTTCTCTCAAAACGCTTTACAATCTCATACATGTGATGGGCGAAAACGTCATAGTTGACATTTTCATTAGGAAATGCTTCTACAAACTGATCGAAGGAAGAGTGTGTAAACTGTACACCAATTTCCATCGTGATTGCGAGTTGCACTTCGAAAGTGGGCCATAAGAATGTGTGCGTCTTGTTCAGGTGTAAACATTTTTAGCTTTCCAGTCAATACTAAAAAAAAGTTAAAATAGTGGTTATTCAAACACAAGTTGCATTTCATATTAAATTATTACTTACCTACAACTTACAAACGATAATTATTGAGCTCTAAAAAGAACTGTTCGAAATTAGACTTATAAATAAGAAGAATGCAGAGCAAATTATTTTTACAAGACCGACGATACAACTCACAATACAATTAATGACAGTTTATCAACAATTTATTTACCTACGTCTATGTACACAACTCAAGCGGCAGAGTTACCACTACACTTTGATATAATTGCAGGAATACCAACATAATTGGCGTACAAACATTAACAGACACATTGTAGATTTGAGAGATATTTGCAAAAAGACTGATTAGAAAAGAGTAAAATCGCTACTTCAAGCGCTAAGTTTTATTATACAAAATTATTCAAAATCAAGCTTCAAATACTTCTGTGTTGTATATAATCTCTAGAAAGCATGACTTGCGAGATATTTGCGAAAACCTGTTTGTCGATAAGAGTAAAATACTAAACTTTTCTTAATTTTTTTTCCCTCAAATTCACTTTTTTCCCTCAAATTCACTTTTTTCCCTCAAATTCACTTATAAGTTCTATAGAAATTCATCTAATCTTAGGAGTTGACGATATATTGGCAACACTTAATTTTTTCACTGAAATAAATTACTACTTTCGGTCCACCGCTTTATCTGAAAGTCTAATCGGATCTTAAAGCTTGCATTCTTAAATTGAGGGTTTGGTGCTGATAGCTTGAACAGTTTGGTCATTATCGTGATTAGAGAGAGTGAGAGCGAGCGAGCGAGAGAGAGAGGGTGGGGGGGGGGGAGCTCTCTGACTACGACAACGGCCAAACAACTAAACCAAACTTTATATTTACGAGTATCATCTTTCTCTATAATCTACTAAGTTTGGAAATTTTTTGATTACAAAAGTACTCACAAGTTGAATTTGAGAAATATTTTATATACATGTAATGTTTTTCGAAATACCTACTTCAAGTTAAGTCTTCTAGTCATCGAAAAATAGTTTTTTAAGAATATCAGATCGTAAGAGAAGAGTATAATAATATAAGGTTGATATTGATAGCTGTAACAGTTTGGTTGCTATCGTGGTCACAGGCAGAGAGAAATAAACAGGTTTGCAAAACTCACTTTTATCTGGGGCCTTCAAAACATGAGCATCTGCAAAAATTTTATGGTGAAAATTTGAATCATCACTTCTTTACACTACGTAGGTATAAGAAAGTAAAAAGTAAGGCTAGAGGCACCAGCGTGTCGAAACGCGCTGAAATCCATGCCCCGATATGCTTTCAACACGTCACGACACGCTGGTGTGTCTCCGGCCTAAGTCAAAAGATCAACTACCAAGTGTGAGTAGATCTGCGGTTTGCGGGAGATATCAAAAAAATAAGGAAAAATATAACACAAAGCTTTGAACAGAAGATTGATAGCCGGATAGAGATAATGAAAGTTCTGAAGTAAACAAGTAATAATAGAGATTGTATTGCTTTCCCGACAAATTTAATTCAAATGGGCATGACAATAACATAAATGCTTAGTAATACCGTAGAGGGAATATACAATATGTCTCACTAAGTTGGAACCATATGGAAAACTTTTTTATTATTAATTTTAGGAAAAAAAGTTATTCTTTATAAAAACTTCTGCATGTTCTAAAATCTAAAATACGATCATCAGATATTAAATTTTTTCAGTTGTATACGAGGTATGTCAAAAAATATTAATTTTACTCAAGAGTAAAGTACCTTTATATTTGAGAATATCGTACAACTTTATTAAAAAAAGTTGATTAGAACTAAAAATTACGTTCAAATATGCCATTACATCCATTTATATGGAAAAATTCATTTTTTCTATTGTTGCCTACAATAACAATGCAAATTCAACTGTAGTTACATGGTATCTAGGATGCACTGACATACAAATGATTTGTTGTTTGCTAGAAATGTTTGATAGTGAATGTCAAAACGCGTGAGAATTTATATGACACGTAAACATGGTATGGTTATTAACTTGTGAAGAGAAATTGTTTTGATTGTGGGAGAAAACTATACAACAATTTCGCAATTTAAACACGTAATGAATGCATGTGCATTTATTTTGTAAATAAGAAAAAACAAAAAAGTTGTGTAACTAATATAATATTAATAATAGAAGTAAATAGAAATTTAATTTTCACTCATTCCACTAATGCCTCGACATATCCACCCTCTCGTTCAATACATTTGATCGTTCTTTTGGCAAATTGACGTAATACATTCTTTATCATTTCTGGAGAAATTTCTTGGCATGTTACTATAATTATCCTCTCCAAATGATTAACATCTTGAAACGGCCCTTTCTGGTAAACTTTTTGTTTCAAGTAACCCCATAAAAAGTAATCAAGGGGGGTTAAGTCAGGGGATCTACCAGGCCAATAAAGATTTGAGTATCTGTGAATAACATTTCCATGGAACATATGTTCAAGATATTCCCTAACATTTAATGTACTGTGGCATGTGGCACCGTCTTGTTGGAACCAAATACATTGACGTTCTTGTATGGGTAGTTCGTCCATGAAGTCATTGATGTAAGTTTGTAAAAACTGTAAATAACGTTCGGCATTCATTGGTTGATGAAAAAAGAAAGGTCCTATTAATCTCTTCTTATAAATGCCACACCATACGTTCGTCTTAAATGAATATTGGTCATGAGACTTTATTATAAAATTGGGATTTAGACCACCAGCGACAATGTTGTGACGAGACAGTTCCATTTGACGAAAATGTTGCTTCATCGGAAAAAATTATACGCCTCGTAAAGAAAGTGTCCTCTTCTAACTCTCCTTGGATGAGTGAGCAAAAATCAAAGCGCCTGTCATAATCCCTATCTTTTAATGTGTGAACGATTTTTGGTTTGAATGGTCTGTATTTATTTAGTTTTAGAATTCTTGCCACTGTATCTTTACTTACATTTTGTTGCATCAACGACTTCCTTTTGCGCAATGACATTTTTGGATTTTCTACAACAGACAGCATTACTTCAAACTGCGTATTCTCATCGGCAACCAGCTTTTGGCGTTTTCTATTATGATTATTTTTAATACTTCCAGTACTCTTAAATTTATTTATTATTTTCGTAACAGTTGAATGATTAATATTTTTATTGGGATATCTATTATTAAAAATAATTGCTGCTTCTCTATGCGTTTTATACTTTTCTCCCACAATCAAAACAATTTCTATTTTCTCTTCACAAGTTAATAACCCTACCATGTTTATGTGTCATATAAATTCTAACGCGTTTTGACATTCAATGTCAAAGCTTTCTAGCAAACAACAAATCATTTGTATGTCAGTGCATCCTAGATAACATGTAACTACAGTTAAATTTGCATTGTTATTGTAGGCAAAAAATTGAAAAAATGAGTTTTTTCCATATAAATGGATGTAATTGCATATTTGAACGTAATTTTTAGTTCTAATCAACTTTTTTTAATAACATTATTCGATATTGTCAAATATAAAGGTACTTTACTCTTGGGTAAAATTAATATTTTTGACATATCTAGTATACAACTGAAAAAATTTAATATCTGATGATTGTATTTTAGATTTTAGAACATGCAGAAGTTTTTATGAAGAATAACTTTTTTCCCTAAAATTAATAATAAAAAAGTTTCCCATATGGTTCCAACTTAGTGAGACATATTGTATATAGAGAGCCCATGCAATGTTATTTTTTGGGCACGCCATTGTGGACGTAAAGGAAAGAACGGCTACATCCAGAACTAGCGGCAGCACCTGCTCCTGGGATTAAGCTTATGCCTGGTAGATGTCGTGAAGTATTTAAAAAAAAAATAGTATTAATATATATTATTATTATTATTATATAAACAAAATAGTACCTATAAGCTAGCATTAATTGACTAATACTTAATAATAAATTTTATTATTTAGATTTAGAAATAAATAAAATAAGATATAATATATATATTGGAATATAGACATGAAAAAAAAAACCAACCAAGGCCAGTCAGAATATTGTGTTTTGTAATCAAATGACGTTTAAAATTATTTTGTAATATTTAGCATTGGATTTTTTTCACAAATTGAGAGATAAAGACATTATCTCTTAAATTATGAAAAAAATCGAATGTTACATGCTAAATTTTTAATCAGGAAACACAATTTTCGCCTTATGACAGTGTTTCTGGCGATGTGTGACGTATTATAAACGAGTTATATACAGTCTGTCCAGATTTCGATGTTCACCATTGGTATATCGGTAGAATAGTGGAATGTTTTGCAGAATTCAATGCTCGCAACTAACCTCATTTCAAATTCATTCGGACTTTTTACAATTTTGATATATTTTGAAAAAACCAATATTTGCCGATTTGAATTTTCCTCAATAAGTTGATAACGCCTAATGCGATCGCTTTTAAACTAACATTGTCGAGACACTTTTTTAAAACAAATTTTTTGGTGTTAACAGTAACCCCCGATTTTCATTTGTTTCGAAGTTCTTAGCGCTATCTTTTGTTTTTCGTATGGCGGCCATATTGAATTTTTAATTAGTTAGATAGTCCTTAAAAATAGCTTATCAATAATGTACAACATGCCAAATAAATCTTTATTTACACGAGAGATATGAACATTTGAATAAAATTTCACTGTAACACGGAATTAGTTGGCTATGAAATTAAATGGTAGTGTAAAACAGACGATAAATAAGCTCTGTCATTATTGACATGTAAAAGTGCAGTGAAATTGATGGGAGATTTAGAACGTTGTGTAAGTAATTACCGTTAAGCATGGAGATTAATAAGAATTGATATTGATACACACATTTTCAAATGAAGTAAAGGTTGATATGTTGCAAGTTTATTTCAAAGTAAACAGAATCTCTGAAAATGCTTGCACAAGTTACACTCAGCGTTTTCCGGAAAGACCACAACCACACCGGACAATTTTTAGCAGAATAATCAGAAATTTAGTGAACTATGGAAGCTTCGAACAAAAAAGATCTATCAAGTTAACAATGCTGAACAATCCAAGTACATCAGTACGTCGAGTGGCTCGAGAAACTGGAATTCCGAAATCTAGTGTTTGCAGAACGTTGAGAAAAAACAAATACCACCCATACAAACCAACAATTGTGTAGGGTTTAAGCGATAATGACTATCAGCGAAGATTACAATTTAGCAGGTGGTATCTACAAAAATGTGAAAAAGATACTGATAATATAATAAAAAACAAAAAAGAAGTCAATAAAAGTTCGTACCAATCAAACCACACCAGAGATTAAAACCAAATAGAACTTGAAATCTTCTGCGATTTACCAAATGTGGATTTTCAGTAGACCATTGATGATAGTTATGCCTATTGAACACTCGGCAGTTGGTAAACCGTGTTTTATCTGTCCAACGTATTTTCCTAGGAAAGTCAATACCATCTTCACATTTTTGTAGAAACCACCTGCTAAATTGGAATTGTATGGGTGGTATTTGTTTTTTTCTCAACGTTCTGTAAACACCAGATTTCGGAATTCCAGTTTCTCGAGCCACTCGACGTTCTGATGTACTTGGATTGTTCATAACATATTGTAAAATATTATTTTGAAGTATATCAGCATTGTTAACTTGATAGATCTTTTTTGTTCGAAGCTTCCATAGTTCACTCAATTTCTGATTATTCTGCTAAAAATTGTCCGTTGTGGTTGTGGTCTTTCCGAAAAACGCTGAGCGTAACTTGTGCAAGCATTTTCAGAAATTCCATTTACTTTGAAATACATTTCCAACATATCAGCCTTTACTTATTTGAAAATGTGTGTGCCAATATCACAATTCTTATTAGTCACCATGATTAACGGTAATTACTTAAACAAAGTTCTAAATCCCCCACCAATTTCACTGCACATTTACATGTCAAAAATGACAGAGGTTATTTATCGTTTGTTTTACACTACCATTTAATTTCATAGCCCACTAATTCCGTATTAGAGTGTTCATATCTCTCTTGCAAATAAAGATTTATTAGGTATGTTGTACATTATTGAACAGCTATTTTTAAGGACTATATACCTAATTAAAAATCCACTATGGCCACCATAATAAAAACAAAGGATAGCACTAAGAACTTGGAAACAAATGAAAATCGGGGGTTACTGTTAACACCAAAAAATTTGTCTTAAAAAAATGTCTGAACAATGTCAGAGTTTAAAAGCGATCGCATTAGGCGTTATCGAGTTAATATCGGCAAATATTGGTGTTTTCAAAATATTTCAAAATTGTAAAAAGTCCGAATGAATTTGAAATGAGATTTGTTGCGAGTACTGAATTCTGCAAAACATTCTCCATTTAACCGTTCCTCTAGTCTTCTAATAACCGATATACCAATTGTGAACATCGAAATCTGGACACACTGTATAAACAAACACAACCTTATACATTTTTTTTTATTTGCGGTGTAATTAGTTTCTGATTAATAAATCTTCTGAATGTAGCAGTAATTAGTATTATATGTACAATAGGTCTCAACCGAAAAACTTTAAATATGAAGAAATTATGAATGAATGCTTAAAAAATATCGTGTCCGGTAGAACAGGAAATGTCTTTTATTTTTAAATTGGATTATACTTTTTTCTGCACGCTCATTAAAAATAATTTCAAGTTATTAATATTTACACCTATATTGCACATTTAGAAAATAGAATTGTTCTATTTAATCAGGTTACCCTAAATATTAACAATTACATTTACTGTTACAACAGTAAAATATTTGATGACAGATTTTAAAACTTCTAATTTTTATAAAACAGTATGTGCAATTTCCCAATTTAATTTGTGCAATTCTTTAACAGTTGAATTTAAAAATTACTATTAAGACAAGGGCAATGGATAATTAAAAAGCAATAAATCAGTCAAAGGCATCAATGTTTGATGTCAATTCGAAATATTCCCTAAACCGTGATTCTGAACAGGCTTTTCAAGGAGTTAAATAATTATATAGCAAAAGATTACTTACACTTTTAAGGCAGAAAATATGGGTATAAGAAAGTAAAAAGCAAATCATTTATAAGATGTAAATATTGGTGTCAGAATATATTTAAAGTTATTTTTAAAAAGTCATAAATTTTTTTGTTGACAGTAAGCAATAAATCTCTTTGATAGGATACTTATGTGTGTATATTTCATTCATAATCTACTTTTGGTGTTTTTATTTAGTTCTCGGATTACAGTTACAAATAAATTCCCTATGGTTTAGTTTCGTTGTTAGTGTATAGATGGTAATAGTTGTCTTAGCTGCTTTCTACCACCAGATACCAGCACATTATAGCATGATTTACTCGAAATTTTATGTTGCCCGATTTCCCTATCTGATGGGCTCTTTATATTCCCTCTACGGTAATACGTTATGGTCATATAAGTTTTGCGAACATATTATATTACAGTAATCTAGCAGCACTATAATAATGCAAATATATTAAATTATAAAAAAAATTAAAACAGGTTACAAAATAAACTAAAAATACCAACATTATTTCTACTCATGATGTCGCAGAAATTTGCTCAGCAAATTCTATAGTAAATGTTTAAAACGGGTGTAGGGCATTGGATCGCCTCATAAGTTCATTGATGAATTGAATATGTTGTATATAATACATTCTTTCAGAAAAATAAAAGTTCAGGCAGAAAAAATACAACAGAATATGGTTCATTAAGTACATAAAATCATATGATATATTCTTTTCTAAAAGCTTCAGTAATTGATACGTTTACTTATTAATTAAGAGTAATTTACATATTTTCCAACACTTCTAAAAATTATAATTTGTAATTACTTCAAGCATCATATTT
This sequence comes from Amphimallon solstitiale, assembly GCA_963170755.1. Lineage (NCBI taxonomy): Eukaryota > Metazoa > Arthropoda > Insecta > Coleoptera > Scarabaeidae > Amphimallon > Amphimallon solstitiale. Next base: position 80,245,368 of record OY720676.1, on the reverse strand, counting down.
ATGTATGTTAGAGTTCTGGATATTATGCTATTTTTAATTAATAATAAAATAATTCTTGTTACTATTTTTATTTGATATTCCAGAAATAAATTGTATTAATGTGTGATATCATTGTTCAAGTGCGAATGATGCTGATTATTTCTTGACATTGTAATATATAGTCGTTTCTGGAACATTCAATAGTAAACATGAACTCGTTCATGAATGAAAGTTTATTATTGTCAGTTAATCGCACAATGTGTATTGTTTTTCCTTCTTTAAATTTTAATACATCACGATGACAGTTTAACATACACGAATCAATTATCTTCGAATTATTTTATCAAAAAGCAGGGAAAATTTTAAAATCATGGAAATTTTAAAGAAACAACGTCATACGTGTTATTACTATTTGTTCTTCTTATTTCCATCAAAACAAAAAATAAGATTATCGATAATCTATTTTACTGATGAAGACGGCGTACCTATTTATTATAGAAAAATAATTGAAAGTGTAGCTATTTACATTCATTCACATAAATAAAATCGGCTACCTTACATTTTTTTAGCACTAGGTACAACATATTTGAAAAGAATAAAGGAATAAGAAAGCTGTGTTATCCACATATACCTATTAAATTGATTAAACAACTTTTTCTTTTATTAATATAAAGTAATAGTACGCCTTACCGTAATTCAGGCCTGACAAAATGTCTATTCTAAGAAGTTAATTTCACTATGTATTTCTAGCAAATAATTAAGTAATCGAGCTTCATGGCCGATACCGTGATTTTGCCATCATTTTAGAGTGTGCTACCAAACATGAATGGAGGTTCAAATTAGAAACCTAGCATTGACGTGCTTTGAAAACATTTTTTAGACTTCTGAATATATGATTTATTTACGTGGTTTTACATAAGTTCGATGCAACTGACATACTGACCTCTGGATGTGATGTATATATATAAATTGATAAATCAGGCAAAACCCACACATATTTAAAAGATTGTGAAAATAATTACTAGAACTTACTTATTTCTTAATTTAATTCTTTTCAGGAAAATCGTAGTTTCACTTTCTTCTAAGCCTATTTTTCTTACTTTCGTACAACGCTGAAAAGACTACATTGTAATAATTTTTATAGATTTTGAAAATGATATGTTATTAATTTAAATAGAACCAAGGCTATATGAATGTATAAGGGAACTACAAAATATGGATTAAATTGTATATTTTCTGCGAGAACATCTATGAATTCATAAGTGTATTAATAAAATTAAGTTGTATATTATGTCGCAAATTTTATATATAAACTGTTGAGAATGTTACGCTGACTACATAATTAATCAAAAAAATTTTTGACAGGTAATATTTGAGTTTCATTGTTATCATATATACAGGGTGAGTCATCTCCTTGGGGAAGGCAGATTGTGATTTTATAAGAAATGATATGTTTCATGACAGTTATGGTTTTTTAAATGGAACACCCTCCATATTATTACATTTTTGAAATCTCCGTATAATTCTTAGTCAGAAAGATAGTAACGGCTCAAAATTTAAAGATTTCGACTTACTTTGAAAAATTCATTGTTTTTATAACATTATATTTCTCGAAAACGACGTATTAGATGGACACATTTTAGATGGTCTTGTTCATAATAAAAGGTTCTAATACAAATTCCATTTGTTTTTTTTCAATTACTAATTTCGTACTTGCGCAAAAAACTGGATGAAAATTATATAACACGCTTGCTGAATTTTGCACCAACAACATGTAATACGTAATTACTTTGAAAGTGACCATTACTGATCTGTTGTTGTTTTTTGATATAATTTTGCCAACTTTATTTGAACATGGTATAGTTCAGCCATGATATTTGCCGCGAAATTGACAATTTAATGGATGACATTTAATAAGTTGCTTTTCAGTTGACAAGCATGACTTTTTAATGAATTTTTCTAAAAATGAGCTTAGATATATGATTTTTGTATGTATTGGGGAAATGACAAAAAATTGGATATATCTTATTTACAATACACTCTATACCAACATTATATTACGTGAATGTGGAGTATTTAATGGAACAGAAATTATAAAATAACAATAATATGAACTTTAGAATAGGTAGAAGTTATTTCTACAAGTGTTCAAAAGAATATGCATTCCTCTTTTAGAATACGCTACCGAAGTAATAAATCAACATTAACAAGGAGTTGAGTACTTATATTTGCCGAATATGTTCCCGTATAGGGTTACAGGTATATTGTATATTTGCTCTGTTAAGTATCCCTAAAAAACTAATTTTATGATGTTCGAAGATCTAGCCACTTCCCTACGAACATTCCAATTAAAATATTTCGTGCATATAGCATAGAATGTGGCGGTTCGCCTTCGTGTTGCAATCACATCTCTTCGTAAATTTAGCAGAACATTTTCCAATAATTTCGCTAAATTGCTTGACAAATTGTACGTAAGCTTATCCGTTAATATTACATTCAAAGAAATGCGGGCCTATCACCGGACCGATCACCAAGAATTCCTCCCCATATACATTTGTGCTCCACCTATGCTGATGATATATTTATTAGTGATGTAAGGGTTTTCATTTAAATAATAATGAAAATTTCTGTTGGCTATATCTGTTCTGGGACATCTTCTGCTAGGGTAACCCTGGTGGTAAACACTTTGGGCTGATAAATAATTTCTTTTGACCGGTATAAAACTACCTTTTATTCAAATAAAAAAACAATTAGTTGGCAAAATTATAACAAAAAATGACAATAGCTCAGTAATTGTCACTTATAAAGTAATAACGCCTTACATGTTTTTTGGCCGAAATTTACTGAGCAATTCGAAAATGAACTGATATACAGGCTGTTTCAATTGAAAAAAAATGACTTTTAAACAAAAATGTTTAATGTATGTAATTTTCATCCAATTTCCTGCATATGTAATTAGCAATTGAAAAAAGTAAAATACGCTTGTATTAGGTCCTCTTATTATGAACAACACTACCAAAAATTGGGTCCATCTAATTCGTCCTTTTCGAGAAATATAATTTTATAAAATATGAAAACATCGAATTTTTCAGAAAAATGAGGTGTGGCCACCACACGACTTTCTTATACGTATGAGCGTTTCAAACTACAATTTTAAGAATTTTTTTATACAAAACTTATTCAAAATCCTATTCTAAATACTTTCATTCTCTTAATAAATCGCTATAGAATGCATACTTTGCAAGATATTCGAAAAAAAGTGCTACTCGCTAAGAGTAAAAGTGCTACTTCCGGTCCGAATTTTGAAATTTCATGTATATAAAAAATATTGCAAATCCAACTCTAAATACTTTTGTACTCTTGATAAATATACAGGGTGAGTTTTTTTGAATGTTTAGCATTGGGATCTCAGAAACTACTGGAGATAGAAAAACGCTTAAATGGGGAAAGATGCGCAGTTTTACGAATTTGATTTAAAACTGCTTTTGTTTCTCCGATAACTTTCATGGCTTATTAGATATTCAAAGAAAACTAAATTTTACGTTTTTCTTTAAACATGCTTAGCATCGTTAATAGTAATTTTAGAGAAAAAGTGTTCAGACAAAAGTTTTAGATAATTTTACGCCAAATAAAACTATGTAGCTAATATTTTTTTTTCGTTCGCCATTATCGAGTTATGACACAAACTTGTGTTTTTTTAAATGGAAACCATAGTTGGTTTTGACATCATTAAAAAGCTTATTTTTTGCTGATTACAATGATATAAGGTTTGATATGGTTATTTTAAAAAATAAAGAGGATATAGACATTTTTATGGTTTTTATGGAAAACAATTGAATTTCGAACTGATAAAATACAAACCAAACGAAAACTTATTTTGAAATCTTATGTAGTAATAAAATGAAAACTATAAGAACTTTTATTAAGGGCACACAACATTATTAATGTTCAAAGATACCTCCATTATTATTAATACACAAATTGCATCTCTTCACAACAGAATTTGTAGCATTGCGTACTTTACGCCTACCAATGTTATTAAAAGCAACTAAGACAGCTTGTCTTAAATCGTCGATTGTTTCATATGTTCTTTTGTATACTGTGTCCTTTAGTACACCCCACAAGAAAAAATCCAAAACTGATAAATCAGGGGATCTAGCCGGCCATTCAATGGGTGCATTTCGTACTATCCATTGATTACGGAAGTTCAAATTTAAATAATTTATAACATTCAGTTGATTGTGCGGAGGCGCTCCGTTATGTTGAAACCATTGCATTGCTCGGGTTCTTAAATTTAAATTATCTAACATTTCCTCGAAATCTTGTAAAAAATTAAGATAACGATTGCCAGTTAGTGATCCATCAAAAATAAAAGGAGGAAGAACAGTTGATCCTATAACACCACCCCAAACATTAAACCCAAATTTAATTTGTGGTCTCCTATGTTCAACGTGAAGCGGATTTGTTTGAGACCATATTATGTGCTCATTGTGCCTATTAAACATTCCACAATTTGTGAAACGAAATTCATCAGTCCATAATATTTTCATTGAGCAGTGTGGATCGTTTTGACACTGATCTTTAAACCATCTACAAAAAGCTATTCGTCTGATGTTATCACCTTCATGTAAAGTTTGTGATACTGATAATTTGTAGGGACGAAATTTATGCTTCTTCAACACTCTGACAATAGTGCGTTGAGAGGAGCCCATTTCTGTTAAAATTTGTCGGGTCGATATAGATGGATTCTGAGCGACACATGCTAATATGTTTATTTCTCTATCTTCATCCATCCCTTTTTTTGATTTTGGTTTAACGAACGAACCATAATCTGCTAAATTATCCCATAATCTCTTAAAAGTAGGTAGCCACGGCTGACATCGATCAAAATAATTTTTAAAATAAACTTCAGCAGCTCTAGTAGAATTTCTCTGGCACTGAATGTAACATTCAACCATATCACGCTTTTCTACGTTAGAAAATTCCATAGCCAATGCAAACTTATGATTAACGGCCGTTTACACCGCTTATAGTTAGGTTACAATTAAATTAATTAATAGTTAATTGTCAATGTTGACAATGAACTATTTTTTGAATTTTTTTTACAATTTCGTGGCGCGTAAAAGGACACAAATAAATTGACTTTTGGTGATTGACTTAATGCGATTTTGGTTAGTTCTTTAATTTGTATGCAGAAATAGCGCTGCATTTGCACTGGAACATGTTGCTGCATACATTATGCTTGTATTACATACATATTTAGCATCTGCCAAAAATAATTTATGGATTTTTTTAAAATTTTTAAAATATTTGTTTGAGTTGTGTAATAGACATTTTATATATGTGATTTAATGATAAAATAATTGTCATGTACCCGGGTACCTAGATCATAGACACAAGGGTTAATCAGAATACAAATAAGGACAGCTTTATATTTGAGGCATCATAATAAAAGAACCGAAACCGGATATCCCGATACTCGAATCTAAGTTAAACAAGTATCCGGATATCCGGATACTCGGATCCGGATCTTGAGTTATAATGAGTAACCCGGATACTTACTTACCGGATAGTAAGAGCTCTAGCAAATATGGAGTTTCAAGTTATATAGTACTCAATTTGATTATGGGGATATTCTAAAATACACACTTCTACGGAGTATTTTTATTCACCTTGATATTAAGCTCGATTATTTGAATATAAATATGTCTCGGCTGTTTGAAAAATGCATCATTTTTTATAACCATATTTATATTATATGTAATGATAGTTATATGGACAATAATAAATAAGGTAGGGAACGCCAATGACAATTTTGAATCACAAATTAGTAGTTTTCCTAAAACGGTAACTTCACATTGGAAAGTAGAAGTAGATATTGATGTCAAGCCCGTGAAAATAGAATAAGATTATGTCAATCAAATTTGATCGCATGTTATAAAGTTTTGATACGTTTTGAGAAAATGACATGAAGAAGTTTTTAATCTACGGCTTTCATATGCTTGCTTAAACTTTATAAAATCTATTTTACGTACTGAGTAGAGAATTTTTGTCGCGAACATGCGAATTTGAACCACTGTGCACCGCGTCGTCTACTTTCCTCTAAATGACGTAATTATGTGTTTAACCAACATGTGCTGTGATACTTTACCCATTGTATTGCAATCCTTCGGATTATAGTGCATCATAGAGATCACTTTCGTCATCAAAACCCATGCCGTAATAGTTTTAATATATTTGTGTGAGCATAATGATCGACAAATAAAATTTACGATTTCTGAAATTTAGTACAAGCGAACGTTGTAACTGTCAAATATGATTCACTGGTGAAGTGCTAACAAATCTTCAAGTACGCCAACATTATTATTTTTAATTAATATTAATCATTAAAACAATCCTGTAGTTATTATTATATACTACAATATTTTCTTCAATAATGAAATTATAATTTTAGTAATATAAAGCAAAATTATTTTCGTTGTTATAAGGTTGGCAATGTAGACGTCGTTCATGACGAAAGTGGTTTGTTTTGAGCGTTCTACTACAGGGTGAGTCATTAGTAGCCGCTTCTTCGATTGCTTTTTTATGTTTTAAATAAAAGAAAAAACAATTAGTGGAGGATTCATGGTTACATGGGACGCATATTCTGAAAATACTTTAAGCTCTGACGCACTTCCGGTTTGACCGGAAATGAATGGAACTTACTTTTTTTTAATGACTCACCCTGTATATTTTTAGATTTTCTAGTACTGTTTTAAATTGTATATTTAACTGTTTTTTCTTTTTCAAAATTGAGCCAATAGTTTTTGAGTTATTAATTTTTTTTGGAAATTTTTGACGAAATCACGTGTTCAGAAAAAAAACATTTTATCATTGTTTTTCAAAGTAAAAACATTAACTTTGGTGGTACTTGTAGCCAAGAAAATTCTGCATCACATGGTATAAGTTGCACTCGACAATACTTCAAAAAACATTGTTTTTTCAAAGCCTACTTCCTGAAATTTTCACATACCAAAAACTTATTTCTTTTAAATGGAACACCCGGTATTTTATTGTGGCGTTTTGTTCCCTTTTTTATTCTCTATCGTTTTTGTTAACAATGTCCTATACATATCTTTTGTAATTTCTGAGATAATCACTATAGGAGCAATCAGTGGTCAAATAAAGAACTACGAGCGCTGTTCTATGCTCCCAAATATTCGTCCAATAAAGGCTGGAATGCGGCCGACTGCCGGAATCAACTGTTAAAGAAAGTCGGTAAACATTTATGTCAAATTTATAAAAGTATTACTATTAGTTATCATCCAAATGAATTATTATTATGAAGAGTTAATATATATGTTCAACGTTTTGGGCGAATCTGAAAGAAACTCTTTCTAGCATCCAGACTTTATGCACAGCGATCCCTGGTAGAAGTCAGCCGAAGCCAGAAACCTTCGTAAGTATGAAGGAACGGTTCGAGTGAACAGAAAGTATTGAATATGAAAAAAATAGCGGAAAAGGCAACTGGTGAGGATAAGACGTTTATGGTACTTGCGACTGTAGTCGAAGACCCCCATACTAGTACTACGAAAATTAGTCGTCAGTTAGATATAAGTCAAAATTGAGAATCCAGAATAATTAGGAAATATGTAATTCATCCGTAGCATATTCATACACAGTGTTAAATAAAAAAATTCAGAATCGCATACACTTTTGTCAATAGGCAGCAAATAAATTATCCTGACTTTCTCAATTTTTTGTTGTTTACCGACGAAGCCACCATCATCTATTAAAGTGGATACGTTCATCGTGATTATTTTCGTTATTAGAACACATAAAAACTCTCACTTTATCACACCTGCAAACTTTCAAAATCGTTGGTCATTAAATGTGTGGGGAGGAATAGTAGTAGGTAGTTACATAATTGGATCTTCTTTCTTTGATGAAAATGTTAATCGAGAAGTGTATCTTCGTTTTCTACGGACGGATTTTCAAAACTTTTTGACGACATGAACATTGAAATCAGAAAAGCGTTTACAAGAATATGTCGAAACGTTTTACGCAACATTAGTACTTCTTTGGAAAACAGAATACTCACATGCATTGCACAAAGTTGTGGTTATATTGAACATATTCTTTAATTAATAAATTTGTTTTTTTTTAATTTGATTATTGTTACGTTGCTCAATAGTTTTAGGTTATTTAAATTGCGTTGTTTTGTTGCTTAATTTTTTTTCTATCAAAGTTTTAGGATATCAATTTATAATTTTGAAAAACTAATACAGCCAACTCTTATGAAGAGCTTCAACAATGAAAGAATGAGAGCAATTAGGCAAATTAAATTGAAGATAGCAGCATTGGTTCATGCAATTTTTAGTGGGGCGGCGTCTTCAAATATGTCAGTAAACATAACCTTTATTTTATTTCGTTGTTAACCAACAGTGTACAAATGATATACTGCAACTGGACATTGCCGGAATTAAGAAATTGAAATTCGATGATCTTCATTCTGTAAAATTATTACTTTTGGGATAGTTGGATTTAACCTTTACTTTGTTTGACAGTTGACTAAGGAAGTCGGGTCCCATTCCTGCCTTCCATTGGTTGAACGAATAGTTTGGTGCATACTACAACAGCGCTCGTAGTTCTTTAATTCACCGCTAATTGCTCCTATAGCGATTATATCAGAAATTACAAAAGATAGGTATAGGACATTGTTAACAAAAATGAAAGAGAATAAAAAAATATACAAAATGCCTCAATAAAATACCGGGTGTTCCATTTAAAAAAAATAAGTTTTTGGTATACGAAAATTTCGGAAAGTAGGCTTTGAAAAAACAAAGTTTTCTGAGGTATTGCCGACTTATACCAAATGATGCAGAATTTTCTTGGCTACAAGCACCACCAAATTTAATGTTTTTTCTTTTTAAAACAATGTTAAAATGATTTTTTTCTGAACACGTGTTTTGGTCAAATATTTTCAAAAAAAAAAATAATAACTCAAAAACTATTTGCTCAATTTTGAAAAAGAAACAACAGTTGAATAGACAATTTAATGCAGTACTAGAAAAACAAAAAATTTAAAAAAAAACAATTTCCGCGCATTTCCGGTGAAACCGGAAGTGCGTCAGAGCTTAAAGTATTTTTAGTATATGCGCCACAAACAACCATTAATCTTCCACTAATTATTTTTTCTTTTATTTAAAACCCAAGAGAGCAATCGAAGAAGCGGCTACTAATGACTCACCCTGTATATCTACGTGAATCCAACCAAACCATATACTCTACCTATATTATTGTTTCGTTTTTTGAGCTTATAATCAGTAAAGTCACTGCTTCAGTGCATATTTATAAAATTTTGCCTTCAGTGTTACAATTATGTAATAAGGTTGATGAATGAAACATATTTTACAACAGGAAATATAATGTACGTCCGTAAAGACAAATATTGTAGAAATGCAAAATTGAACTCCGGCCTTCTGAAATGATAGCTGAGAATTGAGATCAGATGGTAGGCCACCTTACTATTGACTTGTTAGATACATAAACAAGTAATAATTATTACTAGACCATTCAATTGCGTAATACGATTACGTTATTGAAATCGTACTTACATGGGTACTATTATGTTTGTAAATAATGTACACTGATGACATTTTGTAATTATACGACTTAAAGTTATTTTTCAGCGTAATTATGTATGATAATAACCTGGACGAGATCCACCATTTTTGTTCTGTGCAATTTCTTATTGCCCGAACTACTTCTAGTATTACTTCCTTACGGCGGAAAGTATCTATTAAGATACAATTAGAGCGTGTCGCAGGTTCACGTATATAATTTATTGGATCAAATATCCTATAGAAAGTAGTATTGAACTCCATCGAAATTCCATGGTGTATTCCTTCTACTTTTTCTTAGTTTATTCAGGTCGAAGCTCTTTTTCCTTACGCATTCTTAAGACTTTTCGGTTGATGTGGAGACCTAGATTTCCATTCATCTTTTCAACGATCTTTCGGGATCTATTTTTCCTATCAGTCTTTGATATCTTGCTTATTTTTATTAGACTTGCCTCGTGTGCTCCTGGGACGCACTCCTTCCATTCTCTTCGCTTCCCTTCAACGTATCTAACGCCATCTCCAATTTCACATTCCCTCTTATAATTCTGTCCCTAACTCTATTACTTCCTCCTATCGTTTTCAAAATGTTCATTTCAGTTGTTCGCATCAGTTATTTAATTCTGCTTGTGTCGCCTGGTATTCCTGCTGCATGCGGCATGGCGTTACCTTGGTCCTATATATCTATACCTTGCTCTTTGTTGTAAGATGCTTTCATAACCTGTTATTTAACTTCCTTGTAGCTGTTCCGTTCACTCGTTATTTTTACGTTCAATAATTTTTTTGTTTGCTTCTAATTTACATCGTATAGGATTTTTTGAAACCACCAACGATTTTGTTTTTTCTTGGATGTTAGCATGTTCTACCTCTCCAGTCGAATTTATAAATTGATATAGAAGTCTGCAAGTTGTCCTCAGAGTCTTCGATTAATACCGCATCATCAGCATGACATCAAACGGTCAGATAGTTTTCCCCCATTTCATATAACCATTCATGTTCTTCGCACGGTTAATGAGTTTATTCAAGATAAGGTTGAAAAGTATTGGGCTAAGAGAATCTTCCTATCGAATACTAGTGCTACTTTTAATGTTTTTTACTTAGGCCCTTCCTTGTTTCTATTTTCGTCTTCGTTTTTGTGTTGACGTTTTCTATTATAGTTACTAACTGTGTTGGTATCTTGTTCTTCTATAGTATTATCATGTCACGTAGTTTCACTCAATCATCTTTCATAAGTCAACAAAGCACATAATGGTTGCCGGTTTAAATTCGATGCTTTTTCAATTAATCATTACTTGACCTTTTCGGACGAAATCCCTGCTTCTCCTCATTTATAGTAGTTAATCGTGGTTGATTTTTTTGCCACTATAACTTTGATAAAAATGTCTGTGTCGTATTTAAGAGTGTGATCCTTCTTCTTGCTGTTTCCTTTTTGAATATTGGAATGGTGATGTTTGTTTTTCATTCCAATGGTAATGTTTCTCTTCTGAGAATGATATCAAAAAGCTTTTGTAGTAAAATTTTAGTGGATGGAAGGTTATCGGAACAAATTGCAACTAGAAGAGGACTAAGACAAGGAGACCCGCTTTCGATGGACCTATTTAATCTGGTGCTGGAAGGAATAATGAGGGAAAGCAACATACAAACAAACGGCGTAGTTTTCCACAACAAAGTACAAGTTATTGCATATGCAGATGATGTAACCATATTATCGAGGTCAAAGAGGGAACTAGAGAGAGTATTTGGACGATTTGTGGAAGAAGCAAGAAAATACGGATTACAGGTGAACGAGGAGAACACAAAGTATATGGAAATGAGAGCGCAGCTGACAGAAGAAAATTGATATACCAAATTCAAATCAGGTCAAAACGAATATAAATTCGAAAAAGTGGAACAGATAGAATAATACTTGGGTGTGACGCTAACCAGTAAAGGGCAAGAAGAAAAAGAAATTGAAAAACGGAAAAGAAGGAAAAAACGTACCCAGAACATCCAAAATTCGTACATATGAGACAATAATTCGGCCAGCTGTTCTATACGCAAGCGAAACATGGACCATGACAAAACAACAAGAAGAAAAACTGAAAATCTGGGAAAGGAGAGTGCTTAGGAAAATCTTTGGAGGAGTTAAGGAGGAGGATAACATGTGGCGACAAAGAACAAACACAGAGTTAGAGGCATTGTACAGAAAACCCAATATAACGCAAATAATTCGATCCGGAAGAGCTAGTTGGTTGGCACATATCTCTCGGATGCTGGAACAAAGAATAGTGAAGAAAGCGTTGCACGGAGGAGAGGGCATATTTGACACTGTCTTCCCGGTTAAGTTGTTTGCTCGATGATAGTTTAAAGACTGCTGATGCGATTGTATTAAAATTTTTTATTTATACTAATAATAAGACACTGAATACGTTACGACACGAAAGGTCTTTCTCACTACTATCAAACCCCCCCATTCCGTGAACTTAAGAACGCTCACTCATATATCCTGAACTTGTTAAAATTTTGTATGGAAGAGTTCAGTAGAAGATTTGGCTTTTCATGGTGGTTCATGGAATTAGGAAAAAACACCAAATCTTGATCAAAACTAATTGAAATAAATAGTAAATTCAGTCTTCTGACAAACTCTTCTCTTTTTCACCTTTCAATATATTCGGCACAATATTCAATATTTTCCTATACGATTCTAGTACATAGCTACTTACAAACAAGTCAAAATTTGTGCTGCAGTTTTAAGGAAATATAGGTAGTTATAGTAGGTATATAGGCAGTTTGATATCGAGCAATTGAAAAATATTTATTTTCATTCTATAGCTATTGTATACTACGTATTACTTCAGAAATCTGTTAATAAAATCTATAATTTCTTTCCAGTTCCGTAAGAAAATTACTTGAAGAAAAAGGAGCCGATCCGAATCTAGTATTACCAAGAAAAGGCATTTCTTCCTTCCACTTAATTATCGGAAACAATTCCGAAGATTTCGCAATGGAAGTTTGTTCACTTATCATTCAAAATGGCGGTAATCCTAATGTCCCCTCAGACGAAGGCTTAACTCCCGTTCATATTGCTGCTGCATGGGGACGTCTTGGCATTCTTAAATTATTACTAAACTGTGGTGGAGATCCAGAATTAACGGACAATTGTTATAAAACTGCACTACATTATGCTGTAGACGAGGGCTGGAAAGAAATTGCAGCTTTCATTCAGGAATACATTGATTATCAGAGATGTGCAGTATACAATAATTATGATGCGAAACCATCTTGCACGATTGTTTTGGGTGAGTTTACTTATTATATTTTCTCTCTTATGCAGTCACATCATAAAAAATTAAAAATTGGAAATTATGAAGATGATCTTATTATTTTTATTGTGTGCCCTGCCTTAGAATAAGTAGCGATTCAAATATCCCGCCAAAACACAGCTTAGAGATGTAGTAAAGAATTTGATATGACACGTAAACAGTTGAGAATCAAATAATTTGTCAACTATTTTAAATTTTCTTAATTGTTCCAAGTTACAAGTGTAAAGAATTTATATTAATAAAATGATTGTACAAAAGTGACTTTTTTGATTTAATATATAAAATCTACACAAAATTGGGATTCCGGTACACCCGAGAATATACTTGAATTTTTTTCAGTTTAAAAGTAATTATAATATTTATATCAGGTTTGATTGTAAAATTTAAGTAAAATGTAAACTACTTTTAAATTTATTTATCTCAAAAATACAATAACAAGTGGTTCTAGGACATTATTCTTCATTCAATTTATACGTATAATACTTTTTCAAACCATTCTTCAAAAAAGGTAACATTTATTTCGTCTTGGTAGTGAGCTCTTTCTCTACTTTCGAAAAGGTTCATTTTTAAAAAGTAAGCTTTTAGTTTAGAATGCTTGCCTAATCGTTTTTTAGGAGGTCTAGTTTGCTTGTTTCTTTATATTCTTTAATTATGCGATATATACAATTGATTTTGCCAGCCATATAATACATTCTTTATAACATATTGGTCATTAAAGCAATACCTTTATCTTTCTTAGTGTTTTGAAGATGTTTATTGCACTTACTGTTCTTCTCGTTTTTTAGATTATAGACTTAACGTTTTGTATATACAGGGTTGTGATTATGTATGGAACCGGGTTCGTTATGCTATAACGATTTGAGAGTCTAGGGGATTCAGATCAGGAATCGAGCCGTCCCACAGTGGTCTGAAACGTCCAAAAAGTTGGTCAAAACCTAAAAAAACATTTCTTTTTTCAAATAGTTTCTTGTGTGGTAGTCGATAAACGAGGTGCCTGCGCGTCTATATCTCGAATAGCAGATAGATGGCGCGCCTACGGAACGTGTAGTTGTGTGTGAAAGTCGCGGTTGTCAAAACTTGCTACGTGCAACGTTCAACAATAAACGAGAAAAACAACATTGGAAGTGCACACAAAAATTCGTGAACGTGCAAATATCTTCAACAAGAAGATGGAGGATGCGCCTGAAGATTGGTATAATGTTTTGACACTTTACTTTTTTTAAACAATTTTTTATAATTTGTTATTAAAAATTTTCCGAAATTGTCAAAAAAGTTATGTTTCCGCGAGACTCCGCGTTGTTCGCTGATTCATTTCCCAAATGAATGTCTAACTAACTAGAAAATCGAAAATTCAGGTGCGACTTTCTGCGATTCTCCTCACAATTGATTTATTTGTATTTGGTTGCGCGCCCCTATACATGTGACGCGTCACATGTATATGTCACATCATAATTACATATTTTTAATTAATCTTGAAGAGATTTAATATGCGCACGATCCGAACCAAATAGTAACTTAGAAGAAGTCACTTTGAATTATTTAAAGTGCAATTACCAAAAATAATCATAATTATTATCATTATTTTCATTATTATCATTATTATTATTATTATCATTATTACTATTGTTATCATAATTGTTATTGTCTTTATCGTAAGTATAATTATAAAAAGTATAATGAGAAACAACACAAAATTTATTAAGCCAAATTTTATATTATGTTATAGTATTTTTGAACATAAAAGTGGCAATTTAAAACTCCCCATTTTGCAATTTACCATTTTTACCTCAAATCTACAATCAGAAAGTAAAAAAACTTAAGCATACTGATTTTCAGCCAAATCCGAACCTTTTTCGAGTTTTGACCACCTTTTCGGGCGTTTCAGACCACTGTGCGTCCCTTCAATAGTTCCTCGCCTTCCTATCCTTTCTTGAGAAAATGTGTTATTTAAACCAGTAACATATTTCACGTCCATAGTGTGATGGAGCGCCGTCTTGTTGAAACCAAAGTTGATTGTTATGATTTGGAAAAAGATGTATAATTTGAGGAACAATATTTTCTCGCAATAATTGTGAATACTTTTCAGTCGTTAGATTTCCGTCAATGACAAACGAGCCTATGATATTATGGCCGATAATTCCATTGACTTTTTGTGGATATTGGCTATGAAGCGTCGCCATCCAATGAGGATTATTATCAGACCAATATCTACAATTGTGCCTATTTACAACACCATTTAATTGGAACGTTGCTTCGTTTGAGAAAGCAGTCCTTTTAACCACATTTTCGTTGCCACCGATAATCGTCATCATTGTTTTACAGAATTCTGATCTTTTGTCAAAATCATCCTCGTTGAATTCATGTACTAGCTGAATTTTGTGTGGCTCGTACTTTGCTCGTTTTAAAATATTTTGAAGAGATCTTCGAGACATATCATGATTTAAAACCACTTGTGGTATAGACGTTTAGAGTTCTCCACGATATCTAATAAAATATTGAAAGAGTTTTCTTCGCTGGTGTGTGTTCTTGGCCGTCCTAATTTAGAATGGTTTTTCACATTATCGGTTTGATTAAATCTTTTTAATGTTTTTGTTACTGTTGACTTGCTTATTGGATGTGATGATGAAAATTTTCGACCTCGAGATTTTTGCAGATGTCCACGTTTAGAAGTCTCCTGATACCAAAAAAGTGCTTTTGAAATTTAATAACAATTAACGAAGATAAGACAAGCTTTATGATCTTCTCAAATAAAGCACAAAAACCAAAACTAAATATACAACTTAAAGGCAAAAAAAATCCATCAAAGAAAACAAGTAACTTACCTAGGGTTAGAAATCCAAGAAAACCTAAAATGGGACGGTCATGTCCAAAACCTTATCAAAAAAAACTCAAAAGCAATAGCTGGAATACATAAAATTAAAAATATAATACCACGGACTACAACAAATTAACAACAAAAATAAAAAACATGGACCACCATAACTTTTACAAGGAAATCAAGAAGAGGATATTGAAAATATAAATGAAATCGAGAAGAAACCTGAGAGACATCCAGAAAAAAGAAAAGAAAAGAAGAGGAACAACACACAGGAGCCCTCAATACCGCTCGTGCGGGAAACTGGAAAAAACCAGGATCTTGCAATGAGGCTGAGGACCGAAGGGGACATGTTATGTACAGTATATGTGCATGTAAAAATGTTTATAATGTAACGTTTTCGGGTTCGCAATAAACAACTCGTGCAATTTATTTATTTAAAACAGTCTGTATATTCACACACGTAAAATTAATTACAATATAAAAATATAAAACTAATGTATCGCACTTAAAACTACTATTAATAAATTAAAATTAACACATGTATTTATTTCTATTACTAATATTTATGTCCGTATATTTATGTAACACTACCGTATTTATATCACTTCTATTTATATAACACCCCACCCTATATTTATTTTGTACTACTTATATTTATATTTACTTTTCGACTACCACTCAAGGAACTATTTATTTATATTTATCTTCATTGTTCCGCACGAGACTACTTAAGGACTTTCTTATTCCGGAATCACTCATCCATCGGTTCAACTGCTTTTATATACGCATACGAAACATCTGGAACACACCAGAAAAACGCTAGTGTTCTTCTCGATGTTTGTAGAACATACGCAGACATTCTGTCTCTTCGCAGTACATATAAAATGGATGATGTATTGCTTTACGACTTGTTTACCAGTCGCGCTGATGTCTGCTCCTCTGTGGGCTTGTTTCATTACATTGCCCACTATTCCATGTTCTTGTCGTTGGCGGATGACGGAATCTACATTGAGACCCACGGGTGCACCCAGTTGTCTTGTGGAAATGGCAATCCACCGTCTTAGGTTGTATAACGAACTGATTGGGCCGAAAGCTGCATACGACTATTTCCATACCAGTATGCCGAAACACTACCTCCAGCATGTTTCTTACGGTTCTCCATTCCAACCGATCTAATCCGCAGCCCAGCTTCGGAATTGCCAGCCTCCTTATATTTTGCTCGATTACTCGTCCTCGTAACTCGACAAGGGATTCCCAGAAGTTGGCTCTCTAGGTTTTCCGGTAATTTGTCGCACATCCGCCACTTCACCGCTGTCACGTCCATGGTATGGGCGAACTGGTTGAAACGCACCACCCCTGGCTCACTATGGGGTCTTATGCGATAAACCATCTATTCGCTCTAGTATTTCGCATGGTCCCTCCCAGTATTGTTGGGCTTTGGGGATAGGCATCGGTGACGTTGAGGATTATATAACCAAACAAGGTGTCCTTCTCGGTAACCACCTCTCTCGGCTTGCACGTCGTAACGATTCTTCGTCCTGTCGCTGGCATCCTGAGTGTGATAGCGTACTCGCTCGTGGGCATCCTCCAACCTTCGCCTGGGTCCGCTGACGTAGTCTTCTCCATTTGGGTTCTCCACAACACGCTTGAGTAGGCCATCCTCCACCTTCAGAGACTCCCATTGAGCCCTGCAGGATTCCAGTCCCTTTGAACGAGGAGCTACTTCTTGACAAGCCGGTCCGCGACCAGTACCAAACCACCAATGCACCAAGGCCTTCATCAGCTGCTTGATCGATCCGCAAATTGTCAGGTTGCCACTGATCGTCAACCACGTTAGTTCTGAATGTGTTGGCCGATTTTTCTTCTAGTTGGTTGCTATGCCTGCAGTCTTCTGGACGTGGTCTTCTTGCAACAGCAACAGCGTTTTGGTGATGCAGAGATGCAAATCGCGCTATTGAATTTGAGGCTCTACGATACTGGGTCGACGATTGCCTCTTCTCTCCTTCCCGCATTTACTATGCACATGGCCCATTTCCATTTCCAATTCCAGCATCGGAGCGTTCTTCTCTTAGGTTGCACCTGATTCACTAATCGGCGGACTACCTGTCCCAGGTGTGCATGCCCATATTGCCCAAACTTCATCTCAAGACGCTTGATTAATTTAAGGTAGTCTTGACACTCTTCCGGACGAGAGGTCTGCAGAATATCACTGGCCCCTCCTATTAATGACACAATCAAGGCAGTAGCTTTCTCCGGGGACGTCCACCCATTTGCTCCTGCAGCAGCTTCGAATTGTTTCCGGTACGTCATCCATGACGTCTTCCCATCGAAGGGGGGAGGTTTTACCTTTGCCTTTGCTGTTCGGGAGATCTCCAGGCTTCCGCTTGAGGTGTCATGGGGACCGCAGTCGTTCATCGCTGGCAACTGAAGCTGAACCCCAAACTCGTCCCCCATTCCGAACACGCACTCCTCAACTTTCTCTTCTACGGCTTCGATGGCCCCAGAAAATTCCTGTCTCCCATTCGATGAATTCTTTTGAATGTCTTGTGGGCTTGTTTCATTACAATAATATTTAAAAAAGTCTGTCTCTCTCTCTCTCTCTCTCTCTCTCTCTCTCTCTCTGTCTGTCTGTCTGTGTGTGTCTGTGTGTGATCAAGATAGCGGTCAAACCGCTGTAGATATCAATTTCAAATTTTGTATTTGCGTGTATAATCTCCCATTTGAGATCTGATTAGTTTTTCAGTAAAATCGGTAGACCGGAGGTAGTTGTTTACTTGAGTGAAAAAATTGAATTTTGCCAATATTTCGTCAATTACTAAGTTTAACCAAATTTATAAAGAATTCAAATGTACTCAAAATTAAATTTGAGAAAAATTGTATTGAAAAAGTTTTTCGGAATTTCTACTGAAAGTAGGTTTTTACTATTATTGTAAATCAGTTTTTTGCGAATATCTTGCAAGTCATGCTTTCTACGCAGGTACATTACGAGTATAAAAATATTTAAAACGTAATTTTAAATATCTTTTGTATAAAAAAAAATTCAAAATTCGGATCGGAAGTAACACTTTTACTTTTATCAAATAGCGATGTTTTGCAAATATATCGTAAATTATGTATTGTATATACAGGGTGAGTCATTAGTAGCCGCTTCTTCGATTGCTCTTTTGTGTTTTAAATAAAAGAAAAAACAATTAGTGGAAGATCCATGGTTGCTTGTGACGCATATTGTAAAAATACTTTAAGCTCTGGCGCACTTCCGGTTTCACCGGAAATGCACGGAACTTAATTTTTTTAAATGACTCACCCTATATGTTTTTGGATTTTCTTGTACTGCTTTAAATTGTCTGTTCAACTGTTTTTTCTTTTTCAAAATTGAGCCAATAGTTTTTGAGTTATTAATTTTTTTTGAAAATATTTGACCTTAACACGTGTTCAGAAAAAAATCATTTTCACATTGTTTCTAAAAGTAAAAACATTAACTTTGGTGGTGCCTGTAGCCAATAAAATTCTGCATCATTTGGTAAAGTTGCACTCGACAATACCTCAAAAAACTTTGTTTTTTCAAAGCCTACTTTCACATACCAAAAACGTATTTTTTTTAAATGGAACACCCAGTATTTTATTGAGTCATTTTGTTCCTTTTTTTATTCTCTTTCATTTTTGTTAACAATGTCCTATACCTATCTTTTGTAATTTTTGAGAAAATACAATAGGAGCAAATTAGCGGTCAATTAAAGAACTACGGGCGCTGTTCTATGCACCCAAATATTCGTCCAATAAAGGCTGGAATGCGACTGACTGTCTGAATCAACTGTTAAAGAAAGTCAGTATGCCTTTATGTCAAACTTATAAAAGCATCGCTATTAGTTATCATCCAAATGAATTGTTCTTATGAAGAGTTAATAGATATGATTGACGTTTTGGGTGAATCTGAAAGAAACTCTTTGCTAGCATCTAGACTTTATGCACAGCGATCCCTAGTAGAAGTCAACCGAAGCCAGAAACCTTCGAAAATATAAAGTGAACGGTTTGAGTGAACAGAAAGCATTGAATATGAAAGAAACAGCAGAAAAAGCAATTACTGGTGAGGATAAGACGTTTATGGTACTTGCGAGTGTAATACACCCCCATACTAGTACTACGAAAATTAGTCATCAGTTAGATGTAAGTCAAATTTGAGAATCCAGAATAATTAGGAAATATGAAATTCACCCGTAGCATATTCATACACAGGGTTAGATGAAAGATTTTCAGAATCGATTACATTTTTGTCAATTGGCAGCAGATAAATTATCCTGGCTTTCTCAATTTTTTGTTGTTTACCAGCGAAGCCACCTTCTATTAAAGTGAATACGTTCATCGTCACAATTTCCGTTATTATAACACATAAAATCTCGCACTTTATCACACCTGTAAACTTTCAAAATCGTTGGTCATTAAAACTGTGGGGGAGGAATAGTGGGTAGTTACATAATTGCACCTTATTTCTTTGATGAACATGTTAATGGAGGAGAGTATCTTCGCTATCTACGGACGGATTTTCAAAACTTTTTGAAGACATCTTCAAATATGTCAGTAAACATAACCTTTATTTTATTTCGATGTTAACCAACAGTGTCAAAAATGAAATACATCAACTGGACATTGTCGGAATTAAAAAATTGAAATGCGATGCTCTTCATTCTGTAAAATTATTACTTTTGGGATAGTTGAATATAACATTTACTTTGTTTGACAGTTGACTAAGGAAGTCGGGCGCCATCCCTGCCTTCCATTGGTTGAACGAATATTTTGGTGCATAGAACAACAGCGCTCGTAGTTCTTTAATTCACCGCTAATTGCTCCTATAGTGATTATTTCAGAAATTAAAAAGATAGGTATAGGACATTGTTAACAAAAATGAAAGAGAATAAAAAAAGGAACAAAATGCCTCAATAAAATACTGGGTGTTCCATTTGAAAAAAATATGTTTTTGGTATGTGAAAATTTCTGGAAGTAGGCTTTGAAAAAACAAAGTTTTTTGAGGTATTGTCGAGTGAAAGTTTACCAAGTGATGCAGAATTTTCTTGGCTACAAGCACCACCAAAGTTAATGTTTTTGCTTTTAAAAATAAGGTGAAAATGATTTTTTTCTGATCACGTGTTTTGGTCAAATTAAAAAAATTAATAACTCAAAAACTATTGGCTCAATTTTGAAAAAAAAAACAGTCGAACAGACAATTTAAACCAGTATAAGAAAATCCAAAAATATATAGGGTGAGTCATAAAAAGAATTAGGTTCCGTGCATTTCCGGTGAAACCGGAAGTGCGTCAGAGCTTAAAGTATTTTTACAATATGTGCCACAAGCAACCATGAATCTTCCACTAATAATTGTTTTTTCTTTTGTTTAAAACACAAAAGAGCAATCGAAGAAGCGGCTACTAATGACTCACCCTGTATATTTATCAAGAGTACAAAAGTATTTAGAACTGGATTTGCAATGTCTTTTGTATACATGAAATTTCAAAATTCGGACCGAAAGTAACACTTTTACTCCTATCGAGTAGCACTTTTTTTTCGAATATCTTTCAAAGTATGCATTCTATAGAATTTATTAAGAGAATAGAATTATTTATAATAGGATTTTATAAATTATTATTATCAAAAAAAGAATATTTGTGATACACGCATTACACACGTTTATTTTTGTATTCATATTAAATGAAATTAAAAAGAAATAGGTATTCTAAGGTTTGTTCCAACATACAATCACAAACGAGTCAGAACCAATAAAATATTGTAAAAGTAATCATAAACTAGTTCTTTTTCTCTCAACCAAATGCTCTTGACTAATTTGTGATTTGTGTCGATACAAGAAACTTATATATATAAGTTAACAATATTAACTATAAATATTATGAGTATAACAAGGAAAGCTTTTTCAACTCGAAATGAAACATTCTGTCAGTTAGTAATTATGTACACTTCATAATAATAGGTTTTAAATAATGAGTTGTTTTAAAAACGATTTAATTTTTCGTTTTTTTTGGGATTGCTCCGTAAGTTATTGCTACAAAAAACATGAGAGTATCCGGGATGTATACTTCTTCAAGAAGACTTGACACACTCGGTACCCCTTATTCTAGGTCACTTAGAAGTTATGTTTAACTTGCCAACTTGTTAATCATCATAAATAATAGGGTGGGAATGATATTTCAAAGGCTGAATTTGAGATAAGGTTCTATAAATTACACTTGACTTCTCCAATGATATACATTGACCTTCATCTTCTTATGCTATTATTATATTATTCATTTATTTATGTGTGAAATTAATCGCAACTGAATTGTACATAAAGTGTTTGTTTACTATTTATCTACTTTCAAGTTAGTACATTTTATATTGATGCTGATATTCATGCGCTAATTGTGTAAAAACTAATATTAGTTCAGGTCCGTTAAGATAAGATATATTTATATTAAGCAAACGATTATTAGTGAACAAAGACAAATATTACCATTATATAGAAGTATACATAAGTCTGCTATATTTATTAATATACGAAATTTAATAAGAATACAATTTAGATCTGACATGTAAAAAGGTAGATAGAACATGTTAAGTTTGGTATTTGATATAAAGATTAGCTTTTTAGGTAGGTACATTACCAAAGCAGGATTTGTGACCTTAACAATCTTTTTATATTAACATGTCTAAATTGAAGCAGAACTAGTGGCTTTTTGCCCCCTTCCCTCTTTCGTATTCCCGAAGCTAACATGATGACTTTTTGCACATCTATATCTCTTAATCGATTCCTGGAATATTTATCGTAATAAATTGTAGTCTAGAAATGATTAATTAATTATCCACCATCCATATCGCTTTAAGTATATATATATACGGGCTGCATCACATTTTAGAACGTCCATTCTCAAAGAATTCCTCCAGTGTGTAGTTATTATTAGCTCAGGGTTGTTGTGATTAATTCTTACTGATATAGCAACACAGTTAGCCCCGGTTATTAACCTATTGATTCGGTTATGGGGGATCTGGAACAGATGGTTGCCTCCGATGTTATGAATGTGGTATCTGATTGTGTGTCTTATTTAAACATCTATATTTATATTATTTTTTTTATCTACTGTATTAATAGTAAGTTATACTTTTCAACCTATAGATATATATAAGCAACGCCATCTAATGATGGCGTTGCTCTAAAAATCCTTATAAATAATGAGCTTTATTAGGTACTTCAATTTCGGCAATTTCATACATTCTGCCAATAGTTTAAATAAACGAGGATAGCTCTTACGGCAGCTTTTCAGCATGTGGTATTCAGTTTAGTCCAGAGTCGAGGTTAATCCTTAGTAATTTCACTAGTCCTTTCGCGCTCGGTTTTGTAGTAAATATCATTGATTGTGTTTATTTTTAATCGATTGCGTTAAACTATTTAATTTCCTGAAAAACCACAAACTCTGTTCCGCCAGTCTCAATGTCTGTTTTGGTTAGTTTGTCTAAAGATAACGTATTGTCTGTATGCATATACGAGTACATCGTCTCGCATACAAGGCGACGCCAAATATGGTCACTGGAGCACACCACAGTTTGTTTTAACGCTTCTGATATCTCTCAGTTTCAGGACAGCTTCTGTTCTTTGGTTCTCTATCCGATAAGTAATCTTCATTAACCTGCACACATTTCCATTTACACAATATAAATCCAATTGGTATAATAGGATATGGTGATCTAAACAATCAAAAACAGATCATAGTAGGATGGTTTCATTTTGTCTTTGCCATGGAAATCAATTTGTAAAAAAATTAAAAACAGCTTGTATTTTAGGTGAGCATTTGGTGGGCACCCCTTGAAACCCTTTATGGGTACTACTTTAGACCGGATCCTTATATTTATAGGGTCTATATAAGAGCCACATTTAACTAACGTAGTAAATTTCTAGATGGGAGTCTTTTCAAGTAAGCCACTTCCAATTATAACATCAGGATCATATTGTAATACTTCTTCCCTCACCAAGGGAAGATTTTAAATAATTGTGAACGACTGCAATGTGTTCGATTTCCAATATATTATGCACAATAATTGAAAGTGGCTTACTATCTAAATACATAATATAACATATATATTGTACACACTTTCATATGTGTATATATACCATATTTTCCCTCCACTGGCAGCCCATATTTTTACAAATACACTGACTCTCTGATAATATAATTTGTTTGATATTGAATTATCATTTAGATATTTCTTATTTATCTCTTACTAATTACATATATGTTTTGATTTTTGTATTTTTCAAAGTTTAATTTAATTTGATTGATTAATTGCTTTTATATCTGACATAATATGTTCTTCATATCTTTTGACGACAGGAACTCGAACTTTCCCGGTTGTAACTGGGACAAAATTAATGATATTGGTTGACAGCAACAATAAATAATTTTGTTACATATATGATTTCTTAAATTAATTTTAGTGTTACTGTTTATAGTTCATATAACGGTTGTCTGTAATTGATTTATGCATTGCGATTTAGACATTTTTATGTTATTAAATCGGCAACTTGGAAACTTCCTACAAAATTGTGTATTTAATTTACAAAATAAAAATAATTTTAAACTAGTTTGATCAAACTTACATGCAACGATAACTATACCGTATGTGTCAATTTTCATAAGCCATAGGCGATCAATCCATACAATATGTTGCAACGTGGTATCCCTACTTTCCTTTCCAATGCCAGCGACGCGACAACCGACACATGCTCGCAAATACAAGTTAGCACTTAGCAGTAACCATTGGACCACCGACCCGTGTGTTTCTAATGCGTTCAGAAATAATATTTACGAGTTGCAAGGATTTGTTTTTATTTTTCCTTTCAGTAAATGCAGAGAATTATTAAGCTACGTTCACGCTGCATGACATAAACAAAAGCGTAATTCGAATAAAATTAAAAAATAACCCTAATAAAATAAATAAAAAAGGATTCCTCCCTGCACAGTAAGAGATTAACCTAGGCGGTCGTAGAAATTTACTCTTACGTTTTCTAACATGTGAGCAGTTACTGAATTAGCAGCCTCAATTATTTTTTTTCTCAAGGCAACTATGTTTTCTGTTCTACCAGCTTCATGGGTATAAACAATATTTTTTAAATATCCCCACAAAAAAAATCATTTGGAGAGAGATCAGTAGATGCGGAGGCCATTTGATGTTACCCGTTCCAGTATTAAGACGGCCAGGGACCACAACGTGTCCCCACCTAAACATTGAATGCAAAATCTGGGTCGGGATCGGAGAATATCGTTGTGATGTCGGTTGTTGTCGGCATTGGTGACGGACAGTAGGGGTAACACGTTGCCACGTATTATATTCATGCGTATAGATCGCACGTAAACATTGAATCCTTATACCTAATGATATTTGACACATGCTGTATAGCATTGCCAATATGGTGAAGTACCATTAATAACCTGAAATTTTAAATTCATATTACGTTAAGGTTGATTAATTTATGTTGTGTCAAATAAATAATACAAAAGCTCTTGAATAATATAACCCGCACCGCAATTTTTAATAAAAACGAAAAAAAATTTTGATAATATTTTACTCTTTATTGATGCGGAATATTTCGTTACCAAGAAACTATATACGTTTTAAAAAATATGATCTAAAATTAACTGTTTTCCCTGCAACTTATGAAACTTTTTTCCTTCTGATATTGATATAACTCCAAATAAAAGTGTCAGATTTTTTTAATTTTAATTTTTCGTTATCATAACTGGTGATTGTAGCTATACAATACCAATTATAGGAAAAACCAATATAAAACCATAATAATAATTATCGGCTAAAAATGCCATTTTACACAAGAGCAACTGAAAAATCTGACAATTTAATGAGAACTAAACCGATGGCAATTTAGGTCTTAAGACTACTCGATACTGTGCTAGTTTTAATTCAGTTTTACGTTCTAGAGATATATTTAGTCCTACAACAGAAGAATGGAATGCGGTAGCTTCTAAATAGCATGATTACCTCTAATTTCATCATTATATCACTATCAACAACTACGTTTTTAAATTCCGTTAGTATAGGTTCGCTTCTTCGACATTTCTTTTAAAATAATTTTGTACATATATGCTGTTTGAGATGATTATATGAATATGATGCTATTACATTTTACACATACGCTTTCCTAGTATGGAAATCCTTTGGAAAATTAGTATCGAACTTACAATGTAAAGTAATTAAATTGTTTAGTATAGTATCATCAAGTATATGATGGATTGCAGAAACTTCATACACCCATATCAAAGATGTACATTAAGAACTTCCTTTTTTTCTCAGAAGCTAGCAAAAAGTAGCAGCTGAATAATGTAGAGATAATAATAGAGATTATAGGGATCATATATGCAAAATATGATCTTATAGCTACTCGGTGATGGATACTAAAAGCATACGCGAATGTTATATATGCGTAATCACAAAGTAGTAATAAAAGGCAACATTACATAAAGTCTTGTTGCCCTTTTGATACAAGACACGTTCAAATATGAAGGAGACTTTAATTAATTAATTAATTAACTATTTGGATAATAACATGAATGCCTATTTTCCTAATTTGTTTCACTATATTCTGTACATCTTGTCACTGAAATAGTTGATTTTTGTTGCCAGTATCTAAAAATAACAAAGCGACATAAAATCGAGTGCACATTGATTTTTCCACCTGCATAATTCATTGCAGCTATCAGAATACAACTTATACTATTTAAAACACCTGCGATAGTGTTTTATGGTCGCAAATTCTTCCTTGATTGAATCTTTCTTCAACAAAATTTGAATATTAATACTTTGCGCTAGCTTCTGCTTCACACGCCGGCAGTACTGATCTGGCGTTTATACATACGAGGTAGGCGCCATAAATTCTCGGTCTGACAGGCTTATACAGGTTCAAACGTATTTAAACTCCGTTACGTCATACATTCACATACGCGACGTGTACACTATAAATATGGCGGTTCGAAGCCTAGTAGTTTTTAGTAACCAACCAACCAACGTGACTAGCGCACGAAAATGTCTGAAGTAACGAAAATTGAGTACCTACCGCGCGGTCACTAAATTTTTAACAAAAGGAGGGCATACACCTAATCACATTAAACAACGTTTAGACGGCGTTTACGGTGATTAATCTCCTTCGTATTCATCTGTAAAAAAGTGGACAAAATGTTTCCGATTGGGACAAGAATCCCTGGAAGATGCTGATCGGTCGGGTCGACCAATTGAAGTGATAACGCTTCAACAAATTTCAATTATTGAACATTTAGTGCTAAAAGATCGCCGTTTGAAAGTGAAGGAATTAGCAGTGATAACAAACATTTCCGAAACAAGTGTTCGCCGAATTTTCTATGACCATTTGGGTATGAATAAAATTAGTGCTAGATGGGTACTGCGACTTCTTTCTGCTCTCCAACGTGAACGTCGAGTCGAATGTGCGCAGTCGTTTTTAAACATGTATGGAGACGACCCAAAACCGATTTTGGAGTCCATTGTCACAGGGGTGAAACAATGGTTCTGCTTTACGATCCTCTATCGAAAAGGGAGTCCATGGAATGGCGACGACCTGATGAAATTCGTCCCAGAAAGGCGAAAGTCGTTCAATCAACGAAAAAGGAGATGGCCGCAATATTCTGGGATTATGAGGGCATTTTGCTAATTGACTTTAAAGAGCGCAATACAAGTGTGAACGGCACATTTATGCGTCTTTATTGCATAAGGGACAGTATTCGTGGAAAATTGACAAAAGGTGTGCGATTATTGCACGACAATGCTCCCGTCCATACTGCTGCCATCCGCGAATGCGACTTTCAAGAATTGGGACATCCACCGTTTAGTCCGGATATGGCTCCTTGTGATTTTTGTTTGTTTTCTAATTTAAAAAAGGACCTTAAGGGACGTAGTTTTAAGGACGACAGTGAGTTGCAAGCAGCTGTTATAGACCATTTTGACGGAAAAACTTCAGATTATTTTTACAAGGGTATCGAATTATTAATTAATCGTTGTAATAAATGTATAGAAGTTAGGGGAGATTACATTGAAAAATAAAAATTCTTATATTGTTCTAAGTTTCTTTTTCGTATATTAGGCCGAGAATTTATGGCGTCTACCTCGTATATGCACGAGCCGTGGACATGTACAGCTGTAAAGTTATTCTCCTTCATATTATAACCACACTCATACAAGAGTCGCCATTCTGTTCATATCAATTATATCATAGGTGATTTGATAATATCAGATAATCACATCATGAAGAATAAAAAGACCATCGCATAACTAGGGTTCACTATTTATTCGTATTTATATAAGTTGAATAAATATCAGCAAACACCAATTTTGATCAAAATATAGTGTGTGAAAGTGTCGCGTAATATGTGATAGGACCTGCTATTTGGTGATATTATTGGATACTCCACGCAAATGCTTACAGGCTAAGACCGTTGATAGGGAGGGGGTTGAGGCATCATACCTCTTCTCTATTTACCCTACGAACGAATGCGCAAGTGCATATAGCATCTCTATGCACTTGCGATAACACCCAAAGTGTAACATTAATACATATATATCATTTGGTAAAATAAAACTCCAAAATTTTAAACCCCCAAAGGTTCTTTCCCAGCTACGTACCTTTTGCAAATGAAAAGATCAATAAAATAAGCTGCTATTGAGAACTGCAGGGTTGCATCTTCATTACAAATATCAGACCATATTAGAATTAAATTTTGTGTGTTAGGTCTTTTCTAAAAGTAGCTTTTTTTTTGTAGAGTTTTATGTAAGTATAAACTGAAGTATTTTGTGTTGTACTGTTACTAGAAAGCACTTTTTTTTATTATTGCTGGAAGGCAGTTTAAAATTTTAAATCATATTTAAGACCAATTAGTAATTCAATTCTGAAAATTTTAGCCAAGACAAAATTAGTGTCTAAAAGATGGTATACCCAATGGCGTCTTTTAGGTCTCTCCTGCAATCTTATTATTCTGAACAACAGTACCAGATTTTATAGAGTGAGTA
This sequence comes from Amphimallon solstitiale, assembly GCA_963170755.1. Taxonomy (NCBI): domain Eukaryota; kingdom Metazoa; phylum Arthropoda; class Insecta; order Coleoptera; family Scarabaeidae; genus Amphimallon; species Amphimallon solstitiale. Next base: position 80,216,605 of record OY720676.1, on the reverse strand, counting down.
TGTATTGAATAAAAATGAGGTATGGCCACCACACGACTTTCTTTAACGTATGTGCGTTTCAAATTATATAAAAGTTTTTCTAAATGAGGTTTCAAATACATACTTATATTTCAAAAAAAGTAAACCTGTGTGTTACGTCAGGTCGGAATTTTGAGAATTTTTTTATATAAAAATTATTCAAAATTCTATTCTAAGTACATATGTATAAATCTCTATAGAATGCGTATTTTGCGAGATATTTGCAAAAAAGTGCTGCTCGATTATAGTACAAATCTTACTTCCGGTCCGAAAATTATTCCAAATCTAGCTCCAAATACTTTTGTACTCTTGATATATTCACATAGAATGCATAATTTTCGAGATATTTGCAAAAAATCGCTATTCGATAAGAGTAAAAGCCTTACTTCTGGTCCGATTTTTGAGACTTTTATAAGCACAAAGTATTGAAAATCAAGCTTTAAATACTTTTATACTCATAATTTATCTGCCTAGAAAGCATAACTTGCGAAATATTTGCAAAAAACTGATTTTTGATAAGAGCAAAAGACCTACTTCCGGTAGGCATTTCGAAAAACTCTCTGACAACATTTTTCTCAAATTCACTTTTGAGTATATTTGAATTTTTTATAAATTTGTTTAAACTTAGTAGTTGACGAAATATGGTAAAATTCGATTTTTTCACTGAAGTAAACTGCTACTTCCTGTATGGCAATTTTATTCAAAACCTAATCAGATCTGAAGAGGGAGATTACACTTGTAAATATAAAATTTTGAATTGACAGCTTTAGCCATTTGACCACTATCACACATAGACAGATACAGAGACATTTTCTAAAAACCGCTGTATCGGTATCAGGGGACTTCAAAACGTGGACATCTGCAAAAATCTCGAGGTCGAAAATTTTCTTCATTACAATACTTCCATATACTAGGCATAAGAAAGTGAAAACGTAAAACACACATAATTTCGTATTAAAATGTATAGCTGTTTGTTATATAGCCTGTGCTTTGGGTCAGTATCCTCATTAGAAAACGTCACTGATATGTACTATATATATTTTATACGTCTTAAGTCTACATACACACAATATCCTTATATTTGCGTAAATGTGGAAATGGAATTGCCTTGATCGTAAATCTATAAATAAATATCTTAGAACTTCACGAATCTGTAAATGCACAGTTCAAAAAGAAATTATACATAACTGACCTATAAACCTTTTGATCTTTGTACTGGACAGTATTTATCTATGTTTGAATTTGTTTCCATGGTAACCGCATTCGCTTTCATTCATTACAAGTGACGTAAGTTAACTATTTACTATTACTGGTATTTAGAGTATATTGAATTTATTTTGTTTTTCATCATGCTAGAGTTCCTTGCCCAAAACTTTTTCACATTTTTAAAAACAAAAAAAACAATCCTTTGTGCTATTTCAAAAGTTTTAGCGATGTCAATGTGAAGTAACACGGAACACTCAGTAATTGTACTAGATGGCTCCAGTAAACTTGACAAGGTTGCTTTGGCTTAAGATCAGAATGTCAATGAAGGAAAATGAATTCCAACTATATCTGTTTTTTATACGCTCATTAAAAATGAAAACATTCTTAGTATTGTAGCATGTGCAGGAATTATTCCTTTAATTTTCTAGAACCTATAACTAGGATTTATCACTGAAATTAATTGGAGTCTGTGGTTTGATACTGAACAATGAGTGTGCTTAAAACCGCACGGCAGAAGTGAAAACTTCATCAAGGCGAGGTTAATAATACGATATACACGCGTATAATATTCAGTAACGTATTAAATAAAATGTATTCGCACATTTATTACATTTACACATGTACACACGCGTATAATATTCAGTAACGTATTAAATAGAACGTAAACCTCAATCATCCCCGTATCTAAAATTTCACATTCATACGTCAATTTTCAAAAAATTCTTCCGCCATTTTTTTTTTTGATATGTTGACTTTGGATTCGTGATTGGCGATCTATGACACCCCCGTATCTAAAATTTCACATTCATACGTCAATTTTCAAAGAAATCTTCCGCCATTTTTTTTTGACATTTTGACTCTGGAATCGTGATCGGCGACCCCCAAAACCCCCGTATCTAAAATTTCACATCCATGCGTCAATTTTCAAAAAACTCGTCCGCCATTTTGTTTTTTTTTGACATTTTGACTTTGGATTTGTGATCGGCGACCTAAGACACCCCCGTATCTAAACTTTCACATGCATACGTCAATTTTCAAAAAACTTCCGCCATTTCGTTTTTTTTGACATTTTGACTATGGATTGGTGATCGGCGACCTAAGACACCCCCGTATCTAAAATTTCACTTTCATACGTCAATTTTCAATAATAAGAAATACACGCGTATAATATTCAGTAACGTATTAAATAAAACATATTCGCACATTTATTACATTTACGCGAGCGGCCATTTCGTTTGGTCGGTTAGGACGTATGTGTATGTATAAATAGACGATATAAAACTCGCTTACGGTCCCGCGCTTGGTCTGATGGTAACGTGTCGTCTTCATACCCGTGCAGCTCGGGATCGAATCTGTTCTGGAATATGAATTTATTTATTCATTTAAATTTCAATTTAATTGAAATTAAATACCTCTACATTAGAGATGTAACGGAAGTGGGTCTATCGGAACCGAAGTCGGAATCGGAGTTTTTAAATTTGATTTATCGGAACCGGAATCAGAACCGGAATCGGAGGCGGAGCCGGAGGTAGAACAGAGATTTGTTTTAAGAACAATCTAATAAAATAATACAAACAAACATTATCCAGTTTCTTTAATTTCAGTCAACAATAAAATAATACACCTACATAATCAAATCTTCAAATTTTCTTTAAAAAAATCAAATTTTCTTGAATTTTAATCATTACTAATATCTAGCGACTCTAAAAGAAGCAAGTTGTACCTAATAAACAAAAGCTTCGCAGCTTTATCTCCGTCCATATTAGGCCAGCACCACTAAAGAGTTGTTCGCTTGCCACTGAACTTGGTGGACATGACAAATATTGACAGGCAATCGAGCTCAGGGATTTGTATTTGGTATTCATTTTCCACCATAATAATGGATCTTGACTGATAGGAATCCGTTTTTCTCTATTGTATTCATTTAATAAACCCTTCAATATAAGAAATTTGTCCAAAACTATATGTTCGTCGGATGTGGTATTATCATCTTCATTATCGCAATATATTCGATAAAATCGTTTGGACATTGCTTTTAATATTGCTAGATTGACCAGTTGCTGGTGATGTCAACCTTGCCCGTTTTTCTGCAGGAGCGTCAATATTTTCAGCCTCATTTGCAGATTTATTTCCATCATCAAGTAAACTTATCAATTCGGATTCAACCTGTTCCTTAATCACTTCGTTGAAAAATTTCGTTTTATAACGAGGATCCAGATATGTGGCTATTGCAAAGAACATGTTCAAATATAGGTCTCCAAATCTTGAATTCAGTTGGTCGAGGACATATTATTATAGTTTTAAATCTTTCATTTGTGTGTGGTTTATTGTCTTCCATTTGTAATACATGCTTTAGTGTGTGTATTAATGGAATTACTAATGAGATGCTAGTATTGCTATCACTCAGATTCTGGGTAATCTCTTCAAAAGGTTGTAGCATAATTTTTTGAGCTGCAGTCATTCTTCAGGAGATATTTGTGGGATATTGTATTTACTTGTGTACAGGCAGAGTGGATCCTGTATTTTAATCATTCGTTCCATCATACAAAATGTAGCTTCAATCTCCGATTTTAACCTCTGATTTAAAAGTGTCGGAACCGAATCGAAATCGGAAGTGTAATTCAATCGGAAGTTCCGACTTATCGGAATCGGAATCGAACCTCCGTAACATCCCTACTCTACATATATGATATATTTATTTATCTTGTTCCCTTAGCCGACTTTACTCGAACGAGCGTTACATATATCAGAGCGTTACACATATCCGAGCGTTACATGTCCGAGCGTTGCAGTCAGTCTTGTTCAGTGCCAACAATCAGCGCAACGCGCCTAAAGAAGTTTACACTTCAAAAAACACTAATAAAACACCTTTACCACACTAAAGCACAAAAAAGTAGATATGTATGCCGACAACTATGTTGTCATCATCAGTATCATCGATTAATAAAAAAAACTTATTGTCTGTACACCGTAGCGTATACAGAACAACACTGACCATTGTTTACCACTCTAAAGCACAAAAAAGTAGATAGGTATTTCGACATCTATATTGACAACATACTTGTCGAAATACGTATCTAGTTTTTTGGCTTTAGTGTGGTTAAGGTGTGTTGTTAGTGTTTTTTGTTTAGGATTCATCGCAATAATAAAGAAATATTGAAATGTGATATTGATAATATAATTATTAAATTTGCTGTAAACCAGAGTCTGATTCCGTATTGATTGCCAGACGCAAGAAAATGATGTTTTATTTCGTTTAGGTATTATAAAATATCGCCTGTAAAAACATTAGTAGTTACAGTAAGGCACCTGTATATTAGCTTATTAAAAGGTTTTTAATAAAATTGACTTGCATTTGAATAATAGTAATAATAATAATTACCCAACAGAAACATCTATTTACAGTGTAAACCACAAAAATTAACAATAATTGACAATACGGTACAATAATAAGAAAACTTAAATATATTCTGCAAAAATAAAATGAATAAAAAACTAGATTGTACTCAATGCAAAGAAGAAATCACAGAAAATAAAGAAATGACTTTCTCCTGAAGGGTTCAAACATAAACGGTTGGCATTCGTACACATATGATAAAGAGGGGATTTCAATAGAACATTTGTACGAGCTGTTGGTATGTAGAATGTATCAGCTAATCTAGCAGCATGCCTGGGCACTAAGAAATTAACTTGAGAAGGAAGAGCAGGTAAATCAATGCTATTGTTAACAAGTTTTAGAAGGAAGTTACAACGTCTCGTCTTTTACTTGAAGAAGTGAAACCATGTCCATCCATGAAAAAAAATTCCAGGTAATGTGGTAAATCAGGATATTTATGAACTAAAAGACAATAAAAAAAATATTTTTTCATCATTATTTGCAACATTTTTATTAATTTGCTTGTTTTAGTTTGACCAACTTTTAACTCCTTCTTATTTCTCTCTCAATGGCTTGAAGATTTTAGAAGCGTCGGTGATGTTTATATATATATATATATATATACGACTTGCCTCTTTTAGCTTCAATGGTAAACCATGGATGACACTTTTCTTGAAGGTTTACTAAAAAAAAGTCGGACACCTCAGAATGCAAATCCACATAAGCGGGAAATACAATATGTTTATAGATTCGTTCCGAATCTCAAAAGAAAGGAACAGTACCAGATTGATATTCCTGCAATAGAAAAAATGAGGTGTGGCCACCACACGACTTTCTTATACGTATGAGCGTTTCAAACTATACAATTTTAAGAATTTTTTTATACAAAACTTATTCAAAATCCTATTCTAAGTACTTTCATTCTCTTAATAAATCGCTATAGAATGCATACTTTGCAAGATATTCGAAAAAAAGTGCTACTCGCTAAGAATAAAAGTGCTACTTCCGGTCCGAATTTTGAAATTTCATGTATACAAAAAATATTGCAAATCCAACTCTAAATACTTTTGTACTCTTAATAAACATATATAGAATGCATAATTTACGACATATTTGCAAAAAATCGTTATTCGGTAAGAGTAAAAGTGATACTTCCGGTTCGAATTTTGAAATTTTTTTAATACAAAAGATTGGAAATTAAGTTCTAAATACTTTTATATTCGTAGCGTACCTGTCTAAAAAGCATGACTTGCAAAATATTGGCAAGAAACTGCGTATAAGAAAGCAATAATATATGTTTTTGGATTCATGTCATTAAGCTCATTTTATTTGAAAGGCAGATTAAAAGTTCCTTTTACAATTTTTGCTTTTGTTATAACATTTTTACGTAATTTTATTCACAACAAAGATTGTCGTTCCCTAAACATTTAGAAATATGAACTAAATATATTTTGAAATTTTGTTCATCATGCGTAGACCGGAAAAATTGGTTAACTCTCTCGTCATTAAATTTAGGAATAAAGTTCACGATAGTTTAATATCTACATCATTAGTCTCTCCATTATTTCTCCTAAATACATAGTAGAACTGTTACGAAGTTCAGAACAAATTCAATTCAAATGACTTGTTGATATTTTTCTTGTAATTTTGCACTATTAAGGGAAAATTGCCCCGTTGTGAGGAATTCGTTCAAGTGAAACGACTACCAGAAAATTTTGTTTTTCTTCTTATTTTTTTTTTTTTTAGATTAAATTGAATACAAGGAATTAATGAAATATTTGTTGGGAGTATTTCCTTATACTAAAACTTATTTTCTCCTACATTTGACCCTCGAGGTTGACCAAGTTTACATCATAACACAATTTCAGAAACTTTATTTTAAAACCTAATCTTAATCAAACATGCATTAAACCTTTGCTTATTTGTGTGCTGGGCTTCATTTTATTATTTCATAACTGAAAGCTGTACTATTGCTTGAACGAAACCTTTTACAGGCGTTAGTTTCATCGTTTCGTGGGGCCCCTTAAGACATGAACAAGACACAAAAATTGATCAGTATGTAATAGTAATGATACACTATGGTAAAATATTTATTATTAACATTTCAATGCTCTAAAATTCGAAATTATTTTACAAATCGATCAATTTCTGCAGTAACAACATTATTATTTATACAATATTTTCGTGAGATATTATGTATGTACGAGACAATATACTCCTGACAGCACATACAGACATAATTATGTATATCAATTACTTAACAGATCTATTTTGTATAGCAACAACTTATTTAACTCTTGCCCTAATATTGAACAGGATATTAATTTTATTTTTAGAGTATTTACTTTTATTTATTAAGAAGCTTTTTGTTTTTATAAACATGTTTTTTCACTGATTTGATAAAATGGAAATACAAAAGTCTAAATATAAACATTTATCAAATTTTGGCATCTCGCCTAGCCGTAATATTGAATAAATATGTTTTCCATCCTTGAATTGATTTTTTTTTGTCATTTAAGATTTGATTTACAAATAAAAGAATGTTTGCCGTGACATTAACATTGACTGAAATCAAGTAAATGGTAGTATATTCCAGTTTAAAGAAATAAGCGCACTTGCAAGAGAGGGATACTCTTTCAAGTAAAATTATATTTTGTAACACGAAGACATTCTAATGTTTGGTAAAGCTCTATTATCGATAGGGAAACTCCTGTTAAGAATTATTAAGTATATTTTTCGTCGATGTTGCTCCGGGTTTAAATATCCAAATTATCCTCAAATGTTTTATTGTATGATATAGTGCACATATGCTGACCAAAATATAATGTAGACAGTAATATTTTTAATTACAGCAATTCATTCATTCATTTCGATAATGTAGTTATTGAGATTTTTTGTCTTTTATGCACATCAGAGAAGATAGTGGCGAGATAGTTTTACGCTACAAGTTCGATGAAATCTATTTTGTGGTTTACCTACAAGTTATTCACCAATTATTTATTTATTAATTACAAATGGACCGTCAAATGATAAAGATTATATTTTACTTCTTTGTACTTTCATAAATTGTGAATGTGAATATTTTGACAGATCCCCGTGCTCCGGTGTTTGATGATTACGAACAAGTGTTTTTATGGACGATTTTTCTTTGTGTGTGTGCGCTGATAATTTTTGAGCAAAATCCGTTAACCGGAAGCAGCACAGCGTGAGCATCATATTTTGCAAATATCTAGTCAGCTGTTAATTTTATTAAAACATATAGAACAGTTTTCAGAAATTAGCTTAAAATAAGTTTTTTTCCTAAATTCGGACCAAAAGTAACCCTTTTCTATAAATACATATATTTTGCAAATTATGCATGCTATACATGCTTATTAAGATGGAAAAAGTATTTAAAACTGAAATAGGAACAAGTTTTATTTATATATTTTTGAAAAATTCAAATCGAACGTACGTATTAAAAATTCGGGTTGTTTGGTGGGGCTATCGAAACAAAAGAGAACCGCCCCCGGTTCTACTACACGGTAATAAGGATGAGTCCAATACTATTCGATTCATCCTTGTGACAGAGAAGCAAAACGCAGGAGTTAGTTCAAACATTTTGTTGAATAACAAAAGCATGTTTTGAGCTTTGTCAGCAATTAATTAGGTCTGCCTTTTGTCGAATGGTGAATTCCTTTAATTTGAAGTCGTACAAGCAGTAATATTTTAGATCACGTGACCAGAACATAACTTATCCCGCAAGAATTCCGATGAAGCTTCCATTCCTTTAAACCGTGTTTGAAGTTTGAATGAAATAATTGTTGCGGAATTGCAAGCAATTGCAATTGCTTGAATTCTGCATTGTGTTTTTAGGTCCAGAATCAATGTCGGTCGGTTTATGCAATTTACTTCTGAAGTAGCTCTGATGTCACCAACGCTCACATAGATGAGATCGATTAATATACAAAAATTATAATCAGAATGAATGTAATGTTAAAGAATCAATTAATTTTTATGAGATTAGACAGTAGTCCGTCATTATTGCAGAAATATTAGTAGTTCTAATTAAAACTTCTGTTTCGGCCAATATGATTTTTCGATTTAGTATTTTCTGTCACATGAATAATAATATATTGCACATTTTCGAATTTACCATTTACAATGTTTCCAATGTGCTTCCACAAAAGAAAATTTGGCTTGCCGTACGCTAATCTTAACAGTACTTGAGACATTATATAAATTAATCATTCCCTGCGTTAATATACTATTAAGGTTTCTAAATAATTCAGTAAATTCAATTTATTAATCGAGTCTTTACCATGTGCTTCCATTGCATATGCTGATCAATAAGCATTCCTAAAAACCTGGAAGCATAGGAATAAGTGTGAACGAACCCTCAGCTCCATATAAGCACAGTGTATTTTTGATAGTTGTACAAGACGTGGTTCATAGCTTTAAGAAAAATCATTAACAAAAGTGTTAAATGTACCTAAAGGGTTATTATATGAATTTTCATTAGCGAAAAACTGTATCATCGTTGTAAAGAGTAGATGTAACTGAATATTATTATTTATGGGCGAAAAAACAAGTCGAAATATATATATAGTATTATGGCTGAATGTTGAAGCATTTCCTGGTTTAAAGCTCGGGTACCTCTTCTATTCCAATTATCCCAGTCAACAAACCATGAAATACTTTGCATACATTAATTACATTAGATTGCTCCAGTAGTTTTCACAGGCTAACTCAAACTTATGAACGCGCTGCACCACAAACAATATCTTCTATATGTCAACTACAATGTTGTTATTTCGTTTTGTGCTTAGCGTTGATCACATATTCTTCATTTATGTTTTGTAATTTAAATTTTAATAATTCAATCATTTAATAGTATTTATTATCTAATAATGTTTCGAGCAAACGGTAACGAAACGTTAGGATCATAAACGTTTCATATAATATTTTGTATTATTCTTAAAACGTTCAAAGGGTAACTGTTATAACAAAAGTCAAATACCTATCCAATTAATGAAAACATTTAATTGTTATTGAAACATAAATGAGTTTCATACGAGGGACTTTAGAACGATTACTATAAAAATAAAATATATACACGGAACGGCATTCCCTATAGTGACTATGAACGCAAATAAAATGCATTTTGAACGCTTTTACATAATTTTATCTCTAGTTCATGTTATGTTTTTTTTTAATTTAGTAATAATTATGTATGTAATTACATTGAGATTTACATTTGTTATCGCCGAATGAATACGATAAGACGATATAGTGTTATACAAGATTAGTGCCATTTAAATGTTATACGTCTTAACGATAAAGAATATTGAACCTATTTTTTACGTATTTTGGTTATGATAATTTACAAATTGCTACTTGATCTCGTTAACATCGAGGTCATTCTACGTGTGAAATCACGTTTTAACATTCTTTATATAGACAGATATTTATTTGCTTTATAGGAAATGTTTTCCTAAAACATAATGTACAACTTTCAATTAGATTACGGGATAAAAAAGTAAAACAGTTCAAATTTAGACATTTTAATAAACCACTATATTTTTTTTATTTAAAATTGCAGAAACTTTTGTGTAATTAAAAAATACCTTGCAAGCAAAATTAATAGTTTTGTCTTTTACAGAAACAGTTGCGATATTTATTACAATGCTACGAATTTTCCGACTTGATTAAATATTTTAGATGAGTAATTTATCTTTTCCTCATAATCATAATTACTCTTACTGAAAAACTCTCCGAATATTTTGAAATATTGTTTTATACTTTATGACATTCACGTTAATAAGTTAATTAACTCATACACTTTAGTTTTTGTTTGATAGCTTCCGCTAAAATTGTTCTAATTAGCCTCTTATGAGATTTGAAACAAATCTGAACTGCATAGAATTATAATGCCTAAAACTCATTTTCGGAAAAAAGCAATAATATAAATACACTCGTGACAAAGTCACAAATATCAATTTTATTAGCATGTAAATATGAGAAGCGCCTGGTTTTTAATACTGTAAAATAAATAAAGGACACAAGTTATATAGGAATAAGTTTGCATTTAAGAAAATTGCTAATCCAGGAAAAGTGAACTGATGCTAATGCAATCTTTACAGTCTTAATCTTGCCACAACCGAGTCCGCATTCTTTGGCAAATGTTGAATTTTTATCCGTTTATCCATTTATCCATCCTTCAGATTGGTCACTTTCTTCTTGTAAATTTCTGGTAAGGGAAACTAACGATAGAATCATGAATGCTGTACTTCTCTGGTTTTTCTCCAAATTTAAGAACTTCTCTTTTCTCGCTCACCATATGCCACATTTAGCAATCCCTCCAATGTTACTCCAGGATTAATGTGTAATATAGGTCCATTTTATATGTGGAACAGTACAAAAAGGAATGTCAGTGTTACTTCAAGGTCAACAATACGATTGAGTAAAAAATAATATAAACAAACTAAAGTAATAATGAAATTCCTTTGCCTAATATATAACAAAAGGGTCCGATAACTTATCAAGGTGAGAGTCAAATGTCTTAAATGTTGTCCTAAGGAAAGTGAAAAGGTTATGATTCTGTAAGCAGCTGCTTGCTGCAAAATAAAGAAGCACTGCACTATTGCCGGCTGCTGGAGTCAATGTTCAACCAATGGTTAATCAAGCGAATCGAATAACGTCTCTCACAATTCTTCATATTGAACAGTTAACATGGTTAAACTGAGAGTATTGATAGGCTGTGGACACTGAATATTTATTCAGTGTCCACAGCCTATCAATACTCTCGCTTTGCTTTTTGCATCTCATTTAATCGAAGATTATTCGTGAAGACAACACCTCTGTCGCAGAAGAAGTTTGAGTATAAGGTATTATCCATATTGCACAAGTATGAAAAAGAAACAAAACTTAGAAAGTGTTAAAATAAGGGTTCTTTCCCGTTCATGTAATGGTAATTCCTGTTCACCTTATAGTAATAATGCTTTAATTGTGCTTCGTCCATTGACCAAAATATCCAGTACATTTAAGTAATTCGCAGATTGAACAGTTATTATTATTGTATAAATTTGCTATTCGAGCACCTTATAAACCAATAAAAGTACTAAAACTATTTAAAAATGACAATGACCAGTTACCAGTTAACATAATTGGTTAGTTTCAAAAAATTATATTGTCGACACTTCATATGTTTGACCACACTGTGAATCAGGTGGATGAAACAATTTAAATTTACATATTGGTACCTATATATATATAACAAAAACACATGAACAGAAACAAAAATAAATTCATTCTAGGGGGGGGCGAACCGACTTCAAATTTTAATTAAGGTGGGGGGGAGGTACTTAATTCTAACTGATTATATAAGTTAATTCTTGTCCTTGTAACATCTTTTGTATTCTCACATTCTTGTTTCGAAGGTCCTTCCTGTCTGTCCTACATACACTTTATTACAGTCTTCGCACATCAACTTGTACACCCCGAATTTAAGCTATTGTCCGTTTTATCTTTATTGATTTTTGTATGGAATTGTTGTCAATTTACCACAAACCTATACATGCAGGCACGACTATACACGCACGTCGGTATTATACCACAACACAAAAGCTTATCACTCAGTGCTTAGACTTATTAACTTTCCTTTGAATAAAGAAAACTTTGATTTAGAACTAAACATAATTTACAATATAGCCTTGAATAACGACTTTTCGATAGATTTAATTAATAAAAAAAACTACAGAAATTTAAAACTATGTCCCTAATTTACACCGTAATTAAAAACAATAGAACCCATACTTATAATTCCATTACATTGGTAAAATTTCTAGAATAGGGGACATAAGTAAACGGGCAGAGGCCAAGTGGGCACCAACGTACCCGAAGTTTTAATCTCATAGGCGAAGTGGGCACCAATGAAATGGATCTGCGCTAATTCTGTAGGCAAAGTAGGCACCAACAAAAACATTTATAATGAAGGCAATGAAAACGCAATAAGTACTGATTGCTCAACTTATTTATTAAGATTTGTCACATTGCATATTATATTTACTAAAGGAAAACACAATATAATAATTTGTAAATTTAAGAAAAATATTAAGATGTACAAAAATATTTAAAAAATACTACATAATATATACTAAGAAAGAAAATGAAAAAAATAGGCAATATACACAAAAAAGTTATATAAAAATATTAAGTGTATAAAAATATGTAAAAAATACTACATACACTATTATTCTTACTTATATTCTTTCTCTTGTTGAATAGTATGAAACACACTTAACTCTTAATATTAAGATATATAAAAATATTTAAAAAATACTACATAATATATACTAAGAAAGAAAATGAAAAAAATAGGCAATATACACAAAAAAGTTATATAAAAATATTAAGTGTATAAAAATATGTAAAAAATACTACATACACTAATATTCTTACTTATATTCTTTCTCTTGTTGAATAGTATGAAACACACTTAACTCTTAATATTAAGATATATAAAAATATTTAAAAAATACTACATAATATATACTAAGAAAGAAAATGAAAAAAATAGGCAATATACACAAAAAAGTTATATAAAAATATTAAGTGTATAAAAATATGTAAAAAATACTACATACACTAATATTCTTACTTATATTCTTTCTCTTGTTGAATAGTATGAAACACACTTAACAAAATGTAATCTCGTAATTTCTCCCAAAATCATTTGTGAATGTAAATTTGTTAATGTGTCCAGCTTGACTTTTGTCTTCTTATCATTCATTTTCAGTGGAATATGAACACTTTGAAGCTTAATATATGTATCAATTTGATAGTCTTTAAGTTTTTCGATAAATACATAAATAGATGGGTGAGTTGCATAAAATGATCCATTAAATCTTGAGTGAAATGATTCACAGGCGTTTGTTGTGTGAATTATTGATGGACTTGCATTAGCCCACAACTCTGGAGGAAATTTTGCATTTTCATCGATGTATGTCTCCAACAAATAGTCTGCGTATTTCTCAACATCTGCATGGTGAGGTTTGTCGCTGTACAAATCAAATGCAAAACAATCACCAACTTCGTCAGGGCTTAAATATGTTAATCCGAAAGTATGTTTCAACCATCTTCCTATTTCAGAATCTTTGTTTTTGAACTCACACTTAGTCCTAAACTTTGAATTTTGCGGAACCATGCTTGATGTAAATGAAAGCGGCATCCATTTACTTTCGCTGCTGGCCATGTATTACGCACTGCCACATGAATAGCACTTTCAAAATCTATAAACACCTCGACAGGTTGAAATCGTATGGAATACCGTTCAAAAATTTGTGAAGTCAACATTGCAAATAACTTGGCATACGTTTCGCTGCGTTTATCCCGTAAGATACAAAACACCAAAGGTATGTAATGACCGTTCTTAAGCCCATGGATGGTAAATAATTGAAGGAAATATTTTGTACAATATGAAAACGTACCATCCATGTATATGTAATCCATCCCACGCAAACTCCGAATATTTGTTTCGCACGAAAACACTATAATGTTATCATGTAGGCTATTAATAAAAACAAAATCTTCATTCTCACTTGTTTTTACACTATAACTGTTGACAATTTCATGAACTTCAGTAACATTTTTCGGTAACGGTCCAGGCAAAAGTTTTCTTCTCGAATAGTATATATTTCTTCTGATATTGGTTACATCCATTGTGGTAATCGTCTCAGGTAGGTTCTTTTTGAGTTCACATCGAATGATTTTTGAAGGTTTTTCGGAAATATCGTCTTGTGCCTTACGTTTGCATGCACTGGATATAATTTTCCTGTTTAATTTACTTTCCTCAGGTTCGTGATTATGTACAAGCTGACTTCTGGGGACAAGGTTTTCAACACCAAGTGTAAAGATTTTTGCGGTACAATTGGTATATTTTGTAGTACAGCGCCAAAAAGTTTCCCCACTTTTTAAAATTTTACACCGAGAAAACGTAAATTTCTCCACCACTAATAAATTTTTTCCGTGAATACTTTGCACTAAATGGGTTTCCATAATTTGTCAAATTCAACAACGTCTGCTCACAACAAAATATTACTAGTGAATGTTAATTATAATTGCTGAAGGGACTATATATTACTTATTTTGTGTATTTCCATAAAATTTGTTTTATAATATTATAATCCCTTTAATGACCATAGAATTATATACCGTTATTTGTAAATTTAAAATTGTTAAATTACATATTAGTTATTGCTTATCGTTATTTGGAAACTACACATTTATAAATTATACTGTTATATATATATATATATATATATATATATATATATATATATATATATATATATATATATATATATATATAGTGAGGTATGATCACGACTGGCCAGTTGAGGAAACCAAATTAGTTGTATATTGGGATGAGCAGTCACTATTGGCCACTAAGAAAACTCTTTCAAATTTGAGTCAAGCTTTCGGTTTATTGACATCAGGTCCTGATGAAGGTTTAAATTGTCAATAAACCGAAAGCTTGACTCAAATTTGAAAGAGTTTTCTTAGTGGCCAATAGTGACTGCTCATCCCAATATACAACTAATATATATATATATATATATATACTGTTCCCTAATACTAATCCTTTCAATACCTACACAAGTAATTTTATAAAATCTATTTTATAATCTTATAATCCCTTCGATGACCGTGGTGCCCACTTTGTCTAGCGGATTACCGAGTGTCATTAGATATTAGGTAGAAGACCATTATCAGTGCCCACTTGGTACCCGCCGAAGTAAACCAAGTGGGGACGACATCACTTCATTTAAAACAAAAAATTCCATACAAAAAGCAATAAAAAAAGATAAAACGGACAATAGATTAAACTCAGGGCTGTACAAGTTGACGTGCGAAGATCGTAAAAAAGTGTATGTCGTACAGACAGATTCAACTTTTTCTAATCATTTCTTAGAAAATAATCATAAATTCAACACTATTTTTAAATCTGTACATGCATTAGATAAAAGTAAAAAACTAAATATGTTAGAAAGCTTTGAATAATTAATTAATAAATTTAATAAAGTAGGTGTTTTTTTATGATTTAATTTTAGAAGCATAGTAATGAATTGCAGATTTATCCATAGCAACACACCTATCAGGAAAAATCTTTTTATTCCCTGTATGCAATATCGAATCGATTTCTTATCGATGTTCTAATGTTCTTGGTACGCATTTTTATTTTATTTATTTAGCTAACAATAATAATAATTACAAGATAATGACATAATATGTACAATTTTTTCTTCCCTTGTAATTACAAAAATAAGGAAAAGATTTCTTTCTTTTTTATTATTATTTAGGATCTTTAACCTCGTACACTAGTCTTTCTTTTTATCAGTTTTTAGACAAGATATTTTAATTAAGGTCAAGTGTCTCAATTTGTTATATATTATGTTTATTCTTTCTGCAGTAATTCGTGTAAATAATATTTTTTATCATGTCATATTTATCGTAAATATGAAAGTGTTTTAATTTTTTTGGTAGATATTCAAATCACCACGGTCAAAATTAATTTTAGTGTTTAGATTACAACAGTGTATGGAATTTATTTGGAATTGAAGGGGGATTGTTATGTCTACAAGTGATGGAGGTATAAGGAAATCGGAGTAAGTCGGGAAAGTGGGGCGGAGTTAGTAAATATTTAAATCTATAGAGAAGGAATTTAATCTCGCCACTCGGGTAACAATAGTCTTCTCAACCGTAGTATGTATACTATTTTTGTACCAGTAGTCTAATTGGATCCTTGAAACCTTAATAATTATGAATAAATTTACTCATATATGTAAGAATGCCCTTGTAATAAAACTTCATATAAACAAATATACTTATTTGTTTATATGAAGTTTTACTACAAGGGCATTCTTACATATACTTACTTTGATGTTGACAAATAAGTTGTGACGTAAATGCTGAATCTAAAAGCCATGTGTGTATTTATTAGATTATTTTTCATTCCATTTATATTGTCTGAAGAGTTTAGATGTACACCACCTGAAATGCGCGAGATTGCAGAACAGGCAGTTGAGTACTTGCTTCGGCATAAATCTAATCACTTATACATGAAAACATATATATAATTTAAAAAATGGTGTAATTCCAAAAATGCAGTAGTAATTTCTGAAATTGTATATCTGGCTTATTGTCAAGAATATTCAAAAAATAAAAAAGCCTCGGCTTTATGGGCGCATTATTCAATGTTGAAAGCTACACTTGGCCTAAAAGAGGATATTAACATATCAAAATATTTTAAATTAGTTGCCTTTTTAAAAAGAAGAAATGAAAATTATAAGTCCAAAAAATCATTAGTATTTACTCAAGACGAAATTATAAAATTTCTTACTGAGGCACCCGACGCATGTTACATTGCAACTAAGGTAGTATGTTTATATATTAATACTTTGAAATTATTGACAATTCATAACCCTGTAGACTGCTCTTATAATTGGTGTTGCTGGTGCATGTCGAAGTGACGAGCTGTATAATTTAGTAATTTCTGATGTCATCATGAAAGATGATTTAATTATTATTCACATCCGCAATAGCAAAAATGGTTCGTCTCGAAAGTTTGTAATAATGGAGCCACTTTGGATCAAAATAATTAAAAACTATTTAAGAATTAGACCTATTCCCGATATAGCAAAATTCTTTATTAGTGTACGTAATGGTAAATGTACTAGACAAAACATTGGACATAACACAATAGGACAGATGCCAAAAAAAATTGCCATTTACTTAAATTTACAAAATCCATAGTTATATACTGGTCATAGTTTCCGTAGAACCTCGGCTACACTTTTAGCTGTCAATGGTGGTAATATCCTTCAGTTAAAACAACATGGTGATTGGAAATCTTCTAGTGTAGCTGAAGGTTATATAGAAGATTCCCTAGTAAATAAAAAAAATATAGCATGTATGTTACAAGGTCTACCTACATCTACTTACGCAACCACACCTGCAATATATATAGTTATTTATTTTACCTTAGAGCTAGAGCATTTATAAGTTTTAGGTTTTAGGTATGATTTATAGTATAAATCGACGATGATATGCGGATATGAGAAACTGGCCAAACGGGTAAAACTACAATGAATTTTGACGGTTGACATATTACTGCAATTGCATGGTTGCGGCATACGCTTTATTTGTTGTCATTATTCACCTAGGTCAATAATATGCTTATTATTTACCTGTTACTAGTTCAGGTGGAGAAATGACATTTCATGTCGTTTTATTATGTGTAAAAATGCTGATATTTTACTACTGGTACAAAAACATATATATACAGGCTGCCTTACTAGGAATCCCAATTTAGTAAAAAATGTCATCCACTTTTTTTTCTTATGCATTTTGTATCTAAAATTTAGCACAGCGCATGCGTATTGATGTGATACGAACACATTCAGTTTTATAACATGCATTTTTATTGCACAAAGTACATACTGTTTAAAATTCTTTTAACATAGTCACCTTTTCATGAAAACAGGACATTTTGAAAATTTCTTGACATCGGAAATGCGTTGGTCTAATATAATAACAATAATACCAGCAAGTTAAAATTGAACATAAACTTCGTTACTACATTATACATGTACGAAGATATGATAGACATTATTATATTAAAAAAAAGGTACACATACAAGATATATACATCCATACAAAACAATGACAACATTGTTAACATAGACCGATTGAAAATTGGTATTAAAAGATTGTGTGAAGTGTGAAGAAAAAAATTTAAGTAAATATAGTTAGGAGAGTTGGACGCAGGACATACAATTTTGCGTTTACCACCACACCATTGCATTTTCAATCCCATTGAATTGATATGGGCCCAACTGAAAAATACCATAAGACGAACAAATCAAACACCGAAATTAAGTGAAAGCAGTGTAACACACATAGAAAATTCTATGGAACATATAACTGCTGTAAATTGGAAAAATGCTGTTAAACACGCAATAGCAAAGGAGGACGAATATATGCGCATGTACAAAATAGTAGCACCTTTGATTATAAATTTTCAATACGATTCAGACACAGACACCGATTTGCAAGACGACTCAATCACAGAAGATGATTTATTAAATGCGGTGACACATACAAAATTTATTGTGTATTACAAACTAATTACCTTTATATATCTATATGTATCCACTACACATGTTGTCTCGCAATATACTAATATATACAAATATAATTTATAGTTCTTAACCCATGGCAGCAATCAAATAATAACGTGTAACTTTAGTAGTATCCTAATTAAATATAACCATGGTCAGTTAAAGTATTATTGCAAATTAAGTTGAGACCATTCCAAGCGGCACACAATCATGTCGAATTGTGAAAGTCTGCATTCATATTAATAATATATCAGTGGAGATTTTTCTTTTATTTCAAAATATGTTCCCCCTATTTTCATATTTACGTAAAATCTAATCAATGTGGTTTACTTTAACTTTTAAATCGGCAAAAAAGTTATTTACCTTTGGTGGACCAGACAACAGTTTGCGTTTTCTTGTTATGTCAAAAAATCAATGAACTCATTGTCAAAATGAAATGTCAAAGTCAACGCAACCGTAAGCTTTGCGTACTGTCTTTGTCTGACCTGACATCATTTTGGTTACTTTATAATTATAGTGTTCGTTGTGAAGTGTTGTTATGACATAAAATCTGCAAACTCATTATAATCTTCACAAAGGGTATAAGAACTGTGTTCTTAATAACTGTATTTTTAAATAATATAATTACTATGTAATACATTTTTCAGTAATTGTTTACACATTTAGTAAATTTTCGATTTTCAAACTCGAAAGATAGTTGCTACATGGTAAATAGAGCTCTTACTATCCGGATATTCGAGTATTGGGTTATTCATTATAACTTGAAATCCGGATCAAGATCCGGATCCGGGTATCCGGATATTCGGTTTCGGTTCTTTTATTATGACGCCTCAAATATAAAGCTGTCTTATTTGTATTCTGATTAGGGATGCACCGGAATTCCGGCGGTACCACTAAATCCGGTCGATCCGGCCAGTTGGCCGGAACTACCGTTCCGGCCGGATCGCTTTCCGAATTTTCGGAACTTTTTGGAAAAGTTTTAAATTTTTAATATAATTTAAATTCAAATATGTATATGCAAAAATAAAGAAAATTATTTTAAGGTTTTTTTTAATTGGTGCCTACTTACCTATTGTTAAGTCGTTAATTAATCACAAATAATTTTTTTTTGAACAAAATATATTTTCTTTCCAAAAATTACAAAACATAAATAGTAAATGAAAACATTATTAACAGCCAAATTCTAACAGCAAAAATAACAGCCAAATTCCCTGTCATGGATAAGTCTTATAAGATAAGTATACAGTTTACATGAAAAAATAGAGTGAGAAAAACTTAGTATTCATAATTTATTTTATTAAGATTATGGTGAATAAATAAGAGCA
Source organism: Amphimallon solstitiale (assembly GCA_963170755.1). Taxonomy (NCBI): domain Eukaryota; kingdom Metazoa; phylum Arthropoda; class Insecta; order Coleoptera; family Scarabaeidae; genus Amphimallon; species Amphimallon solstitiale. The sequence continues at coordinate 80,196,521 of OY720676.1, read as the reverse complement.
TTTCGGCATTTTCAGAGTTTAGCCTACACCTATTATCAACATATATATTACCAATTTCTGAAAATAGTCGCTCTGAATAGACACTAGTTGCTGGGCTTGATAGGAACTGCCTAACTAAGTTAATTAGATCAGGAAATTTTTCACGGTGCCTGCTCCACCACTCAACTGGATCTGCCTTTCTATCTATAATTGGCATTCCATAATAAGTATCAAGTTGATGGAGTATGTCATTTTTTAAACCAGATATAGAAGATGCAGACGTTGAAGCTGTTACAAAGTCATTGTAGCAGTTCCATAATGTAAAAGTGGAATTTGTTGATGAATCAGTTGTTTCATTTATTCTTGCTCGTTTCTGAATTGCAGCTAAAGGCTCATCATCCTTTTCTTCGGTAGTAACACTAGTAACCCTTTCATCTTCTCGTGTTTCTGCTTCATCAGTGGTACTGCAAGTATCTTTTATTTTTCCCAAAAGAACTTTTTTAATCTCGTCACTTATTGAGTTTCTTGAAAAAAAGTAAGTTTTATATCGAGGATCTAAAATAGTAGATATTGTATAATAATTTTTAGATTCAACATCGGAGAATCTCTTATTTATTCCCGTAACCAGGCTTTCTTTTATAGTTCCAACACCATATAACTGTTCTATCTTATGGGACAAAAGGTAGCGTTTTAATATTGCAATCGTTGGAATGACTTCTGAAATTATCGATTCTGTGTTGCTCATTAATTTTGTTACCTCTTCAAAAGGGCGCAATAACTCAAGAACCGATTGCAAGAGGTCCCACTGGTTATTTGTTAAATTGTTTAAACTGCTATTTTCAGTAAGGTAAATAGTTACACACCGTCTCCAATGAAGCATCCTTTCTAACATGTAGAAAGTGGAGTTCCACCGCGTTTGTACATCTTGTATAATTTTTTCCGTTCCATATTTAGCTCTTGTTGTATTTCAATTAATTTACTGCATGCTAAAGAAGAATGATTGAAATGAGTTGCAATTCTGCGGGCAGTACTAATCATATCTGACACAGTTCTTTGAGATTGTAAACTGTCATTGATTATTAGTTGCAGTTTATGTATAAAACACCCCTCACTATTTATTTCTGCACCTTTACATCCTCTCACCATATTGGCTCCACTATCCCTCATCAATAAATGAATTTTTTGTTTGTCAATAGCCCAACCGTTTGTCAAAGTTTCAAGTTTATCGGCTATTGCAAGTCCCGTATGACTGCCTGCAAATTTATCGCAACACAAAATAACATTTCGTTTGTCTCACTTTTCTTGAATCCAGTGGCCTGTAACACTAATGAAGCTTTCATTTGTATTCGAGCATGTCCAAATATCAGAAGTAAGAGAAATAAACGAAGCTTCACCCAGAACCTTTGAAATTTTTATCCTAAGGAGGGGGGTTTATACTGAGGAGAAATAGTATTGAGTAATTGCTTAAAACCAGTATTTTCTACCAAGGAAAAAGGTTGGTTATCTAAACAAATCATTTCTGCAATTTTATAGTGAATTCTTTCAGCTCTCTTGTCATTGATATCCCATGCTTTGTGAAGTTGTGTAAATTCAGTTAAAGTTGGTTGCCTGGTCTCGACTGAGCCTGTAGCTGCAGATGTAGATGCGGAACCGAGTGCAGAACTCTTGTTTTCTACGAAATAAATTAAAACTTTATTATATGCGGTCTAAAAGCTAATATTTATTTTACTTCCAATTTGATTCAATCAAGTAATCAATCAAGCTATCGTAAATCATGAAGTAAAATTTTTATTAAGACAGGACCAAAAAAAATTGAAATCAGACTAATCAAATCACTAGACACAATTTCATGTCAAAAAATGTTATCTATTGAGTCCGATAAATAAGCGACAAAAAAGTAAAACATTCAACAAACAAAGCTACAAACCCAATCCTTTACCCCAACAAAAAAATATAGATATAAATATATTGTACCTTTTCCTCTAAAGTTATTTGAACATTCTTCAGCATGATGCCGCTTCAAATGTATTATTAACGGGCTTGTAGATGCCGATTTACCAAAGCCTCCCCTCGAAACCACCATTTGACACAAATTGCAGGTAGCTTTGCTTTTGTCTTCTTTAAGGACATCAAAAAATTGCCAAACTTTTGACGATCTATATTAAAGAAAGACAGCAATTAGTTGAATTAGTTTATTTAAAAAAAACAGGCCATTTTATATCTATGTAATTATAATTATTGATTTTTTTTACTTACTTAAATACACGACACAACACTAAAAATTTCGAACACAAAACACAAAATTCTCAGAAACTTAAAACGTGAACACCAGCAGACATAAATACAAAATGCAAAGAGGGATTTTCTGTGAGCAAATGAATAATGAAATGACCTGCAGCCCTGTGCCTTTGCTTATGATTAGCAGGCGTCTGGGATTTCCCGACTTTCGCGTCTGTGATTCCCCGACTTTCGCGTCTGGGATGCCCCGTCTTTCGACCAGATATATTTTGTAATTGGTCAATACTGATGGGTGTGCGTGTTTCCTTGCCTATGATAGACCGGCGGCTGTGGTTCCCCGACTTCTTTTTAATTTTTTTATTATTGACAGGTGGCTGCTATTCTCCAATTGAATGAGTAGAATTGTTTTAATTTTGTTAATGCTGATTAAAAATTAATATTTAAATAAACAGTAATTTCTATCTAGGTAAAATTAATAGTAATAAACACTCTGCATACTGTAGCTAGTTTAAAAAAAAGTAAAAATAAATCAGCCTCAATATTTTCAATGTTTTACGTATAAAAATAGGCATGCACATACATTTCAAATTTAGGTCCCGATCCGGCCGGAATTCCGGCGATCCGGTCCGGTGCATCCCTAATTCTGATTAACCTTTGTGTCTATGATCGAGGTACCCGGGTACATGACAATTATTTTATCATTAAATCACATATATAAAATGTCTATTACACAACTCAAACAAATATTTTAAGAATTTTAAAAAATTCAATAAATTATTTTTGGCAGATGCTAAATATGTATGTAATACAAGCATAATGTATGCAGCAACATGTTCCAATGCAACTGCAACGCTATTTCTGCATACAAATTAAAGAACTAACCAAAATCGGAATAAGTCAATTACCAAAAGTCAATTTAATTGTGTCCTCTTACGTGCCACGAAATCTTAAAAAAACGAATACTGATGCGGAGCTTCATTCAGTACGTGCAAAAGCCGGTCTGCGAGTAGCACTTTTTTTCGAATATCTTGCAAAGTATGTATTCTATAATGATTTATATAAGTACTCAAAATAGGATTTTGATTAATTTTTCTATACGCTCATACGTATAAAAAAAGTAGTGTGGTAGCCACACCTCATTATTTTTTTAATTTCTGGTGTATTTTAAAAGCTTTTTTGTTTTTGTTTTTTCTTATTCTTGTTCGGATAATTATTGCCTTCATATATGATATGTATAACGCGTAACAGTTTAATTGAGCTGCGTTTAGCTCTCCGACATTTTTTGAACAACTTGTAAAAATTTTTGAAATTTTATTATTGTTTCGTACAGTTACCCAGCAACAAAAATTTTCATTAAAAATTGAAAATTTATCGGGAAAAAAGAAAGCTCTCGTGTAAATTATAAGTGAAAAACATTTTAGGAATATCATGTTTTTGAAAATGTGTTACATTGTTATAACAGTTGAAATAGCACATCCTTTGATATTGACAGCTATATACTATGTATAGTCGAGTCATTTTGGCAACCGACACGGCCAAAGTACAAACTAAAGAGGACGATTCAATACCGCTACGAATTTCGATCAGCCGGAACAATTTTCAAACAATAAAATTAAAGTAATCAATTAATATTCCATGATACCTTCCGATAGTAAAATACTATTACAAGAAAGCCAGTTACAAATTACATATTATAAATAAAGCTATTAAATATTATTTTTTCTACACCTATATTTTATATAACATTTGGCTATACTGTTTAGGTGGCAAGCATTTTGACAAATTTAAAATGTTTAGATGACAATTATAAGAAACGTCAAAAGATAATTATGATTATTTCCTTCACCTGTCAAATTTAAATTTTGTCAAATCACAATCAAAACTGAAGTTGAAATTAACCAATGAACGGTACCGGTTCTTGATATCAGCGACTATTACAAATCGACTATTCAAATGTAGATAACAAATCAGGTATGTATTTTTTCATTAAGTGGCAAACGTGTCAAATAGATGAAAATGTCCGACAAAAAGAGATTTAGCGATGTTTCGGATGAAATTATTGATAATTACATCGATTTGACAACTCATTTTTTACTATTATCAAGCCTACTTATCAAGCTCGAGCTATATTTGTTAAGATTATTTCCTAAACCAGTTGTCAAATCGATGTGATTATCAATAATTTGATCCGAAACATCGCTAAATCTCTTTTTGTCGGACATTTTCATCTATTTGACACGTTTGCCACTTAATGAAAAAATACATACTTGATTTGTTACCTACATTTGAATAGTCGATTTGTAATAGTCGCTGATATCAAGAACCGGTACCGTTCATTGGTTAATTTCAACTTCAGTTTTGATTGTGATTTGACAAAATTTAAATTTGACAGGTGAAGGAAATAATCTTTGATAATTAACTTCATAGTGTTGTAGACCAATGAGACATTAAAAACAGTGTCACATGCACCAATCACAAGTTAGAAATGATTTCTTTAACTGAAAAGAATGTATGCTATTTTTCTTGCCGATACCTCATTGTTTTAGCATTATTTTAGCAACCATTAATATTTAAAAAATCAAATGTCATTTTGACAAAAGTAAAAATGTCGCGCTTCGGCAACATTCCTGACGCTTCAATTAATGAAAACATTCAAAATTCGATTCCGAGAAAGACAACTCAGTGTAGAGAAAGTGTGTGGAATCAATTTGCAGAATTTTGCCAACAACGCAAATATGAATTAAGCGAATCTTTGTCCACTGATATGATTGCAAGTATTTTAAAAGATTATGCATTTAATATGCGGAAACGTAAAGGAGAAGATTATAAGGAATCTTGTGTCAAAACGCTATGGAATACAACCGCCAAGTTAGTGCAAGACTTGTATTTTAACAAATATAATAGAAGAATTGACCCATTCTCGGATATAGTCTTCAAAGCTGCACGAGAAGCGAGGAACACCAAACGCAAGTAGCTGCAATCAATTCCGGAGAAACGGAAAGTAAGCGCTGAAGCATTCTCTCTTGAAGAAATTGACAAGATTATAAACAGCTTTGACGAAGATACTCCAGAAGGTCTTCAGAAAAAGTTTTTCCACATTGTTTCTTTTGAATTAGCGTGGCGCGGTGGGGAAGGAAGCAATTGTATCACGGACTATTTTAAAGAAGAAATAGGAAACGATGGATGTGCGACAGGCAGGATTATTTATAATCCTATATTTACAAAAACTTGTCAAGGTAGGTTAACAATAACTAAAGAAATTCATTAAACTTTAAATAATATAGGTGGTGCTGAAAAATGCGCAGAGAATAAGTGGCTTACGCCTAACAAGGAAAACATAGACCGATGTCCAGTAAGGTTATTCAACAAACTGCAAGAAAAACGTAGTCCACACATTACATCTAATAGACTATTTTTAACTGCAAATCCTCACTGGAAAACAACTGGAAAATGGTACAAAAATTCTCCTGTAGGTCACAATGAGATTGCGAAGTGGACCAAGTCCTCCGCGGTAAAAATTGGATTAGATATTAAAAAAAGGAAATTGACAAATCACTCGCATCGTTCTAGTATTGTTTCGCATTTAACAAAATCTGGAATAAATGAACAAGAATTAATTAAGATTACTGGCCACAGTAATGCATCTTCAATAAAACCATATCTTCATATTGACGAGAACCACCACACCAACATCATCAACCAAATACGACACACCAACTCGAACATCATTCATCAAAATTCTAGTTCAGATTTACCTCATGTCGCATTTCCATCAACTTCAAAACAAAATAATTCTCAAGCTACGTTCACTAATTGTACTTTTAATTATAATTATAATTGTTCTCATAGATAAAGTTGTTAAAAATTTGACGTATTTAACGCTTCATTCAGTTAATTCTCCAACCGAAGATCATTCGTTCTCAACTCTTGTCAGGCAAGATTTTTATTTTGTATGAGCATTGGTTCCTTGGCAATTAAACTCGATCAAATTCTTGGGAAAAGAACCCTCGCGCTCCGCGCTCGGGTTCTTTTCGTCAATTTGATCTAGTTTAATTGCCAAGCAACCAATGCTCATACAAAATAAAAATCTTGCCGACAAGAGTTGAGCACTTATGATCTTACTGTTGACAAATGTCAAAAGGTGTATGAATATTACTATTTATGACAGTTTTGAAATGCCTTTTGTAGGTTATATTACTTGACAGATAAAATTTTGCAACATCTCAAATTTGACGCCATTTTAATTTAGTGGCGCATGTCGGTTGCGAGAGCGACTCAAGTATAACTGAAAATTTTTTGTAAAAATTAATATGCCTTTATGATGATGATATTGTCCTGATCCGAACTCCGTTACGGATGGCATTTTATATATTCTTATAGCATGAAGACTATTGCCATTTTGATACTTGTAGAAGATATGTATTCCCTCCCTCAATTCCACCATGATAGTATTTGTTAATAAATAAGAAATAAATATAGTACCTACCAGATACTTAGTTACCAGTAAACAAGTATAAGTATTTTGCGATATTAATCATATGTGTTTGTGCTCTTTTGAAGTAAATATAGACTGGTATAAACATGTCTTTTACATACTACAGAGTGATTAATTAACATTGATTATTCCACTTCATTGAAATAGTGTTCTTGCTTATCTGTGTCATGTTTTGAATAGTCTTCTATAGTCTATTTCACCTAGGAATCCAACTACGGACGCTTATGGAGTATAGCCCTCCTTTGCTATTTTATAATGATTCCTATATAACTATCCTTATTTGGTATATAGAACGTTGTCAAGTCGCTTGATGTAATTTTCACGGGAAGAATATTTGAACATGACCACCAATGTCAATGTGACAATCAGCCAATACCGACATTACTATCGTTATAAAATTTACGTAATACTAACCTTGCCATATGAAATTTACCCTAATACCTATCCAACATTGAAATTATGCAACGTCGCGGGCGATCTCCATAAGAGCAATACTTTGATTCCAGGGTGGAATACGCTATAGTCAATTGAATAATTAAGATGCGCACACTGGTGGATAGTGTTTTGATTACTTTCTATACACTTAGTTTATAATAATAGGGGACTATACAGCGTTAGTAAAAAGTCCAGGAACGGTCGAATAACTTTGTTATTTGAAAATTATGATTTCTGAAATTTGGTATGGGGGTATAGTTAATATAAATGCATTTTATGCAATACAGTTAATATTTTTTTCACTTCCGGTTTAATCGGCAATACGTCCAACTTTTTTTTTTAAATGGAACGCCCAGATTTTTTTAACACTTTTGAATGCAAAATAAAAAACTACGTTCAGGAAGTATTAATATGTTTATTTTTATTCACAAGAAAACAGTTAAAAAATTAAAAAAGTGTCCTAATTTTTACCGTCACATTTGACAATTTTAAAAGCGTTTTAACTTTTGCATCGCTATAAATTTACTTATTTTAGACATTGACACATTTGAAAATGGCAGTAAAACTTACTGAATGAGAACGAATTGAGATATTAATGATGCGTGGGTACGGTGATCGTCAACGTTCTTTTGAAGAGGTTCGTATTTTGTTTAATACTGTTTATCCGGATCGTCACATTAGTAAAAGTACGGTATGCCGAACAATTCAAAAGTTTGAAGTCTTTCGTCAGGTGAAGGATTTACCTAGAAGGGGACGTCCATTAACAGCAACAGATGAAGAAACTAGTTTGAATGTGTTACTTACAGTGGAAGAAAATCATCACGTGTCCACAACAGAATTAGGTCAAATTCATGAGATCTCTCAAAAATCTGCTCATAATATTCTTAAATCAGCAAGAATGAAAGCCTATAAAATGTATCCCGTCCATGAGTTAAGTGAAGATGATCCAGATCATAGACTACAATTTTGCGAAACAATGACGGAATTGATCAAGCAGCAGCCTAATGTTTTAGATCACATCATTTCTTCAGATGAGGCAACGTTTAGTCTCAACGGCACTGTGAACAGGCATAATTGTCGCTACTGGTCAATTGAAAATCCGCATTGGATTGAAGAAGTCCATACACAGCGTCTTCAAAAGGTGAATGTCTGGGCTGGTCTTGTTGGAAACAACATCATAGGAGCATTTTTTATAAGAGGAAATTTAACTGGCAACGTCTACTTAAATTTATTGCGAAATGAGGTTGTTCCAGCACTTGCGGCCCTCTTTCCAAATGCAAACATAGGTGATCACCCTAATGCACATTTTTGGTTTCAACTAGATGGAGCTCCCCCCCATTTTGCCCATAATGTCCGCGATTATTTGAATGAAATTTTTCCGGGACGTTGGATCGGACGTAGAGGAGCAATCGAATGGCCAGCACGTTCGCCAGATCTCTCGCCATTAGATTTTTTCTTTTGGGGTCACTTGAAATGTCAAGTGTACAAAAATCGTCCCCATAATCTTGAACAATTGGAAGAGAGAATAGTTCAAGATGCCAATCGCATCACTCCAGAACAAATACAAAATTCAATAAGAAATTTTACTGACCGTTTACATTTTTGTCAAATTGTAAATGGAGAGCATTTTGAACAATTATTGTAATCGCAACCCGAATAGACGGGTATCTTGATTTTTCTGTATTAGGACACTTTTTTAATTTTTTAACTGTTTTCTTGTGAATAAAAATAAACATCTTAATACTTCCTGAACGTAGTTTTTTATTTTGCATTCAAAAGTGTTAAAAAAATCTGGGCGTTCCTTTTAAAAAAAAAAAGTTGGACGTATTGCCGATTAAACCGGAAGTGAAAAAAATATTAACTGTATTGCATAAAATGCATTTATATTAACTATACCCCCATACCAAATTTCAGAAATCATAATTTTCAAATAACAAAGTTATTCGACCGTTCCGGGACTTTTTACTAACCCTGTATATGCAAATACATGTAGCATTATTTGCGTTAACTCTTCGGAACAAGAAAAATATTGTTTTGTAAGTATTTCCTGAAAAGAAGACAATTTAGTTATTGCGTTACCATTGTTATATTTTTGCTTCAAGTAATTTAGGTGTACAATCGATGTACTTGTTATGTTTTCTCAAAATAAAGTAGATACTGTTTACTTAAATCAAATAAAGTAGTAGTTTTAGCCATCTGCTAAACTTTGTTTATTAAAGAAAAATATCCCTATATAAAAGAGAACACATATGCATGCATGTCTGATGCATTATTTATCTATAAGAAAGAACGAGAGAGAATCAATGCATCTTAAGTATTTCATTAAAAGTTTTTTTTCACTTTGACGAAAGGTTGATGATGATAATGAATGCAAAATGTTCTCTAATGCACCCATATTATAATGTTAGTACATGCTTAGTGCGTCCTAGCATTGCACTTATTCCATGTTCTTCATTAGCTGTAAGTAGAATGTCATAATTTAGTGAGTTGTCATTTCATTTTGGTTTATATATCGCCATATTATGAATAAACAACGTGTATTTACATTATATCTAATTTGCATAGAATCGTCAGCCTAGAACAGCAAATAAGTTTCTATTTCCTTAGAATCCCACCATATATTTTTGTTTTATATATACATATATTGATATGCTTCAGAATTCTAACATACAAAACATGTGTTATTAATTTCGTTAATTAATACTTCTTAATTTTAGTTTATATACGCAATTCTAGATACATTTGACAAATACGCACAAAATGGCTGATTTTGTTTGTCACTATTCTTCTCACAAAGTCACTCTAAATAGCATTTTATTCCTTGTGTTTATTAGATAATCAGAAAATATAAAAAGCTTGTTTATCCCGCCATGTTAATATATGACACATTTTAGATAAATGCTGCATTTTTAGAATATTATTTTATATGTACTTATCGGTAAATAAGATATCTAGAAATTTGTAACATGGGCGTACATTACATTGTATTTCTTCTTCCATTTTTGTATAAGTCATAATGACCGTATTTTGTAGATACTATCAAACACTTTGATGGTATTAGTTAGTTATCAAGAGATACAAAACTTTGTAAACAATTTACTCCACAAAGAAATTAAAAATTATCATAACGTGTGTCGAAATAGTGTAGAGTAAATGGTCCTAGACTATCCTAGAGTAAGAGCTTTGTATCGTTTCGCATTAATTTTATCGTGAAAGAAAATGACCCTATTATTTTTGTGTACGTGACGTTGCACACCACACACCCACTTTAAATCGATGCAAATTAGTTCTACATAAACATGTGGATTTACAGATGACCAGTATCGATAACTTTTCGAATTGTTGATATAAACACAAATATAAAACCAGACCTCGTCTGAGATGAACCATTTTGTTACATAATAAATTATCATCATAAGATTGTTATTAAACCATTTACGAAATTTTCTGCTTTTTTCAGAATTCTTCAGTAAATGTTAAAACATAACCCTCAAATTAAGAAAGATTCTCAATGATGTTTGTGTGCAGTTGAACACGAAAATTAACTTAGAGTAAAGATCTTAAGTAATTATTATTGTCTTGACAATCGTTTTGGCAACCGGCACGGCCAAGATGACGATGCAATGCCACTATAAATTCCAATCGACTAGAACAATAACTAGAACAATAGAACTAATTAACATCAGAGGGTATATCGCTTCCGCTTGTAAAAACTATTATATGAAAGCCAGTTACAAATTGCTTATAATATTCAAGTTGTAAATGGCTTTCACATAATTGTATTAGTTTACTAATTTTTAATATTTTATTATAATGTTATTAAATATCACTTTTCTACAGGTACCTATATTTTATTTAATACTTGGCTATTCTGTTTAGTAGACAAGCATTGTTAAATTTGTATTATTTGGATGTCAAAAGTAATTATAACAAATGTCAAAAAGTGTATGAATATTACTATTTATGACAGTTCTGAAAGGGCTTTTGCAGGTTATATTGCTTGACAGATAAAATTTTACAACATTTTAAATTTAACTCCATTTTAATTTATCGGCGAATTTTTGTTGCCAAAGCGATTCAATCATATTTCATTAAATACAAGAGAACTAAGGTTAGAAACACCGATAAAAATAAATCAAACGGTATCAACTGTCTGATAAAAGACAGACAATTTGGACGAGCTTTATAACAAAATTATTTCATACTGTAATAATATCGTGTAGCAAAATCCTAATAAAGTTCATATTTCGACAATACGGCACGGCTAATATTATTTGATCTCACTGTAGACGCGAATAGATCTAATTTTTAAAAATTAGTTTATGGTTTATCGATTGTGTTTCGTTTTCTAATATCAAAATTACTTATTTCAGAAAAATCAAAAAATACTTGAAAATCAAACACTTTAAATTAAAACGAAAATGAATAGTGTAAACACATGGATGTTAAAACTAACATCAAGCAGCAAACACATGCATATATGCATATACGTTTTACGTATAAATGTATATATGTAAGTCACAGTATTTACTTTAAATTAAATTGTGTGATTTAATATGAACTATATCTCTTAACACTTTGCTCACAGGCATCACGTGATACCCCTTATGGAACCATCAGGGTGAATTTACTAATTACACTAACCAACAAAAAAAACTAATTTTATGACTGACGTAATGAGTTTAATTAATTCAGAAGCATGCTGGTTATGAATTTAGAAAGAAAATTCTTATTTTTTCTGTGGATGACTTTTTCCCCCAAATGGCGACTTTATATTATGCGTTAGTTACTTTTTTCCATGAAGAATCGGCAATAATCCCATGTCATTGATTATATCAATAACGTTATCGTTTCTTTGTTAAACGTTATCGTTATGCGCTTGCCGTCTAACTAATATAAATAACATTTATCGTGCTACTGTTAGCATATACCTTATTTCGATTAACGTTTTCCCATATCATTGCTTGCTTATCTATAACAGCTTATTTATCACTAACAGTTGCTAAATGTTCAATGAAGAAATTTATTTGCGACTGCAACAAGTAACACTGTACAACAAATTTTGTTGAAATTTTCAATTAATTCCTAACATGTGTCTCATAGATTTTTACGTTACCTTAAGGGGGCTTACGCAGAGGTGCCGACTAACTGCCGTGAAGAAGGGCGTAAGGGGGTGGCGCTATATGCGCTAATCTAAATTCCGCCGATATAAGGTATTCCTTAAAATAAAACTAACAGCAGAATTTTTTGTTTTTCTTATTATGTTTTTGAATTAAATCGAATACAAAGGATTAATTAAGGCTTCGTTGGGAGTAGGTACTTTCTTATAATTCAAATTATTTACTCCTACATTTCACTCTCAAAGTTGGCAACAACATCATAACACAGTTTCAGAAACTTTATTTTAAAAACTATTTCCAGTCGAGCATGTACTGAGCCATTGTTTATTTGTGTTTTAAATTTCATTTTGATATTTCGTAAATAAAAGCGGTACTATTGTTTTAACGAAACCTTCCAAGTCCAGAATTTACATAAGCGCATATGGCGCCACCCCCTTACGTCTCACGGCAGTTTGTCGGCACCTCTGCGTAAGCCCCCTTAAGGACTCCTTTCATAAATCTCAAAGGTTCAACGTTACTAGCGTTTCAAACGGTGTATCCTTCATTATTATTTTTTGTGATCAATTAATATAATTTTCTCTTTGCAATAGAGGGAGCAGTGCTTGTTTGGGATCAGTAATATTTTTCATTAATTTGATCTAGAACAAAGGCAAGGAAAACAACAATTTATTCATTTTTCTGTGTGTTTTTATAGGACAACTTGATCGAGATTTGATATTCTGCGCATAGGAATTAACAAAATAAATATACTTCCTATAGGTATTGAGGCAAGTAGAAAATAATTACAAAGGAAAATAAAAGGTACAAGAAAATATTTAGTACCTAACAAAATCCGCAGACTACAGGTCCGTAGCTATATCCATGGCACGTATTTCAATGAATAGCAAATTCTAATAACAGGTACCGAAAAAAGTGCAAATTCTTTATGCTTTTGATACATAAATAACTAAAATATGTATGGAATAAACCTCCATTTTTATAAAGCACTTATATGGAACTAAACTGTAGATCTCTGTTTTACTTGGAATCACGCCATGGGAGATCTTAAGGCTGCTACTAAAGCAGACCTATGCATCGGCGTTGCTCAGCATTATGTGAACTTGGTTGTCTTCAATAAATTGATCTTCTGACAGAAGCTATATATATAATTGAAAATTTCATGAAAGTTAACGACAAGTAGTAGACAAGTTTTAGTAACGTACGGGATTAGCGTTCTGGTACATTTCGAGCTACTTTTCGAAGCCATACCTTACCGGCATCGTCATAATGTTGCTCACACTGTATAGTAGACAGTATTACCGTAATCAGTCGCCATTCATTTTGCGTAAACATATTGATTACCTATAATGTGTAAATATTTTGTCTTTCCAAACTGTAAATACAAAAACAAAAACCTTGTAATTTCAAGATGATATGATGTTCCAGAATTGTAAATTAATTTTTAAGAATCGATGTAGTTATGTGATAAATGACTATAAAAAAACATGTAAAACATTTAACTTTGTTTACCACTTAGACTAAATGTTAGTTCATTATAAAGCCATAAATGACATGCTTTTTAAACAAACATCGTGTTCAAGATAAACAAATTTTGCGATTAACGCCATTGACTCAATAATTATGGACATTATGACATATTAGCTGTCGTCTGAATCGAAGTTCCCTCGAGATAACATTAGAAGCCTTTCTGGACACGATAGAATCTGCCAGGCGCCAACAAAATGTTAATTTTTAAAGCGATAAGAATTTGGTATATGTGATTCTACATGAATATACGCATTGTTTCTTGTTTTTTGTTCTTATGTAATATTTATATATAATATCAATAATATACTTGCGTATATATTTTATAGATCATATTCTTAAAAACTGCTCGGAATATTCCAGCTATTAAAAATTTATTTTTTTTTGATTGTTTTTTATGCCTCTTTATAGTCATTATTATTAACCAGATTAAAAAAATCTAAGGCATAATAATATTCCATACAGTTATTTTAAATACATACTTTAATCATTTTTCTGAAAAATTTAATTAGAATAACAGGAGTGGTTGAATTTGAAAACGGTGAAAAACCTTATTGAAGAAAACGTGATTGTTGGTTAATAACTACTGCTAATAATACTGCTTCTTTTATGCAAATTATTATTAGTAATATTATTACTATATATGTAATTAAAAGTTATTTTTTCACAGTCTAAAACAGTCACATCTAAAATGCTTTTATCTTTCCGAATTTCTAATATTAGGCAACATAGTGTCTAATCCAAGAATTAATCAAAAAAAATGAGGTGTGGCCACCACACGACTTTCTTATACGTATGAGCGTTTCAAATCATACAATTTTAAAAATTATTTTATACAAAAATTATTCAAAATCCTATTCTAAGTCCTTCCTGTCTCTTAATAAATCTTTACAGGATATATACTTTGTGAGTTATTTGCAAAAAAATGCTTCTCGCTAAGAGTAAAAGTATTACTTCCGGTCCGAATTTTGAATTTTCATTTATACAAAAAATATTCCAAATCCGACTCTAAATACTATTTTACTCTTGACAAATATATATAGAATGCATATTTTACGAAATATTTGCAAAAATCGCTTTTCCATAAGAGTAAAAGTGTCACTTCCGGTACGAATCTTAAAATTTTATTTATACAAAAAATATTTCAAATTCAACTCTAAATGCTTTTGTACTCTTGACAAATATATATAGAAAGCATAATTTACGAAATATTTGCAAAAATCGCTAATCGATAAGAGTAACAGTGTTACTTCCGGTCCGAATTTTGAAAATTCTTTTATACAAAAGTTATTGAAAATTAAGTTCTAAATTCTTTTATACTAGTAACGTACCTGTCTAAAAAGCATGACTGACTTTCGATAAAAGTAAAAGACCTACTTCCGGTAGGAATTCCGAAAAACTTTTTAAATAAAATTCTTCTCAAATTTAATTTTGAGTATATATGAATTCTTTACAAATTTGTTTAAACTTAGTAGTTGACGAAATAATGTCAAAATTCGATTTTTTCGCTGAAGTAAACTGCTACTTCCGGTCTACCGATTTTACTGAAAAACTAATCAGATCTCAAGAGGGAGATATATACGTAAATACAAAATTTAGAAGTGATATCTACAGCGGTTTGAGCGCTATCGTGGTCACACACACACACACAGACAGACACACAGACATTTTTTAAAAACCAGTTTTACTTTCTTATACGTAGTATAAGGAAGTATTGTGATGATGAAAATTTTCGACCTCGAGATTTTTGCAGATGTCCACGTTTTGAAGTCCCCTGATACCAAAAAAGTGGTTTTTAAAAAATGTCTGTGTGTCTGTCTGTGTGTGTGTGTGTGACCACGATAGCGCTCAAACCGCTGTAGATATCACTTCTAAATTTTGTATTTACGTATATATCTCCCTCTTGAGATCTGATTAGTTTTTCAGTAAAATCGGTAGACCGGAAGTAGCAGTTTACTTCAGCGAAAAAATCGAATTTTGACATTATTTCGTCAACTACTAAGTTTAAACAAATTTATAAAGAATTCGTATATACTTAAAATTGAAATTGAAAATAATTTTATTTAAAAAGTTTTTCGAAATTCCTACCGGAAGTAGGTCTTTTACTCTTATCGAAAATAAGTTTTTTGCGAATATTTCGCAAGTCATGCTTTTTAGACAAGTACGTTACGTGCATAAAAGTATTTAAAACATAATTTTCAATATCTTTTGTATAAAAGAAATTTCAAAATTCAGACCGGAAGTACCACTTTTACTCTTATCGAATAACTATTTTTTGCAAATATGTCGTAAGTTATGCATTCTATATATATTTATCAAGAGTACAAAAGTATTTAGAACTGGATTTACAATATTTTTTGTATATATTAAATTTCAAAATTCGGACCGGAAGTAGCACTTTTACTCTTAGCGAACAGCACTTTTTTGATAATATCTTGCAAAGTATGCATTCTATAGAGATTTATTAAGAGAATAGAAGTACTTAGAATAGGATTTTGAATAATTTTTGTATAAAAAAATTCTTAAAATTCTATAATTTGAAACGCTCATACGTATAAGAAAGTCGTGTGGTGGCCACACCTCATTTTTTCGGTATCAGGGGACATCAAAACGTGGACATCTGCAAAAATCTCGAGGTCGAAAATTTTCATCATCAAAATACTTCATTATACTACGTATAAGAAAGTAAAACTCTCTTTCGATATATGGGACAAAAATATTTGTTGTCACGTTTCGAATTGATTTGAAATCAACTTTCCCGAGGTCGAATACGAAATACGTATATTTACCACCAAAAATAACAGCGAAGCAAGATGGATTGTGGAAATGATAAGCAAACTTGATAACTATAGAGGGCAAACTATACCCTTTACCTATAATCAAATGTGTTTAAATATGCAATCTAAAGTTAGTTCGTGGCAATGACCACCAGAGAGGTTTGCCAGTACGGTATAGTAAAAGCAATAATCTTGTAGTAATAAAAGGAACTCAATAAGATCTCAAGGGAAGTGACGCAATAATCCCATGTCACTAATCGTGCTTGAAAGAGTCTAAAGGCGTGTTAATCGCATGATCTCGGTGGCCAGTTTACGTTGCCGCCCCGCGAAATAAACATGCCCTCAAATCGCTCGTGCAGAATGACCATCGTGCCTTGTGCTGTGTGGCATATAACGTCGACATGTTGAAACCACATGTCATTGGTATCCATATCATACTATTTTGGCCACAAAAAGTCCTTCGATCTGTAGCGCTCGCCGTTGATGGTTAGAGCATTGCTCGTTTCGTTTTGGAAGAAGTATGGACCCATAATTCCGCCAGACCAGAATTCTCATAAAACAGTGATTTTCTGGAGATGAATTTGGGCTGGTGTATCTCGTGTGGATTGGTGTCGTCCCAAATCCGACAGTTTTGCTTGTTCACCCAACCATTCATCGAGGAATGGGCCTCGTCGCTGAAGATGATTTTTTAGGCGAAATTTGAGTCAACTTCCAACTGCCTGAGAGCCCAATCAGCGAACACACGTCGTTGTCGATGGTCGTCCCGACGCAAAATTCGTCAAGTTGAAGTCGCAAAAAGGCCAAGTTCTTGTGAAGGACGAGAATTTGACTGCCTCGGGTTTTCCCGTACACTGTCAGGCACAGCAACGATGTTTTCAGCAGACCTTGCATTTCGGTGACGTACGGGTGAACTGGTTGACTCGAGTTTGCCCACCAAAAGCCGAATAGTCGACTGGGTAGGACAGTTGTGGACACTGATTTTGATGCACACGTTGTTCAACGCTATAATGATGACTTGCCATACACTACTGAACAATTAACATCAAATTTGATACATGTTGTTTTAACAATATGGCCGCTATAACCTAATACATTTTAGCGTTCCGTGCACAGGCCACCCAGTCATGTCCTAATTTATTCACAAGTTTTTATAGAGATAATTTGGCTAGAATTGTACTTGTATTTTATATTTACATCAGATCATTTCAAATTTGATCCGTGTATATACATATTAGTAATACACTTAAAAAAGTTAATTATCTAATTCTTCAAATAAAAACACAAGTTGTGATGGATTATTCTATTTAAATTTGTGATTAATGACTATAGAGCGCCAGTTTTCATGGATTTATCATTTACTATATATATACATATGTATTTTATATTAACATTACAAAAAAAAATCAACAATACCGAAAAGTTAAAGATCAAGTCTAATGACGATTTATGATTTAAACGTATAAATAAGTCTAATTATATAGTATTTATAATATTTTGTACAATCAAGCTCGCTTACAGTAGTCCCAGAACTGCTTCATTTGTGTCATGTATATTGGGATTATATATAATGTACTTTTCCAATTAAAAGATGTTTTCCATCTTGAATTTCCAAAAATTACCTATGTTAAACGTCATACGTTGGTGTTGAATTATCTAATTTGATTTATGATGATTGGTTTTTGATAATGTAAAGTACGAAATTAAAAATTAGAGTTTATTAATCTACAGCTATAAATAAAATGTTGAAAGAGATAAATTAATATACAGGAGTTCAAAAAGATTGCCTATGCCGCTTAAACTATACAGGGTGTAGCACCTAAGATGCCTCGGACCGTAGGTCCTCTATCATACAATATATCGAAAAAAGTCTAAGAGAAAAATTGTCCATAATTACAATCGCAATTTTCCTTAAATATTTTTGGTCTAAATTGTACCGGCGTTTGGATTTCGAATTTAGGGATATACTAAGATTACTTCTACCTACTCATATTTTTTTTCAAGTGATTTAAGGAAAGAAGATAATTTTTTTTTTAATGAAAAACTTGAAATTTCGATTATTCGATTATCCAACGATGTAATTATTTTATATGCTTCCCATTTGATATTTTAGAAAAAAATGACTATTTGCAAAGCTCAATCAAAAATTATCTTCTTTCCTTAAATCACTTGAAAAAAAAAACTGTTATAACAGCGAAACCGCTAAAGTAAGCGGTATGACGTTACATAAGAAAAAAAAAGTACTCTTCAAGGGCTTTCCGAATCAGCCATAAAATATATATTGTTCCATTAAAAAAAACATAGGTTGGATACGCCACTGGAATACGGCACGGCACTGATGACCAAAAATATTTTAGGAAAATTGCGATTGTAATTATGGACAATTTTTCTCTTAGGCCTGTATGAGACGTTGCTAAATTTTACAGAAAATTTTCATATAAATTTCATTTTTGGAATTTAGCAACGTGTAAAACAGAAAAGTGCTTGCAATATTTCATGCGAAATTTAGCGGCTAAATTATTTAGAGTTGGTTCTAATTTCTGTGTGAAATCTGCGTGAAAAACTGCGCGATAGAATAAAATGGGGATAAAATTGCAATTGACGATAAAATTAACTAAACCAAACTACCTTGTTGGCCGGACGTAGTAGTTTCGTTTACGAAAAACTCAAATTTCACCAATATTTTGTCAGCTACTAAGTTTAAACAAATTTATAAAGAATTCAAATGTACTCAAAAGTGAATATAAGAAAATTTTCAAAAAGTCTTTCGAAATTCTACCGGAAGTAGGTCTTTTAACACTTTCGAAGAATAGTTTTTTTGCGAATGACTCCTAAGTTATGCTTTCTAAACATATAACAAGAGTATGAAAGTATTTAAAGCTTGATTTTTAATAGTTCTTGTATAAAAAAATTGAGAATGGCCGCAAGGAACACTTTTACACCCAGGTTTATTAAGAAGATAAATGTATTTGAAACTTATTTTGGAACAACTTCTATATAAAAAATTCTGAACGCACATACGTATAAGAATGTCTTGTGGTGCCAACACCTCATTTTCTATTTTAGAGTATAGGTAAAAATTGCTAGAAGCCGGGTCTGGATTATAGGATGGGCGATTCAAACTATAGAAGCTCACTATTACAAATTTACTGTCTCTCTTTATTATCTTTAACGAAATCTAAGTTATATATTTCAGTTTTATGATCAAATCTTCCTTTAAATCCAAGCTTCAAAACGATGCTATAATAATTGAAAAAAATATATAAGAGGAAAATTATAATTTAAATTATCAATTAAATAAAGTTCCTTTATTTATATCAGTATTTACTTTAGATAAATATATTACTTTTAACACTACACACAACCACATGTATAAGACCAATATTGATGTATAATGATTTCAAAATATTTATGTATGTAAATCAGAACTGTTTAATTGTTTAAACTTTCTTTCAGAAAATATGCATTTCAAAATTCTTATACATATAAAGAAATGATAAATGTCTACAAACATATAATCTTACTTTAGATTCTTAATATATTGATGAGTTTCACAAGTACAATCAATTAAATCTCTTTAATACAACTGAATGAAAAATTATGCCTCATTCTTAGCATCATGTTCCTTTTGAAATCACTAAATTTCTAGAACTCTCAGTATTCTGCATATTCTTTTCCAGTTTATAATTAAAATCAATGAACACTTATTTTCTGACCACATACTTGGGACGAAATAGCTTAACGCAGGTAGATAATAACCAGTTTCTAGGATTTAACTATGGATAAAAAATGAGGTGTGATCGCCACACGACTTTCTTATATGTATGAACGTTTCAAATTATGCAAAAGTTGTTCTAAATTAAATTTAAATATGTACTTTTATCTTCTTATGACAATAAATCTGTGAGTAAGTGTGTTACTTCAGTCTAAATTTAAAAAAAAATTATACAAACATTATTCAAAATCCTATTATAAGTACTTCTATTCTCTTACTAAATCTCTATAGAATGCATACGTTACTAGATATTCGAAAAAAAAGTGTTACTCGCGAAGAGTAAAAGTGTTACTTCCGGTCTGAATTTTGAAATTTCATTTGTACAGATAATTTTAGAATCCAGCTCTAAATGCTTTTATACTCTCGATAAATATATATAGAATGCATAATTTACAACATATTTACAAAAAATCGCTATTCGATAAGAGTAAATTTGTTACTTTCGGTCCGAATTTTGAATTTTTTTTTTGTACAAAAGGTATTGAAAATGGAGCTTTAAATACTTTTATACTCGTAATGTACCTGTCTAGAAAGCATGAGTTGCGAGATATTCGCCAGATAATTATTTTTTATAAGAGTAACAAACCTACTTATTTCGAAATACTATTTTTAATAAAGTTCTTACTTTTAATTTTGAATACATTTTAATTCTTTTTAAATTTGTTTAAACTAGTAGTTGACGAAATATAGGCAAAATTACTGCAAATCTAGTTCTCAAGAGGGTGATTATATCCGTAAATATAAAATTTGGAATTGATAGCTATAGCCGTTTGACCGCTATCGTGGTCACACACACACACACTGACAGATAGGCAGGCAGACACAGTAATATTTCTTAAAAACCACTTTTTTGGTATCAGGGGACTTCAAAACGTGGACATCTGCAAAAATCTCGAAGTCGAAAATTGTAGAATATTATTAAAATAGTATCTTTAAAGAGTGATTATTTCTCGGTTTCAGATCTCTTGCATTTCAGTTGAAAAAGTTATCGAGCATTAATTGTTTAATTTTTTTTTTTTTTTCATTAAGAAGTGTAGCATAATGCCGAATGGAAGCGATGGCACTTTTTTACGCTGGCCCTTCGTGCCCAACGTGCTGTATGTTTTATCTTTCTTTCTCGTCCGAATCTTGTGGACTTCATTTCTTGTCAAAATCTTTTAACCCTCCATTAGGGGCGTTGCTTGTAGTGACACGATTGGGCGCATTAGCAAAAAATGAGGTGTGGCCACCACACGACTTTCTTATACGTATGAAAGTGTTACTTCCGGTCCGAATTTTGATATTTCATTTATACAAAAAATATTCCATATCCAACTCTAAATACTTTTGTACTCTTGATAAATATATATAGAATGCATAACTTACGACATATTTGCAAAAAATCGCTATTCGATAGGAGTAAAAGTGGTACTTCCGGTCTGAATTTTGAATTTTTTTTTACATAAAGATATTGAAAATTATGTTCTAAATACTTTTATACTCGTAACGTACTTGTCTTAAAAGCATGACTTGCGAGATATTCGCAAAAAACTGATTTTCGATAAGAGTAAAAGACCTACTTCCGGTAGGAATTTCGAAAAACTTTTTTAAGACAATTTGTTTCAAACTTAATTCTAAGTACATATGAATTCTTTATAAATTTGTTTAAACTTAGTAATTGACGAAATATTTGCAAATTTCGATTTTTTCACAGAAGTAAACTACTACTTCCGGTCTGCCGATTTTGCTCAAAATCTAATCAGTTCTCAAGAGGCAGATTACACACGCAAATACAAAATTTGGAATTGATATCTACAGCGGTTTGACCGCTATCGTGTTCACTCACACACACACACACACACACACACACACACACACACACACACACACACACACACACACACACACACACACACACACACACACACACACACACCGAGAGAGAGAGAGAGAGAGGGAGGCATTTTTTAAAAACCACTTTTTTGGTATCAGGGGACCTCAAAACGTGGACATCTGCAAAAATCTCGAGGTCGAAAATTTTCATCATCACAATACTTCCTTATACTACGTATAAGAAAGTAAAAATGCTTCAATGCATTTTTGTAAAATATCAACAATACTCTGCCGTTCTCTTTTTTGAAATTTTATTATCAAACACTACATGTAAAAAGTAAATGTTACAAAATAATGGAATTCTAAAACAAAATGCAAAAAATCAAAAATATATATCTAAGATGAACAAAGACAAAATTAACCTAAAATTATCCCATACATTCAGTGCATACTTCACCCAGATGATCTTTGCATGCATATCTGGAGCACTTTTTACAGGTTTTTCGCGTGGATTTGTCTCTTTTCCTGTCGCGAAAAGCACAACGCCTTAGAGTATTTGGCGCTGGAGGAGGTTGAAGCACAACCGCTGGTGGAATTCCTAACAGAACTCGGGCACGTCGTCGAAGTTCGGGAGAGATATGGCAGCAACTTAAGGCGGCACATGCGCAGAAACAGTTGGGTCAAAGTTACAGTGATTCAAATACGTGTGGGCTACAATCGTAGCGCCTAACGTAGGGTTAGTCTTTATTGAAGGACAAGTTCTGTTGTACGATAGTCGACTCCTACATCTTATCGTCGATAATAATATATCTTCTTTAAATCGTGTATAAATTGTTGGCAGAAATTTGCGCCATGTACTATCTAAATATTTCAAATCAATATAAATTAAATTGTTGTCTGACGAACATTAAGTATGAGATCGCGCAAATAGTTGCCTTGTTCTACTTATCTCTGAAAACTGTTTAGTAAAGCGCTAGCTGCCGCAATATCCTCCGTCTCACCACGTAATTTGACAGTACGGAAATTACTTCGAGATTTAAATCTCATGAACCAATCCTTCCTTCCTAGAAATGTTTCTTCATGTTCATCTGTCTTCTCTTCATCTTCAAAAATCGCCTTTTCAGTGAGTAAAATCGAATAATTACACGGCATCCCTATTTTGAATCGGCGTGAATGGGATCTCTATAGGGATGTTATTAAAGTTATATTATTACCAACACTTCCTTGCAAATATTGGTTTAATATCGTAGTGAATATCACGGGATACCATAAAAGTGTGTAGACAACAAAAGGGATTTAGTTCTTATATGAAAGGTGTTAGTTGCAGAAATAGAGTTTTGCCATTGCCACATGTGTTAATATATTAGTTACTACTAAACGCTAAAGTAAATATTAATTATTTCACTAAAGGAAATGCATGTCATTTATACAATACACGGAATTCAAACACCTTAGAGATACAGACTTTATCACTGATCTCGCAATATCTGTTGCTTACGATGAACCGCTTAAGTGCACCATTAGAGACTTATTTATAGAAAAAAGCTACTACTTGCTGATAGAATTTCTCGAAGATTATCTGTAATATAAGAAGGACAGGTTAGAAGGTACTATAACCCTATACACATTTATCTATTTATTTGTGTAAGAGCATCTTAATGATTTTCAATGTTAATCATTTTGTTATTCGTATTTATTGTTTGTTATTCTTGTAAATCGTTACTTACATGAGTTATTTTTATATAATTTAGTCGGACAGTGTCCATATTCCATTATAGAAATCTATGGCGATAAAGGTTATTATATAAACACAAACTAAATTGCGTCTTTATACTTTAATTAACTTTGACTGCTTCAAACTTATAACCTAAATCCACGAAATAAAATTACTGGACACACAAATGTCATAAATGTGTAATATCAATAACAACAAACTATCGTCATTTGTTTTTATATCAAGTATTTATACATTAAACACTGCTATCTTTCTTTCAGTTATTTACTTAAAGCTTTTATTTATCTCCTTATAATATTCAAATCATTTCCATGTCCATTCATACTTTTTCCAATTACCATATATCTTCCCTTTATTCAACTTGTAAGATATAATTTAAATCTGCATTTAGTATTTGAACAACTACTTTCTTCAACAAGGATGCATCATTTTTCAAAATGTTGTTATCACATTACTTCATTGTTAAGATTAATTTAATCTCTATATAATATTTTAATTAATATTTATTCTTCTTGAAAATTCAATATGATACGGATTGGAAATTTTACATGCTTTTTATTTTTTCTTCACATCATTGCTTTGACTATCCAAATTTTTAGAGTTGTCGAAAACTATGTTAAATAGTTTCTTTTTAAGAAAAATCAATACTTTGAGGTTTATATTCTCCTTAAATTAATATACACAATTCTATATACGAGGTTTGGCAATTTAATTTCCGGATTGACGCTGCCGTAGTGGAGTTACCTGAGACATAGAACCAAAAATAAAACAACATATGTAATAGTTCACAGTATCACCAATTGATGCCGGTGAAGCGATCGTAATGGAACAACGAGTGAATATTAAATTTTGCTGTAAATTAGGCAAAACTGTAATTGAAACTTACAAGATTTTGAACTCTGTGTACGGTGACAACAACACCATAAGTAATACTACTGTGTTTGAGTGATTTAAAGATGGACGTGACAGTGTATAATATAAGATGACGCTAGAACTGGACGTCAGTTGGTCTATCGAAATGCAGACACGATCGCAACAGTATATACGTGAAATTGTGGTACGAGATCGACAAACGATCCTTGGGGTGACCGAACAGTTAAACATGAATAAAGAGATAATTTGCATGAAGATTTGGGAAAGAGGAAGATCTATGCAAAGTTCGTGCCACACATTCTTACGGATGAGCAAAAATAGAGAACATTTGCAACGTGCGTGTTTCGAATTGTCGCGATAAGTCAAATTTTCTTAACTGCATTGTCACTGGTGATGATCGGTGTTTCAGTACGACGATCCTTAGACAAAGAGCCAAAAACATCACCAAGGCCGAAAAGTTTCGTTTGCAAAAATCCAGAATCAAAACCATGCTGATTACGTTTCCCGATGGAAAGGGTGTAATCCATGAAGAGTGTTTACCGGAAAGACAATCAGTTACTGGTGCATACTACCTAGAAATGATGGAGAGATACTGACGCACATTTCTGAAGTGCGACCATAATTTCGAGAAAAGGGTAGTTGATTCTTGTTCCATGAGAATGGACCGTCACACCTGTGAGGGTATTTCTCGCGAAATAAAGAGTTGTTGAGATTAATCACTCACCCTTAAACGATTTCAAGACGTAGAAGATATTCAGAAGAATATAACCGTCGAATTGAACACCATTTCTTCGGTGCATTTGTTGACTGTTTTCAAAAACGTTTAGAAGATTGCAGTAAGTGTATTAATGTCAGTTGAAATTACGTTCGATAAATATCAAAAAGAAATTAATGATACAATTCCGGGGACTTAATTGCTGGAAGCTACAGCTTTTTATTATTCTTAGAATTTTTTTTAACAGAAGTTTAATGGATAATTTTTGACATAATATTTTTCATGTTTTCGTCAAGAATTAATAGTATTTTTGTTTCTCTTTACAAAAAATATCATAGGTTTACGCAAGAAGTTTTTTTTAGATAAATCACATTACTTGTGTCACAAAATAAAAAAAATTTACTTTATTAAAATAATTACAGTGTTTTACAATAATTTGTCAGAGCTTATTTTCAAAATGTCTACCATTAACTGCCTAATAATGGTCAATTGTCCTAACCGGCACTACATTTTCAACCAGTGTATTTTAATCTTGATGTAGTAGAGCAACTATGCGTCAATAAATTAAAATTGCATCAAATTGGAAACTCTCTTGTCAAGAAATATAAGCTCGAAATGCCATTTCAGGATTGTCTTAATAGAGTTGTACACAATGCTATCAAATTGAAATTTGTATCCGCCTGTATCTTTCAAACGTTTCTATATGCAGTATACTATCGATCGTCTTTTAAGTAATATTTCTAGTCTAAACCACGGTCTAAACTAACGTGAATATTACTTCAGTTGAGTTTGCTTTACTTGGAAGTCGTAAATAAACGTGTTTTCACCTATTTTGTTTCTTTTATTAGTGTATCTTAGGAAAAAAGTAATGTCGATATTATTAATTTATTTAAAATATGTAGTGACCTATATTTTCCACATGGAGTAGATTTAAATGGACCTTTACCTAACTGAAACACATTTTTGCAATTACTTATAGCACAGCTGATATACAGAGTTTCACACTTTGTTGCTATATAACACACTACACAACATAGAGATACATAAGAATTAGTTCATACAATTATTCCATATTCATTACGTTCACAATATGTTT
The DNA here is from genome assembly GCA_963170755.1 of Amphimallon solstitiale. Lineage (NCBI taxonomy): Eukaryota > Metazoa > Arthropoda > Insecta > Coleoptera > Scarabaeidae > Amphimallon > Amphimallon solstitiale. The sequence continues at coordinate 80,169,950 of OY720676.1, read as the reverse complement.
TCATAATCATGTACAAATCTTTACAACTTATTTGTATCTTTCGAAACTATTGTAAGCCTACAATATCCAGCATTAAATAAAAACGATGGGATACAACTAGTTACAACGTCATGTCAATTGTCCTCAGTGGAGAATGTTTTACAGAAGCAGCCTGAATTTCTTTTGAGACCAAAGTAAAATAAAACACATCCAATAACTAATACCAATAATTTTGTCTTTATATCCACACATTTTGGGCGTAACACAGATTTATGCATTTCTTTTAAAACCACTCGATACCGCTTATATCTGTAGATTTCACTTTTAAAGAAAGTATACTAACATAGACAATCTATTACTACATACATTCTGATAGATACAAAGTACTGCAGATATATAGTAGTGAACGCCATAAAATAAATAATTACTTACTCCGTGACTTACTCTAGACAACTCTAATAATATGTATTGGTATTTACAGTTGTCATAATTACCTTTTGACATTTGTCATAATTGTCATTCAAACATTACAAATTTGTCAACAATCCTTGCCTACTATACAGAATAGCCAAGTATTAAATTTATTTATGATATATAATTTGTATATGGCTTTCATGTGGTAACCTATAGTGGGTGTATGTAATTGACTTATGCGTTGCGATTTAGAAATTTTTATGTTATTAAGTTGGCAACTTAAGGAGGGGTTTTACTTGATCGCCGTATGCCACAAAATGGTCAATTTCAACGTAAAAAATCGCAAAAATTAAGGCACTTGAAAAAGTTGCCGCTACATGCACGAAATAACCAATATTTGTTCTAGTGACTCACGATTAAAATTTGCAATTATATTAAAAAATAGTTAAAATGCAGCACTTTGAATTTTTTTCGTTTTATAGCGATATAAAGCTTACTGTGCTTAAAAAGTACTTTTTTGAATCGTGACTACCTAGATATTTTTATTCTGAACACGACGATGTATTTACTTTACTTTCAAAATAACCCTGGTCTCCAAAAAATTACTTTGAAGCCAATGAGAATGATCAGAAAGTCCGCACTGATAAATGGCAAATAGGCAACACACAATTCAAACTCTTACTCACAGCTTTGTAATGTCTAAGACCAGCTATAGGAAAGGTATATCTGGTCGACTGTATTAAGCCGAACATCAAATAAACAGAGAGATCTTGAACCTTTTTTATTACCTTAGTGTCCGAGAATATATTAAACCAGTTTATAAAAGAAACATTTAGGCAAATATATTTAAATTCGCCCTTATTTATGATTTATGGCATAATAACATTGATTTATCAGAAAAAAGTCTTTTTTGCCGTTTTCCTCCTTTTGTCCTTTATTTGTGAGGTAAACGAATGTTTCATTCAGATATCGGCTTTATTTTGTAATTATTTTAATGATATTTTTCACAATGTATTAGATATTAATTTTTCGTCTGGAATAAGTATGTTAATATTATTATGAAAATGTACTTGTTACTTATTATTTCTTGGGGTGATTTGTATTTCCTTTAGATGTTGAAGGTTTTTAATCTGAATAATATGAGTTATGAGCAATGTCGCAGTCAACTAAAAAATACAAAAACAATTCTGCATTGTAACAGTAACAGTCCCTGTTGTTTTGAATAAAATGTAAATACATATATATACCTACATTTTATAATAAGCAGATGTTAATTTAATCCTATATTGTAGTTAAGATTTATCTTTTACACATAGGCATAATCAAGTCTTTTAGATAGGGTTTAATTGAAAACTTCCCCAATTTTCTATTTTTTACTACTTATCACTGCCTAACACTGTATTGGTGTAATTAGTTTTGTATATTGTAAAATGTGCAACAAAGAGGACACACTTTATACAGACTATCCCTATACTTCCGATATTGATGTCACTTCCGCAGCAATATCAGGTGTATTTTCTACAGGTATTAGCTACTCGGGCTTGGAAGAACTTACAGCCTCATTGAATATACCATGTATTTCCACCAAAACATTTTTTAACTACTCTGATAAAATAAGTAACATCATTGATTCCTTATCTTTTGACGAAATAGAAGCTACAGGTAAGAAGGAAGCGCGATTAGCAATTGAAGCTGGAGATTTAGATGAAAACGGAATTCCGATTTTGACGGTTGTCACAGATGGAGCATGGGCCAAACGAGCGTATAAGTCTAATTACAGCAGTTTATCAGGAGTGGCAGCAATTGTTGGTTGGCGAACGAAAAAAAAAATTGTATGTAGGCGTAAAAAACAAATTTTGTTTAATTTGTGCAAATTTTGGTAAATCTAAAGATCACGTATGCTACAAAAATTGGTCTGCGTCGTCAACAGCCATGGAGTCGACAATAAAATTATTGCGGAAGGTTTTCGACATTCTCGTGAAATGCACGGTGTAATTTATGGTAGATTAATAGGGGACGGTGATAGCAGCGTTCTTAAAAAAAAAGTACGTGAAACGGCTCCCTACGGTCCCCAAAAAATTGATACATTTTTGAAGCATTTAGCAAGCGAAAATCCGAATAAAATTCAAAAGTTTACAGAAGGACAAAAAGATAATACGCTATGGAAAGAAATGCGGGTAAAAAGATAACAGCATCGAATTTTGGCAAGATAATGAAATTAAGGAGAACCACATCTGCGGCCAATACTGTGAAGGCTTTATTATACCAGGAATTTACAGGAACGATTGCGACACGGTACGGTAATGAAAAAGAAGAGCAAGCTGTAAAAGCTTTTGAATGAGTCGAGTCTTGTGGTCTTTTTATTCATCCTGTGTATAGATTTTTAGCGGCATCTCCGGACGGAACTATTTCTAATCAAAACGCGGTTATTGAAGTAAAGTGTCCATTCAAGGCTCGCGAAGTGACTCCATTTGAAGCTACGGGAAAAAAAATAATTACATTTTTAGAAATTCGGAATAGAGAATTACATTTAAAATCTAGGCACCATTACATGTACCAAATACAGGGACAGTTGAATATAGCTCAGAAAGATGTATGTTACTTCATAGTCTGGACTGGTACTTGGTATGAGAATATACACCGAGATGAAGAACTCTGGGCAGAAATGTTAATTAAGTTAGAGAAATTTTATTTTCTCGCTTTATTACCTGAAATTATTGATCCTCGTATTTTGCGAAATCGAGAAATTAGAGACGTCAAATTGGAGAATTAGTATGTACCTACAGATTCTGACACGTTTAGCAAAAACGTTACTTGGCCATTCTTGTTTATTTTCTACACTGTCTATACATACTTTTGTAAACATTTCTTTTGTAAAAAACATGGATTAGGCCTACTGGGGATACCATGAGAAAAAAAAACGCGCTTTGCACTCCACCTCTAGGGTGGCGCGGAAAGGAGTGCGTTTGACGTTTTGTCTGCCACATAACGGTTTTTTTTTTTAAATTTTATAGAAGCTTTAGTGAAAAAAATTAAACAATGTAAGATATAAATAAAAAAAAATAATATAAATAACAACCGATTGTAAATTGTGGTATTAACATTTGTTTCTAATCAATGATTAGTTCGGAGTCCGCAAAGTTTGTATCTTACCTACGGTGACATTTTTATAATTTAATTTGCTAACTAACAATATCAGTATCGATTGTGAAGAATATAATTTTCAATAATTTAAAACATGGGCTACTTAGAGAATATAAATATTTTTTACATTTTGCAAGAAACACCGGCACTGTTGTTACAATATAATTTTTTTTATCAGATTTTAGTTCTCTCTAAAACATTGCTCATATTATTAAAAAGCCTCAACATGTAAAGTAAATACAAATCTTGGTGAGAAATTATAATAAGTACAACTTAAATAATTAATAATCATTATAATAATAAAACTATATATTTATTGCAGAATAAAATTTAATATCGAATTAATTCCGGCAAATATCATTAAAATAATTATAAATTACATAAAACGGGAGTCTTAATAAAACTAAATACATACAAGCCTAAAGGATATTCAGAAAGAGCAAAAACAAATTTCGAGTAAAGTAGGCCGGCCCACCAATATTTTCATGCAATAGGAGACAAATATCCCAGATTTATTTGCTTGCCAGTTGGCCAGGCATTGCTTCATGTTTTTGTTCGTCTACCTGCATTGTGTAAAAGGTACAGGCATATTAAACTCCGTAAATATATTTAATGTATTTCAGGCAACCCGACATACGCCGTTCGGGAATTTTTCTCAAAGAAAGCCCACCCTTAAAGACGTCTTCATTCTTATCTTTTACTACCAGTATCGTGCCGAAATACATTAATTTACCTACAATATAAAGATAATTCTATAATCATATGATCATGCTTACGTGCAACTATATATACACATTGATTATACTCGTATGATGAAATAGCGTAAACATAACAGGTATTTCGAATTCGTACTCTGTTAAAGTTAATTAGTTTGTGTGTCAATAATTTTCAAAGCGACTGCTAGAAAAAACAGCGCTTATGAGATTTTAATGTTAAATTTGACAGTTAATTTGATTTCAGCAGAGGTGGAATTGTAAAATGTAAAAATCGCTAAAATGCAAATGTCGGCGGCATGAATTTGAATTACAGGCACATTGTATGCATATATGTATATCCTGAAGTACTAATTAAAAGTTTAATTTCTTTGATCTGAAATTGTTGCGGTTGATGTTATTTTTTCACGACATTGAGTCCTCGCCTGTAGTTCGTACTTTGATCGTATCTGTTATTAAAGCGATTCCACTGTATGTCCTGTATTTCTGAATTTTGAATAAATCTTTGATACAGTAGAGCATATGATGGGCTTACGATTGGGGTGTTCTGCATTAAACAAATCACCAAACCCGCCGCGTAATCAATCTTCTATCGTTATACCCAATCATTAATATACCGATGTGTTCGGTTTGTGACAAGTGCATCATGAGTATAAGAGTATATCGCATTTGTTTAACGTACTTATACCTCTGCCTCGTTCAATTATTTCCACAGTATGTATTCTTACACTCCTAAATGCACAATTTCAGGCAGTTGTTGGCAGACATTCTGAAAATATGAATATGCTACTACTTTTTTGTAATTATTCAATAAATGAAGTATTTTTGAATTATTATTATTAGTAGTAGAACTTAGCAACGGGTTCTTTAGTTACGGGTTTAAGTAAGCTCTAGGTTTTTTAAATTGCAAAATTAATTGAAAATCAAGTTGGTTATCAAACTGTCAAAATAACTCGACGTGGCGCAATACAGACGAGTAATTTTGTATTATTTTGATTATTTGCTGTCGTAGAAAAAGCATACTATGAAACTCGTTTTAGTAAACACTCGCTTCTATAGTGATTAATAAAACAAATCATTAAAATGAGGTTTATGAAACTTAATGCATAATACTATCATATAACTTAAAATTATACGTAATCTGTGGCTAATACACATGTTATCCCTGTTCACGTTTCTTATTCTTTTTTAGATATTTAACCAATATAAAACAATAATTCTTTTCAGTTAATAATGTGACAATAATAATATCTTAATAAAAGGTGTATTGAATTGATTTACTGATCGGCCAATTGAATTTTAGCGAATTTTACGTTTTACAATTTCTGCCCGTGCTTGAATTTAACAAAGTTTGGCATTATAATCTCATAAACACAGTTTAAAGAATTGTTTAGCTATAATGTTGAAAATTATCAACATAAACTAATCTATTCTAACATAATATGAATTTATAATTATAGGTTATTTCATCATACTGGCAATGTTATAGTTGTAAGTAAGCATGATCATATGATTATACAATTACATTTATTTTTGCAAATTAAATATTTAGGCAGGACTCTGGCAGTACTACAAATGTTTAAAGATGGCTTTTTAATAATATGAACATTTCTAAATCGCAATGAGTAAATCAATTAATCACCCCTTAGATATATATATTATATTATTTATTCAATTGTAGATGAAGTGGTCCACGAAATTGAATGAAAATTTGTTATATTATTTATTGCTCTAAAGAAGAGAAAGCAAACAAGAAGAATGAGTGTGGTTAAAACCACACGGCAGAAGTGAAAACTTCATCAAGGCGAGGTTAATAATACGAAATACACTCGTATAATATTCAGTAACGTATTAAATAAAACGTAAACCTCAACCATCCCCGTATCTAAAATTTCACATTCATACGTCAATTTTCAAAAAATTCTTCCGCCATTTTTTTTTTTTTTTGACATTTTGACTTTGGATTCGTGATCGGCGATCTAAGACGTATCTAAAATTTCACATTCATAGGTCAATTTTCAAAAAACTCGTCTGCCATTTTGTTTTTTTTTGACATTTTGACTTTAGATTCGTGATCGGCAACCTAAGACACCCCCGTATCTAAAATTTCACATTCATACGTCAATTTTCAAACAATTCTTCCTCCATTTTGTTTTTTTGACATTTTGACTTTGGAATTGTGATCGGCGACCCCCCAAAACCCCCGTATCTAAAATTTCACATCCATACGTCAATTTTCAAAAAACTCGTCCGCCATTTTGTTTTTTTTTGACATTTTGACTTTGGAATCGTGATCGGCGACCTAAGACACCCCCGTATCTAAAATTTCACATTAATACGTCAATTTTCAAAAAAATCTTCCGCCATTTTGTTTTTTTTGACATTTTGACTTTGGAATCGTGATCGGCGACCCCCAAAACCCCCGTTTCTAAAATTTCACATCCATACGTCAATTTAAAAAAGCTCGCCCGCCATTTTGTTTTTTTTGACATTTTGACTTTGGATTTGTGATCGGCGACCTAAGACAACAAATCTAAAATTTCTTATTCATACGTCAATTTTCAAAAAACCCTTCCGCCATTTCGCTTTTTTTTACATTTTGACTATGGATTGGTGATCGGCGACCTAAGACACCCCCGTATCTAAAATTTCACTTTCATACGTCAATTTTCAATAATACGAAATACACGCGTATAATATTCAGTAACGTATTAAATAAAACATATTCGCACATTTATTACATTTACGCGAGCGGCCATTTCGTTTGGTCGGTTCGGACGTATGTGTATGTATAAATAGACGATATAAATACTCGCTTACGGTCCCGCGCTTGGTCTGATGGTAACGTGTCGTCTTCATACCCGTGCGGCTCGGGATCGAATCTGTTCTGGAACATTGAAATTAAATACCTCTACATATATGATATATTTATTTATCTTGTTCCCTTAGCCGACTTTACCCGAACGAGCGTTACACATATCCGAGCGTTACACATATCCGAGCGATGCAGTCAGTCTTGTTCAGTGTCTACAATCAGCGCAACGCGCCTAAAGAAGTTTACACTTCAAAAACCTTTAATCCAAATAAGGACCTACAGCAAAATCAAATGACAGCATGAGTTTGCAATTTCATATTTTGACTGAACCAATATTATTTGATTTTTTTTTAATAAATGAATTAGACACTTTAATGTTTTGCAAACCTCTTAACCATTTTTAAAAATTAATTTTCTAAAAATTTCATTTCGTTTTATTTCAGATAAGGTACTTTTAAACAATGGTCTTCTGGTAGGAGAATATGAAGTACAAACATTAGAAAAAGATGTAGTACCAAAAATGGACTTGAACTCCTTACCACAAACCGACAGTCAAGAATATGTTTTAAGTTGGTGTAATAATCAGGAATTATCTTACGATTCAAGAGATTTTTCAGAAGAATATTTAGCAGAATTAGAATGTGGTAATACTGCATTTATTGGATCTAAAAATAACACACATTCACCTAAAGACTTATCTATTCCATCAAATTACAGAAACAAAGCATCTTCTCCTTCTATTCTAAATTCTATATCATCACTATCATCAAATCGTAAAAATGCCAAACAGAGATTTAAAAACGTTACAATTCGAAATAAAAATAAGCCCTACACGAATATAGTATCAAGGGATATATGCAAATATAAAGAATCATCAAGGGAAAGTGGTATATTAACATTGCAAGATTCTAGTGAAAATGATTCTAGTGGCGGTAATAGTGAGTATTCAGATAGTGATATGGAAAAAGAAAATAATTATTTGTGTAATAATTCTAAGTGCATAAAAGGATTGAAGAATCGAAACACTAAAGACAACAAAGATACTAGTAGTGATTATTGCACATGTACCGAAGGGTCTGAGACTATGAATCCATTAGTATGTTATGTACCTAAAAGTGATAAAGTCAAATCGAATAGTAGTAATAGTGACGATCAAGACATTAGTTTTGTCAGTGTCTCAGAAGTATACAAATACACAGATACAGAGGAAAATGTTGTATTATATGAAAAAAGGATTTTGGTCGCATCTGTAAACAGGTATTATATTTTAGTTTAAGTTGCTTTTATACATTTATTATTTTAAATGCACTATTTCCAGTAGTCAAAATGAAAGTATTTCCACTCAGTCATCATTGCCAAAGATTTTCGATTATGATACTGATACGTTGAGAAAAGAATTAACGACTCAGGGATTTGATCCAGGACCTATAACAAAAACTACAAAGAGAGTATATCTTCGCAAGTTACGTCAACTGAAAAAACATCCACAGATTGTAGAAATTAAACCTAATAATCGTGAAACAGGTAAGAGTTTATTTAGTAAACGTAATAATTAATAATCCTAGTTAAAGTCAATGAGAATTAGAAGAAAAGTTCATTAATACTTTTCGCTGATTTTCAATGCTAAATTGCTTTAACATGAAAAAAAGATGTTTATTCAAATTACAATATTCAAAAAGTCAGGCAAATATTATAGAAACTGGCATGTAATGTGGTTTTTAGAAATTATCTCATAATATATAACCGCATAGGATTTTTGCAATAACCTTATTATTAGCACAGCAAGAAGTCATTGGTACTAAGACCATTTCGGCTGTTAATAATAGATTAGTCGTTCATAAATGCTCATGATTTGCTAAGTGTAGAGTATATAGTACTGAATCCATCTCCACCTTCATAATTAAGATTGTGTAGGATTGATCTTAATTAAATTTTTGCATTTCCAATCTTTAGATAGGTTGTTTGCGTCTTCCCATTTTACTCTTCTTTCACGGCTGCCTATTTCATTTTATCCCTAAATGTATTCATGAACATTCTTCTTCGAGTAAGGCTATCTATCCCTTGATAATTCTTGCAGCTACTTAGCGTTATGTCCCCTTTCTTGCCCTACTCCATTATTCTGGCTTTTTCTCTTAGCTCCATATTCGTCCAAAGTGATGCAAGTTTTTACGTAGTTCACTCTTTATTTTAGAATTTCTACGGCATGCTACTTTCATTTGAATTTATATTATTCTTGAGTTGCTGGATTCATTATAGAAATGCCCAATCTCCCTATTTGGGTACTGTTCCCCGATTGTTATTAACATCTTTCTTGTTTTCTGTCTTCATTTACGATTTGCGGTTTTTCTTATTTCCTGAGAATTCCTAAATGCTTCTAGCGTTCTGTTTCAATTTCTTTCGTTTTTGCTTTATTTCTATCCATTTCCTTACATTCCGTATCATACGATTCCTCTTTTATTGTATGTTCCGCTTTTCCCTAACAGACTGGACTTTATTTCCTCTTCAAATTTTTTTCTGGGTGCGCGCCTGGGCTCCTACATTACGGTTTACAGTTTTTATGTCATATCTCATGTAAGCTCTTGGGAGAGCTTACCGAGATATGACATTTTTGTTTATGATATTGTATACAACTTATATATTTAGTGCTTATGTTCTTTCTCGTATGCTCTTTTTCTCGTGCTGTACTTGTTCCTCCCATTTTAGTCGTGGTCGTCCTAGCATGTTCTTTCCATGTACTCTAGTTTCATAGACCTTTTTGCTAATCTATTCCCAGTCAACCCAGTTACCTTTCTCCGATCACCAAACCTATCGGTTTTGTCTTGACTTATTTCTTACTTAATATCTATTTGTGATTCCTTTTATTCTCGTCAAAAAAAATTGTTTCAGGATGTTATAGAGCCTGCTAGCTTTTTCAACTCTGTTTTATTTCCTCGTCTATTTCTCCCATTTCTTCTATGACTGTACTTAGGCATTTAAAACTTGTGACCTGTTTTAGCTCTTCTCTTCAATTTTAATTTTATGCCTTTTTTTTTGGTCACTAATATGGTTTTACTTTTTCCAATGTTTATTGCCATGCATATTATCCTTACTTCTCTTTGATAAAATTCTAGATTTGGCGGTAGTTTGTCTTTCGTATCAGCAATCAAAACCATATCGTCAGTGAATAAGAAAGAGTTCATGAAATGTTACATCTCTCATCTTCCATTTGGCTATTGTTATTTCTTTGCCTTATAATCTTAAATAGCATATCCGATCAGACACTGCCGTGAAATCCATCACCGCTTTTTTACTTTTTACATTTACCATGAATTTGGTTCCAAAATATCTGTCACATTTCAAAAGCGTGATTTTTCCTCTATATTACTTCTCAATTGTTTTATCTCTAGTTCGCGTTTTGTCATTATATCTGCTACATTTTTTATGGTCCTTTTCTCGTACATGCCCAACACAGTCCACGTTTCTACGTATATTTTAAATCTCTATATGTTGTTTTTGTCTATAGTTGTTTCTCTACCTTATTATATTAACAATTTTTTGTCCTCTATTTAATTCAATACCATTTTCTAAGTATTCTCGTTTGTCCTTGTCCTTAGTTTATTATCCTTATTATTTCCTTCCTTATAAATGATTTTGTTGCTTCTGAAATATTCTAATCATGGTCACTAATTTCCCCCTTCCCTGATTTTGTTAGCTTTCAACCGGGAATCTTCGGCTGTATATTCTTGTGTTTCCCATTGTTTGATGCCTTGGCAAAGCGCTAATTACATTCGATTGTTTCGGTTCGGTTCAATTACGGCGACGAAAAATCGAATTGTTGGTTTTTTACGTCGAAACTTTAAAGACGTTTTTCTCCAAATTACATTCTTGAAATTGTCGTGCAAGGTTACTCTAAAACTATCGAACCGATTAAATTCAAACTTCGTAGTAATGTTGATAACATTATTACCTTCTAGTTGAAGGAAATTGTTTTTGAAAAACAATATTTATTTTAAATTTCGCATGAAAATTAGATTTTCTTTTTTAAATGTCTGCTATTTTTTTCGAATTTGCAATTTCTTTATTCTTCTCTTCGTCAAATTCAAACTGAGAAAATTTTTGAAATTTGTTGAAAATCAAACTTCACGGAAAGCTTGACTGCATGACGATTTGGGACTCTGCCGCAACATTGTTCAAAAGTTCAAACATAATCTCAGAATTGACCCATTTTCTCTTGTACATGTCCCTTTAAGTGTTAATAAGCATAAATATTTATTTTATTTATGTTTAGAGACAATATTTGCTGTGTCTTTAAGCTAAAAAGATGGAATAAAATGCAGAAGGAAAAATCCCTTACCACAAAAATATATATAAAAAAATCTATATACGTATTTCGGCAACTAAGTTGTCATCTTCAGTAGAAATATGTATAAAACAAATACGAGTCTTTTTTGTTTTATACAGATTTCTACTGAAGATTGCAACTTAGTTGCCGAAATACGTATATAGATTTTTTATATATTTTTTTTGATAAGGGATTTTTTCCTTTTGCATTTTATTTCAGATTTTTAGCCACAGTGTCCACACTGTCCACCCATTATTGGTTCTAAAAAGATTGCGCTAATGTTCAATCTAACAAATAGAATATCAGTATTATTGCTAGTATTGATTAAACCTATACAATATAAGTGAATATCAAACTAAAATGCAAGTCATACTAATTTTTTTTATCTCGTTTTTAAATCCGTTAGTCGGATGATATAATAATAACAATAATGCCATTGTTCCGTATTTTGTAGAGAAGGTCCAATTAGCCAGTCAATGTTAATCAACAATTTTCGTATTAATTACATTTTTCATGAATTTTTAATTTATTAATGTCAGCATTAGTTAAACTTCTAATACTTATGTGACGATATGTATTATTTCCTCTGCCGTAACCTCTGATGTAGTATGCTCAGGACACACATTTAACTACTTTTTACGGGAATCTCATCTATGGTGATTTCCGGGAATACTATTCATTGATCTATAATATACATTATTTTTATTTTGTTTGAGACTCATCTATCATTTAGAATGGGTGATTTCAACGATTTCCATTGAAGTCTTCGCCCTATATTTTTCTTCTTCTCATAACGTGCGCTTTATCATGAACTACTACTACTGTTTTTATATGTTCTTTCACATTTTTTTACATGTGTTATTTTTCTTATATTTTTATGTTTTTTCAGCACACAGTTGTTGCTCTCTCTCTAATACATATAATGTATAACTTCTAGTCACGAAATACGCTGCCATTCGTTTACACCAACTTCTCTCGTAATCTCAATGTATAATAGCGCGATACACCAGTTGGACTCCTGTATGTAATAATTCTCTATTCTGATGCGTAGGTTGGAGTGTTTACAATAAGTAATTGTCTCATTGTTGCCTACTTTCTAACAATTTGTATTGGATTGGGTATTGTTTAAGTACTCCAGTCATAGTGTCACCTATTTTCTAACATAAAGAACCAATATTTTAAAGTTGATAAACGCTCTAGTATAATGAATCTTAGTCTTAACGCAAAAACGGCTGTGCGAAGATTTATTTATGAATGTATTTGATAGACATACTAATTTTATTTACTCCTGAAAAATTACTGAATCGATCTGAGATATGAAGCTTTCTATCCAGGAGAAAGCCTCATAGTCTCCTAAACAAGATAACTTTACCTAATAATACGAGAGTTGACCCTTTTCCTCCATCCCTGACCCACTCACAATAAAAAATTAGCAAATATCTTACTTTTATTTTTCAACATATTCTCCATTAAGGTTAACACATTTTTCCTATCGATGTTCTAGCATTTCTTATGCTTCTCGAAAGAAAGGTTGTTCAACCGCGGCAAACCACTGATTTACCACACATATCACATTATTATTTGATGGAAATCGTTTACCACGCCAGTATTCTTTAACTTTTGGAAACAGTTGGTAATCACTGGGTCTAATCTGGCGAATTTTGGCAGATGCCCAACTAATTGGAACCTTGCTTGAGCTATTGCTGCTGATGTAATGGCGAACCTGTGACTGGGTGCGTCCTTCGAAATGTTTATTATCTTGCAACGTCAGTGAGTTTACCACCGAAATACTTAACATCTGGATGGAGAAAGTATTTGTCATGGTTGCCGCAGTGTTAATTTTGATCTCATTGTCCTCAATAATGGCATAAAACTACAATCAATTCATCTTACCTAGGTTATGATTGTCATCCCACACATAAATTACACAACATTTATTAATTGTTCAGTTTATTTTTTGCTACAACGCTGATTCTAATGCCGTAGAACACATATTTTGTCGCACTTTTATTCCCAAAGACAATAAAAAAACCGTCGTTTCCAAAAATTTATTTGCAGTTCACCCGAGAAGAGTTAGCGGCAGTTTACCTGACACGAATGAAGGAGCTATGTTCTCTGCATAACATTTAAATCTACGAATGCGAAAATTATTAGGGATAAAGGAAAGTGCTAACGGACAATAACACACACTTTCTTCCATCTTCGAATGCAAACATAGTGTAACAGACATGGAAAAAAAATATGCAGTATTCTTCACTTTCTGGAATTTCGGATGGTGCTATGAGAAAGATGGATACATAACATTTTCATCCATTCAAATAAAGCAGTTTTTGTCCTTTTGTAACATAACACCTTCATCCACTTGCGTCTTCAATTATCAGTTCGATTCACCAGATCGTTGTTTATAGTTTCGCCAAGATATCGGTAGTAAGGTATTTGGTAAAAAGTACTTACAGAGTTGGCCGTACGTTGCTCATATACCTAAAATATCTTACTTATCGACATTTCTCAGAATATACGGCGGTATATGCCTGGTATGTGTCATGTACTATTATACGGGCTGGACAAACTTTTTGAACTTTCTTGTATATCCAATTTCGAAATTAAGGAAGGTAGACTTATGACAAACATATATATCCTACAGTGCTATTATTTCCTCTTTTTGGAGGAAAACATGACATTCCTTTTTGGCATTCATTCTTTTAACCGCTAATAAATACTACAATAAATAAAAACATAATCTTGCTCAAATTATGGTGACCAAACTTTATATAAACGATTGTTTCAAGATAAAATATATCGCACTTAAGTGATATGATGTTTTTGTTTTTCGAAAACGTCTTTTTTCCATTATCCACGGACCTTATTGTTCTTCTCCCTGTTTTAATTTTATTATTATTATTATATGCATTATGATTCTTCATTTTTCAAGATATTTACAATTATCATCCTGTAAATGTAAGTCACATAATTTGAAATGTCAGTATATTATAGAAATGACTTTCATAGAGAACGATTTAAAATGTCATTTTTATTTTAACGGTTTTAGCTTACTCGCCAGAACTTCAGCGTACGTTGACAGATTTCACTTGGTGTCAGAATCTCTCTCACTTCAAGTATTTAGAAGACTTAATAAGAAGAGAATTTTGTAATCCAGATCCGTCTAGAAAATGGAGAGAAGGTATTACGAAATCGTCCTTTACGTATTTACTTCTGGATCCTCGCACAACCCGGAATTTACCTCATCGTTGCGATAAACTTGAGAAGCAAGAGGTATGGGAAACGTTTCTCTCATCTATTTTTTATGTGGGTAAAGGAAAACGAAGCAGACCTTTTTCTCATTTGTACTCGGCAATTAATATTTACAACAAAGGCGGTTCTAGTACAGAGAGTAAGAAAATTAGCCGAATTTTGGATATTTGGAAGGATAATCATGGAGTAATTTGCTTACATGTTTTTCAAAACGTTATTCCTGTTGAGGCGTACACAAGGGAAGCTGCAATGATTAGTGCAATAAATTTAGGCAATATTACGAATAATAAAGTCGGAGATTTTTATGGAGTATCCGCAACTTGGTCCAAAAAGCAGAGAAATTTATTAGGTGTGTATTTATTGTATAAAGCAATGAAAATATTTTTACACGAAGGCGAACGTCAACTATTTCCAAATGATATTGACTAATGACTATTTTATTTGTTATAACTACTAAAGACATGCAGTCCGTTTAAACATATTATATAGAAGTATTATTGTACTGTAATTTATTTTATTCAAACGTGTGTATTTATATGAGTGAAATTGACTTTACATGTATTTTATTATATCATGTATTACTTTTATATAAATAAAAAGTATATTGTTTGTTATTTTATTGTAGTTTTAAATATTTATTATACGAATGTTCTCTACCTATTTTTTCCATTCATCTAAAATTCTGATTTTTGAAATCATCAAAGAATATTTCAGAAAAAATTACTTGCTTTTAATTATATAGAATGATTCATTTCGTCTGTACTATATGCAAGTTATGTGTCCTAAATAGATTCATTATCACATATTTGACCTCAAATTTAATGATCAATTGATAATTAAGTATTTAGTCTAAGTGGTACCGTTCCGAACTTTTTTCTACAGAAGTGACGTTTGAATTTTGAAATCTTGCGATATCTCGTTAATTATGCAGTATACGATGCATCCAATTCTACATTCTGATAAATATGAAAAATACTATTTTTTGGTTTTATTCTCAGCTTCCCGAGCTTGTCCTGTTTTTACATCAACACTATTGCCTATTGTGTTAAACATCAAATTGAGAAAATCGCAAAAAACTATCTAAGAATTAAAATTGTTAAAAAAAATCCAAAAAGTGCTTTCATTCCCTTGAATTTGTTCACTCTCAAGAGCTTCCAAAATTTTCTTCTAAAAAATATGTCGGGTTTATTCGTAATTAAAGGAAAGAGAGAGCATTTAGCGAGTTTTGCTACAAAATCTTTCAAAAAGCGAGTTTTGTACCATACCTAGTAGAAATGGCAAAGGAAACGAAATTGTTTACATGGGATTTATTCATTATAAAAAATATTACAAGCTTAACCAAATTATATAAAAATATCTACTTCACATTGTTTTAAACTAGGTACTAGGAGGCCTCAATGTTATTTTCATTACTCTTGTTACATTTTTCATCAATAAAAAGTGTTGCACAAAGGTGTTGGGTATTAAAGCTTAAGTCAGGATTATTCCAGGTATAACCGTAATGTATTTTCAAAAGAGAAATTATTGTGGATTCATCACCTTTCAGCAAACAACCAACAGGAAGCTCTTTGGGACTACAGGAGACTAACTGTTTTCCTTTCTTACAAAACTTAGCCTCACCTACGTTGGCACAGTGATGTGGTTCACCTTGCACTAAGATATTGCTATTCGTTTTTCTTTTAAAAAATAATCCTCCTTGCCTGAACGAACGGAAAATGCCACGATCCTGGAACTTTAGTAACAATTTGTGATTCATTTTTCCAGTCTATGTCCAGCTTACGAATCGTTGCACTACAACCTATTACCTCATCATTATTTTTCTATTGCTCCAAACACCCAATCGTGTGGCATATAAGAGAGACCAATTACTGAAAATATCAGGCTAACATACTTCATATTTCGAGGTGCTTTCCTTTGTAGTCAAACTGAGATCATGGTCATCATCATACTATTTTTATTTTGACCGCCGCATCCGTCTGCAAATAGGTGTACGATATCAATTGTCTCTTTAAAGTTAAACTTATTTAATATATCCCAACAGCTGATGCAATTTCAGCATTTCAGTTTTTAGGAAAGTCTACCTGCGAACATACATAGGAATAAACCGTTCTTTATTCAAAGGTCCATTGGCTAAAATAGCTAGCCTGACGAGGCAGTTTTGGTAACGCCAGATTCTTTTCGCAATCTAAAGAAGATACTGTGATATTTTCCGACGCTTGTTTCATTAATGCAAAAAATGTTTTTGCTTTAAGTTATGCAGTCGTTGTTGGGTTATAATGGTTTGCTTTTCGGAGCGAGGCATATCTTTGTCTTTAAGTTTATCTATAGTAGATAAACAAGTTGAACATGTATCTGTCTTCGGAGACCCAAAACCTAATTTATGTTTACAATATTTCGAAGTTCGAAAATATCCTAATTTAACATGTAGCCCATTCTCTACTGTAGAATTGTAAATCTCCCATAATTTTGTAAAATTCAACTCACACGGTAAATACATGCGACCGCCTGTTTGACTACGGTAGTAGTGACATTCTACACATTGAAGAGATTCAATGAAATTCGTGATTGCTACCTTTTTGCACTCATTTGTAATACCTATTCGATCTTCTCCTCTTTCTTCTCGAGGCACTTCACTTCGCATAACAAAGCTTTTCATAACACGGTCGATTCTATCTACTAAATGTAGTAATTTTTATAAATGCGTTACTACAAACACGGTTATTGTTATATTTGAATCTGATCTTATGAAATATTTAATAGATTTTTCATTATGCAACTTCGATCTTTTGCATTTTTCACCTTTGCAACATTCAGTTATAAAGCTTGTTTATTTTTCTCTTAGCATGTGAATAATTTTTTATGGTACTCTCGAATTTGAAGCATGATTAACATGGAATAGTAGTACAGTTTTTCCGGTTTACCATTATGCCCACAAGTTGGGTATTCCGGTAAACCTTTCGGAGTATGTCTGAAGATGCGGTTGCTTAGATACTTCGTACAGTATGTAATAATTATTTTTACCTGAGTCTCTTCAATTTTTGTCGTTTACTTCCCTCTGGCATTTTCTTTCTGCACATATTGCGATGTGCAGGTTGTATTGGCGAACTAACAATCATGTCGGACGACATTAACGATTCACTTAGTATTTCCATTTTAAATAAAAACTTTTATTCAACAAAACAAACTATTTCAAAAGGTTTGTGCATTAAGAGGATAACAGAAACAAAATAAATCATAAAATTAGGCATAGACAGTGTGGCAGGACCACGTGTTTTATATCGAGAATTCTGATTGGTGGGTTACATAAAGCGAGTTTTGCATCCAGTGCAGCAAAGCACAACAGTTCCATCTTGTTTTGGGTATGCTAAGAACATCTGCGCTTTTTTATATTAGTATCTCTATTAGGTGAACAGTGACAAAGCTCTTTTGGAATGGCTGCTGAATTTCTTGCCTGTCGAAGCTGTACCGAAGTTGCCATTAAAAACTCTTCCTAGCTCCAAGTTTCAAGATGTGGAATTCGTTACCTTTTTGCTTTGATGCTTGAATATTTAAAGTACTTTTGTGACTTTCCAAGTCGGTTACTCGTTGCAGTTTGTAAAACATAGAAGAAAGTCTTCTTGTGCTCGCACCCTATTTTTCTTTCTTGTGGTTGTAGTAGTAGCATAATAGCATTATTATAGAGCGGTCTACCCCTTATACTGGAATTGGTATTGTAACGTTTTCGGGTTCTAATAAACAACTCGTGCAATTATTTATTTAAAACAGTCTGTATATTTATATACTCAAAATTATTTAACAATATAAAAACATAAAACTAACTTAACACACTTAAACTACTACAATTTAATTATCACAGGTATTTATTTACTACTACTATGTCCGTATTTATTTACATATCACTTAAAGAACTATTTCTACCGTACGCCGTATATTTATTTTCTTATATTTATTTCTAGTCGCGTCGGCTACCACGCACTCGAGACTACTTATCCCGCAATCAATGAATCCCGTAATGAATTAGTCGCCTTATATACCTGCATGAAAAGATTACTAGAGCATTCCTGTAAATTCCATACTTCTCTCGATGTGTTGAAGAATATTCCAGACATTTGTCTCCGCTTTCGATACAGTACCATGCGTAAGTGTATGACTCACCGCTTTACGATATTTACCAGCCGAGAGAGATTTATGGTCTTTTTTGTGCGTGTGACAATTTCGTTTTTATCGCGCCGAGAGGTCTGCTTCTTTTATTTAATGTAACTCAATTCGTCTGCTGGTTTCGTTACATTGCCCCCTTCTTAAAAACTGCGTTTCGTCCCGAAACACACTATTCCATGTACTTGTCGCTGGCGGATGACGAAATCCATACCGGGACCCACGGGTGCACCCAGCCGTCTTGTGGCAATGGCAATCCACCGTCCCAGGCTGCACAACGGGCTGATCGGGCCGACAGCCGCACACGACCATTTCCATACCAGCACGCCGAAACACCACCTCCAGCATGTTTCCTGCGATTTTCCATACCAAACGGTCTAATCCGCAGCCCAGTTTCGGAATTGCCAGCCTCCCCACATCCTGCTCGAGTGCACGTCCTCGTAAATCGACAAGGGATTTCCATAAGCTGGCTCTCTAGGTTTTCCAGCAATTTGTCGCACATCCGCCACTTCACCGCCGTCACGTCCATGGTATGGGGCAACTGGTTGAAACACACCATCCCTGGCTCACTATGAGGTGTTAGTCTCATGCGATAAACGACGTCATCTATTTGCTCTAGTATTTCGTATGGTCCCTCCCAGTATTCTTGGAGCTTTGGGGACAGGCCTTGGCGACGTTGAGGATTATACAACCAAACAAGGTCTCCTTCTCCGTAACCATCTCTCTCGGCTTGCACGTGGTAACGATTCTTCGTCCTGTCGCTGACATCCTGAGTGTGATGGCGTACTCGCTCGTGGACATCCTTCAACCTTCGCCAGGATCCACTGACGCAGTCTTCTCCATTTGGGTTCTCCACAACACACTTGAGTAGATCCATCCTCTACTTTCAGAGAGTCCCATTGAGCCCAGTAGGATTCCAGTCCCTGTGAACGAGGAGCCATTTCTTGCCAAGCCGGTCCGCGACCAATTCCCTTCCAAACCATCAATGAACCAAGGTCTTCATCAGCTTCTTGACCAATCCGCAAATTGTCAGGATGCCACTGATCGTCAACCACGGTTGTTCCGAATGTGTTGGCCGATTTTTCTTCTAGGCGGTTACCATGCCTGCAGTCTTCTGGACGTTGTCTGCTTGCAACAGCATCAGCGTTTTGGTGATGCACTTCGCGCTATTTATTTTGAGGCTCTACGATACTGGGTCGACGATTGCCTCTTCTCATCGACCCGTTTCATTCCTCGCTGCTCCGCTATGGTTTTCTTGGGCTTCCTCGCGCATTTACTATGCGCATGGCCCATTTCCATCTCCATTTCCAATTCCAACATCGGAGCGTTCTTCTCTTGGGTTGCACCTTATTCACCAATCGTCGGACTACCTGTCCCAGGTGCGCATGCCCATACTTCATCTCAAGACGCTTGATCAATTTAAGGTAGTCTTGACACTCTTCCGGAAGTACGGTCTGCAGAACATCACTGGCCTGTCCTCTTAATGACACAATCAGACCAGTAGCTTTCTTCGGGGACGTCCACCCATTTGCTCCTGCAGCGGCTTCGAATTGATTCCGGTACGACATCCATGACGTCTTTCCATCGAAGGTGGGATGTTTTACCTTTACCTTCGCGGTTCGGGCAATCTCCAGGCTTCCGCTTGAGATATCATGGGGACCGCAGTCGTTCATCGCTGGCAACTGAAGCTGAACCCCAAACTCGTCCCCCATTCCGAACACGCGCTCCTCAACTTTCTGTTCCATGGCTTCGATGGCCTCAGAAAATTCCTGCCTCCCATTCGATGAATTCTCTTGAATGTCTTCCTTAAAAGTAGTCTCGAGTTGTTTTAGAATCTCGGATTGTTTTGCAACTGCATCTCCTAAAGTCTTGAATTGTTTTTCAATTTCATTTTTAATTTCTTCCACTATTACGCTTAAATCAGGCTGTACTTGAAACAAATATTTCTCGGGATCCTCACCTTCATTAATTAAAATGTCACGAAGCCGGTCCTGGAGAATTGTTTTTTTTCCAGACGCATCTGCGTCCTTTTCTTCCAATTCTGCCCTTAACTCGGCGACCTTTAGTTCTTCCAAACGTTTGGTAGCCATTTATTTATTTATTTATTTATTTGCACTTCTATATTGTTTTATCCCACTTCTGACACCAATTGTAACGTTTTCGGGTTCCAATAAACAACTCGTGCAATTATTTATTTAAAACAGTCTGTATATTTATATACTCAAAATTATTTAACAATATAAAAACATAAAACTAACTTAACACACTTAAACTACTACAATTTAATTATCACAGGTATTTATTTACTACTACTATGTCCGTATTTATTTACATATCACTTAAAGAACTATTTCTACCGTACGCCGTATATTTATTTTCTTATATTTATTTCTAGTCGCGTCGGCTACCACGCACTCGAGACTACTTATCCCGCAATCAATGAATCCCGTAATGAATTAGTCGCCTTATATACCTGCATGAAAAGATTACTAGAGCATTCCTGTAAATTCCATACTTCTCTCGATGTGTTGAAGAATATTCCAGACATTTGTCTCCGCTTTCGATACAGTACCATGCGTAAGTGTATGACTCACCGCTTTACGATATTTACCAGCCGAGAGAGATTTATGGTCTTTTTTGTGCGTGTGACAATTTCATTTTTATCGCGCCGAGAGGTCTGCTTCTTTTATTTAATGTAACTCAATTCGTCTGCTGGTTTCGTTACAGTATGGTCATGTAAATAAGTTTCTACATTCAAATCATAATTAAATCATATTGTGTATTAAACAAATAATACTTATTGCATTATATGTTAAGTCAACAAAATAGAATCCTGCTGACGAAGTCATATACTTTCACTGTTTAACTATTGTGGTATTGTCTAAGGTCTTTGTATTAGAAGAAACTCGAGGCATAAACAAAGACGGATATTTACCTGCTATTTATATGCGGTATTATGTAGCATTAGTCGCAAGTTTCTTGTAAATAAAGAGAATGTGAATGGTTGATTTGTATCTAAATGCTGCTAGCTTCATTCAACTATTCATTTTTAGAAACTTATATATCTAAATATAATTCCTTTCTTAAATGAACAAAGTAGTAGCGTTTCGGAATATGGTTAATTTGCAATTACCAAAATAACATAACTGACTAACTAAATAGAATACTTTACTAAAAATTATTACAGATCTTGTAATTTGCAATATAAAGGTTTAAGAAATATAAAAAGAAATATCATAAAATTAATATAAATTATGATAATAAACAAGGGGAGATTTTTATATTACTCACTTGGCTATAAAGCATGTTACACAATCGCCGTGTATACGTAAAATTTAGCAACATTTGCAGAAGGCAGAAGGCGTAGTAAAATGGCGCTGTCGGAAACTAAACTATATTCACCTGTGCATTTCGGAGAGTTTGGTGTGACGCCTTCAGTATGCTTTTCCTTCACTTCCCTAGGTACGGTGGTAAATATGGAGGGGAAATCTGCCTCTTGCTCGTCGGTTTATGTGGGCGTAGGTCTATTAGAATCACTGATCACTGATGGATGAATGTAAAGGCGCCAGCTTCCTATGGTATTAATCCCCACCCCAAAATGTTACTTGACCCAAAAGCAAAATCAATATGAGTACCCAAGGTTGCAAGATAAGACAAACGACAAAGTCATAACAACAACAAGTTTATTGAGAGCTATTACTGTTCCCAAAATTTAAAATTCGCATAAAAAAAACTATATGAGATAAATTGAGAAAGGAGAAAGCAAAGGTTGAAATTATAAAATAAAATTCCCAATCTGAATGTTACAAATTAACACATAAATCAACGTACGGTTTGATCAACCTGTATGTCATTAAATAAATTGAATAAGTTTACCAGTGAAACAAATACAATTAAATTAATGAAGCAAAAATACCAATAATTAAATTAATGAGGCAAAAATACAATATGATTAAATTAATGTAGCAGGATACAATATAATTTAATTAATGAAGCAAGATACAATATGATTTAATGAATGGAGCAAGATCTCGCTTTACAGTATTCATAACCATGTGCACGTACAGGTTCACCCTGTAGATATTAAAATAAAATATGATCGTACAATGGCAACTAGTAAAACAACTGAAGGTTGGTGAATTTAAATCAAATCAAAATTAGATCTAGCCGAAGGCAAAAGAAAACAAAATGTAATTACAGCAATGAAATGAATCGTCATTTATCCCTTGCTTCGGGTAAGAATTACTACAAGTTCGGATAATATCCGGCAAAATTATTGCAACTTGCAAAGAGCTTAGATTAGACTTAGGTCTCCGATCTTAGCATCTATTGGGGCTAAAATTAGCAATTATTGCTCAAAATAAATAAATAAGATTACGAAAGTAATTTACAAAGGTTGAACAAGACTTAAATAATAATAATTTGCAATATAGCTCTTCCAAAGGGACATAAAAACATTAAAACCATCTACTTATCCTGCAGAAGATACAGCATCCCTCGGAATGGAAAGTCTGGACACAAATTTTCCTTGAGACGATCACAGGAACTCAAATACGGTAGATTGATCTTGTAGGCCTGGATTACTTGAAGGAATTTTATTCTTTACTCAAATTTCCTGAAAATCACAGGTCAAGACGTGGGACAGACAAAATGGCGTCACAGACATGACACATACTTCGCACATGAAGACAATTGGTCAGAGATTATTTGCAATGTTTTGCGTCTTACGAAAAAGCTAAATAAAAAAAACTAGTCGAAATATATTACTAAAAGTCTTAATTAACGTTAAGGTCTTACCAGCTGATAAAAGTCCGAGTACAACAATCCTGCACGCGTCGATAAGAAATTCGATAAACTTGTGCTCTCTGCTCAGAAAATCCACTGTTCATTAGTGAAATCCACAATTTAAACGGCAAATGACTATATCAAAATTATTGCAGAGAATACGACGGGCCATTATCCACTGCTTGTAATCTGGAAGATGGTCAAAATGAAAGTGTACGCAACATGCTTAGAAGACGGCTTAATTGACATCCGAGATCATGCGCGGCAGGTGACAACGCCATCTGAACAATACAAAGATAACAACATAAGTTGTTAGACGATTAATAAATAAGAGATGATGGAAAGCATAATACGAAAATAACTAATAGAAATAATAGAAGATAATTAAACCCCAAAACATGAAGACATATAAGCTAACTGAAAATTAAATTCCATCGAGCGATAAAATAGTTATCTACTAAGCGAAACCACACTAATCGCCGGCAGTTGTCCGTGCGAGTAGATCTTAACATTAAATAATTACAAAAGGCTTATAAAAACTGGTAAATGAAACGTAAATCGCACTGGCGAGAATATACACCAATAAAAATGACAATACCAGAAAAAAAACACAATTCTATGGAAATAATTAAATACCACAAATGCAGGAATATATACAGCTACCAAGATATTGGTACATGAGCCAAAACATATAAGACATTCAGGATATTAAAAAAAATGTAACAAGCAACAGAGTTTGGAGAAAAGTAATATTTTATTTTTCAACATATGATTATCTATTATTTTTATTCTAACGTTTTTCCAATAAGGCTCTTCAAAAAAATTCTTTTGATGAGTACTCATAAAAATTTTTCCATCGCTAGGTATTCATACTACAAAAACGGCGTCCCTTCAGTGCTTTTTGTGATTTAGAAAAGTCATAATAATCACTATCTGGGTTGTAGGGTGCCTATGTTCCATATCTACAAAACCGCACGCCGATTACTTCACGGTCTTGGCGAGCTTTGTCAACTCTGCAGTTGTCATTAAGGAGCAAAAACTTTTGGTCAACTTTCTAATTATTCCTTCAAGCTGAATTTCACTCATTTTTTGCTAGTTAAGGCAACAAAAAATGTGAGAGCAGCTTGACAGATTGTGTTAGGTATGTGCTGCAGTTTTAGAATAGTGCTCTAAATTTATCTGTAAATGAAATGTTTATGAAATTTGTAACATGGGATTACATAGTGTTTCTTCCTATACTTTTATATAATACATATTGAAAGTAATCCATAGTACTAGGACATGAAACATATTATTTTTATTCTATTAGTCCTGAAATGTTAAGAATAAAGTAAATAAATAATATGTAACTGTAATAGGATACTTAGAAAAGAAAGCCAAAGTAACCAATTTTATTCTTTACGGGTTGTCAGTTGATACTTCAGACCCCAAGGAACTTAAACAAGCCGTAATACTCTTGAGAAAGACTTGAATATCATCTCTGTGATCAAAAATGCGCGCAAGATAGTTATGCTTAGTAGAATAATTGGTAAATAAGGTGATAGAAAATAAATCGAAACTGAAAAATGTGGAAGACAGAAAACATTTTATTAATTTTGATTTAACTAAAAAAATAATTAGATGTGGCCACCACACGACTTTCTTATACGTATGAGTGGTTCAACTTATACAAAAGTTGTTCTAAATTGTTTTAAGTAGTGTTATCTTAGAAAAATAAACTGTGAGTGAGTGTGTGTGTTGTTTCAATGAATATTTTTTCAAAAATTATTCAAAATCCTGTTCTAAGTACTTCTATTCTCTTAATAAATTTCTATAAAATGCATACTTTGCAAGATATTCGAAAAAAAGTACTACTCGCTAAGAGAAAAAGTGTTACTTTCGATCCGAATTTTGAAATTTCCACAAAAAATATTCCAAAACCAGTTCTAAACACTTTTGTACTCTTGATAAATATATATAGAATGCATAATTTACGACATATTTGCTAAAAAAAATGCTATTCGATAAGAGTAAAAATGTTACTTCTGTTCAGAATTTTTAAATTTCCTTTTATACACAAGGTATTGAAAATGAAGCTTCAAATACTTGTATACTCGCAATGTACCTGCCTAGAAAGCATGACTTGCGAGATATTCGCAAAAACTGATTTTCGATAAGAGTCTGGAGGAATTTAGAGACACTTTTTTAATAAATTTTTTCTCAAATTTACTTTTGAGTATATTTGAATTCGTTATAAATTTGTTTAAACGTAGCAGTTGACGAAATATTGAGAAAATTCTATTTCCTCATTGAAGTAAACTACTACTTCCGGTCTACCGATTTTACTGAAAATCGAATCAGATTTCAAGAGGAGGATTATACACGTATATATAAAGGTATAGGATTTTTCAGCTAGTGCGTCTATTTTTAAGCCAATGCTGTGTATTATGGTATTATGTTCAATAACTTATATTCTTAAGATCTTCAGTCTCAATATTTTGCAATAAAACTAGTATATTTGTTCTGATGACATTCTAGCGTGTGTGTGGCAAAAGAATTGACGAGAGTACATAAAGAAAAATTATCTATTATAGTTAATTGTAAGGTAGTTGACTAACTTTTGGCATTTATTCAAAAAGTATGTGGAGAAAATAAAGATTCATTTTTGTTTTGTTTTTTGACATTAAAAATGTTATAGATAGATAGATAGTTTATTTGTTTCTGAAATTGCAAATGTATATGAAACAAGTCATAATAAAGATAAAACATATAACATAAATAATTATAAAAATAAGTACAAAAGTCAACAAATAAATAACTAGATTACACCTAATATATAACACTAGAAAGTAGTTCTGAATTCTTTTATTGAATATACGCAACGTGTCAACAGAATGTCAGACAGTTTTTTCTTGAATAATGTGATACACCTGGACGATTTTACCCCATCCGGTAGCAAATTAAATAGTTGACTACCGAGAGACATTGGTCCCCTGCGTGAATACATAGTCTGTTTATAGAGGGGCTGAGGAGGTATGTGCCTTAGTATTATGCCAGTGGAAAGATACATTTTTCTGAATTTTATGTTTATTATTATAAATAGAGTAAAGAACTTCCAAGATAAAAAGACTATCAATGGTAATATTTTATACTTTACGAAAAAGTTCTACAAGATTTAGTTGAATTAATACTTGCTATACACTAAAGACGCGAAATAACCTAAGCATAATAAAACTCTGGTACCTATATTATCGTTCCGCAATCATGGACTTTAAATTACTAATTTGGTAACACATTTTATTGAGTTTGCTTTTAATTTCGTGGCAGTGGCCCCTCCAAGACAACAAGGTCATCAAAATGTACCCAAAAACTTGATCAATGTCCTTTGCTCGATAGCCACTGAATCTACCCTAATATTTATATTAAGATTGGTATTAGTTTGAGTCCGTAGTCCGTAACAACTGGAGGAAAAGCTTTTGCATATTATTATATTGTAAATAATCATTGGTATTATAACGACAAACTGAGTAGGTAAATTCAAGTAACTACTTTTAGAAATACGAATCTACATGTTGTCCGTTTCAAGATATAGTGCGAACGCAAGCTCCCACAGGTTGGCTATATAATGGAACTGACTATACTGCAGTAATAACTACACATATACATTTATCTGGGTTTGCATAAGTTGATTACACGATCTGCAAAGGTAATTACATATACTCATTACATTACTAATTACAAACGTCAAGCGATAATTAATAATAATTATTTACGAACCACGTGTGGGAAAACTATATTTCCGCATGAGCGCATTTTTGTAGAACGTGCGAATGAAAGGAGCGAGTGCCTTTCATTGCGAAGAAGATTGCACGCAAGTGGTTTGTACAATATTTTTGTTCACATTTCCATTAAATTATTATATTCGTACACAAGACGTATTTATTCTAACCTTTATAGTGGATTTAACGGGCTTTTAGTCTGATTACAATTGCTAATGTCAACGTAGCTTTTACAAGGTCGTCAAATAAATGGTGCTTACAAACCTTTTGGATTCTTTTTTAGCAATTACTCCTATTTCCATAACTTTTTTCTAAGTGCACCAAGGAGCCAGTGTTTTTTTTTGTTGCAAAATTTATAGTCGAGTTGACCAGGACGTGTTGGTCGAATGATGCATGCGTGAAATGTCACATCAAAGGCGGCGAGTAAAAAAATAACTATTGTCGTTATACTATTACTTGTCTTGCAAAATTTTGCGACATCTTAAATTTGAAGCCATTTAAATTTCATTTACTGAACTCTTCTACTACAGTGTCTTAAAATAAATAAATCGAACAAGCAATTTTCGCCTCTATTTTAAGGATATAGTTGTTTGGTTTAATGTTTAATAAATACCTACAATACATTCAAGTTGAAATAGCTAATTGAATCATAAA
The DNA here is from genome assembly GCA_963170755.1 of Amphimallon solstitiale. NCBI lineage: Eukaryota > Metazoa > Arthropoda > Insecta > Coleoptera > Scarabaeidae > Amphimallon > Amphimallon solstitiale. Next base: position 80,141,960 of record OY720676.1, on the reverse strand, counting down.
CATTTTATGTCGGTAAACATAAAACGTTAAAACCTGTATTTCTTATCATCAGCCGCGTAATGGTTACCTACCTAACAAATTCAATATTCTATTTTCTATCTAGCAACAAAGCTTAGGGGATCTAAGTTCATATATTTTCATCGTATTATTATCCTGACGCGTCTAAACAGATAAAGTTTATCTCCGGAAAAAATTTAAATATGTATATTTATAAAAGTAGTGGTCCGTTTAGACCAGAGTATCAATATTTCGTCTATTCTAAATTACATGTAAATAGATTCTTACTGTTTGTCTAGGTTGTAATTGTTAAGTTTTAAATTTAGAAAGAAAGAACATGTGCCTTGCTAGAGTTCTTTCTGTTGTAAAGATATGTTTATTATTTAAATTTTCTCCTTTTGAAGTATTATTACAATTTCTATAGATGAGAACTAATGATATATACATACGTATGAGTAAATTTAAAATCAAGGTTCCTGCATAGTTTATACTTATCAATAAATTAGTTTACTTACATTTTTTAAAACTTCGTTCAGTGGGTCAGAACAAAAACTGGTCGGCAACTATCAAAAATATTGCGAGATCCATAAATAGATAAACGTATGTCTATAGGTATAGCTAAATTCCAATTGCAACAATTAGTGCGTAAAAGAGAGTATTAGATACATATTCTAAGAGGTTAAGATATTTTCTGTTCCATTTAAAAATTGAACATAATTACAAAATAAATACCTACTCAACATTCAAAATTTTCCACAATCGTATATGTACCCAAAATTCGTTTCCTTTCGTGTCAACTTATACTTCACGATTAAAAATACCTGGATTTCAACTAAAAGACTTTAACATTTCATTTTGATATCGCATTTAGTCAAAAGTTATCTGGATTAACAAATTAGGTATATATTTTCATCTTTATGCCATTCTTAAAAATGCCGAACTTTGGTGTATAGTATACACCTGGTGCATAATATACGTCAGCAGTGGTTCCCAAACTGGGCGCCGCACAGTGGTTTCAGTCCATATAGAGATTTGCCAAAAATGCATTTTGGCGATGTCATCTTTGATGTTCGAAATTGTTACTATAGTAAAGTGTACATACTAAAGTATTATTTACCAAATTTGCTTTTTGTTTGAAGCTTCCGCTATTGTTTTACAGTGCCTTAAAGTTGAGCGTTCCGATTATTCCCGAGAAAGGCGTACGCGCGTGCATTGAATGTTTAGTGAAATAAGCTAATACTTTATCAATATTTACTAATGTGTTATATATCAGTAGAACAAGTGTTTCATCTACTTTCCAGACCTATAACTTCCTAATTAAAAAATACATTAGTTTCCTTTGTAGAATCGTTTTTTCATACCTGTGCTGAAAATTAGATAATAACTACTTTAACTAAACTTTTAACTACTCGCCGGGTTTGCCCGGGTCAAGCTATTTACTGCATTTGGAAGCTTATATATTTGTCTATAAAATGTACTAAAACTCATACTGCATTTCGCTGCATTTCTATGTGAAAATTAAAAAATTGGGAACAGGAGCGCGCTTGCATATTATGATTTTCTAATGCATAGCGTAAATACTTACAATATATGTTTTTAATTACATGAATAAAATAAAATTCTATATGTGCCCTCTAAGGTACATACATTATAAAGATTATAAAATTCTAAAAATATATTAAGTATAAATATTCCTGCTTAAATGTTGTTATTGTATGTGGCGTACACGTAAAGATAGATAATAGGTACCTAATATCAAAATATATTAGTAGTTGATAAGGTAGAAAATATCGTTATTAACCAAATCCGTGTTTGTTACAGGCATAATAAAAACAATCACAACAACCGCAAATTTCTAGAATCATCATTATTTTTCTATTTGCACCAAAATACATTTTGTGATATTCTTGTGGTAAGTACTAAGTATAAAAGCTAGCACAAAAGATACAAATGTTAGTTTTGTAGAAACCTGTATTACATTGTTTTCAACATCTTTCTTCATATTAAAACAACTTAAATAGAAAACATGAGTTATATAAATATTAATAAACGCGAGTTATGTGTTCGTTTAATAGAACATGGAAAGCACATAAGTACAGTGCATATGTACATCAAAGAAAGGTTTCCTGGTTTAACTGAAGCAAATAACACCTGCACTGTTGCAAGAATTCAAAAAAAATTGTTGCCAGAATTCAAACAGCGATGGAATAAAGCTGGGCAGATCTAAAGACATATTTTTGACAAGATATGCTGAGTGGCTCAATGGCGATTTTCGTATACAATTCGATGAAGAGGAGGCCCCATCTACATCACATGCAAGCAAACGAGGAAGACCGTGCAAAGATTATGAATTATCATCGGCCAGGAGCAAGCACAGACAAGCCATTAGACTATTTCAGGAATCTGGGTTGGATCATATTCACCATTCCTATATACAAGGCCTAAAATCAATTGGAAAATCTAAACATGCTGCCATTATTGAACAGTTACGCTCTATGCCGACAGAAACCTTGGATGGGCTTCATAAGAATTTAATAGAAGAAAAGATATCTGTGGTGCCTTATTCGAATGACGAAGCACTTGCATTGTTATTAGATCTAGATTTAACTAAACAACAGTATGAGTACTTTAGAAAATGTATTACAGATAAAAACCTCAAATTGTTTCCAGCGTACAAGTACGTGCTCGAAGCGAAAACCCAGTGTTATCTAGATAACATGGAAATAAGTGATATACGTGCTAAAATAAAATTGCAGTCTCTTTTATATCACACAGTTACTAGATTATTGATGCTTGATTTCATTAATCTCCCTGGTGGTGACGCAAGATTGATTTTATACTGTAAGTGGGGATGTGATGGTTCTTCTGGACAAAGCGAGTACAAACAAATTTTATCAGGTGAAAGCAAATTAATATCAGATGCAAATCTACTGATAGCATCGCTCGTACCACTTAAGCTTGTTAGTGATGTGGATGAAAGTGTCATTTGGCAGAATCCATCGCCTTCGTCAGTACGTTTTTGTCGTCCTATCCTTATAGAGTTTGCAAAAGAAACTCCTGAGAAAACTAGGAGTATAGTTACAGATATCGAATCTCAAATACTTGCATTAACATCATCCTCCGTGCTAATAAATATAGCAACATTTTTTATAAAACACACATTATATTTTACTATGGTCGATGGTAAAGTTGTTCAAGTTTTGACGAATACTCCATCGAGTGCTAACTGTAATGTATGTCTTGCCAAACCTAGTGAAATGAATGATTTTGCACGAGTAACTCAAAAACCAGAAAGAGAAGAAACTTTCAGGTTTGGTCTTTCAACTTTGCATGCCTGGATTAGGTTTATGGAATTAGTACTTCATGTATCCTATAATCTACCGTTCCAAAAATGGTCTGCTACCACCGAAGAAATTAAAAAACTAAAAGCGGCTAAAAAGCAACTTGTGCAGGATCGTTTCCGTAATGAATTTGGTTTAATAATTGACAAACCCCGTCAAGTTAGCGGCAATACCAATGACGGAAATACTGCAAGAAGATTTTTTGCCAATTCCTCTTGTACATCTCAAATAACAGGAGTTGATGAAACACTTATAAGAAGATTTTATATTATACTTCAAACTTTGTCGTGCGGTAGGAAAATAAATCCGAGAAAGTTTGGTGTATACGCACGATCCACAGCTGAACTCTATGTAAACAAATACAATTCATCTTCAGTTCATAAAGTACTTATTCATGGAGAGAGCATCATTACATACAATTCAATATTACCTCTTGTACTATCTGACGATGCTCAAGAATCTAGAAACAAGGACTATAAAAAATTCCGACTGCATCATTCTAGAAAATGTTCGAGAACAGCAACGAATGAAGATGTTTTTCATACTTTACTATGCTCATCGGATCCATTTATAAGTGGTCTTAGAAGACAACATACACCGAAGCATATAGAACTCGATGAAGAAGCACTAAATTTACTAGATAGTGATGAATAACATAAAAAGAGGTATTTTGTATAACGTTATGTACCGCTTACTTTATAATTGATTTAACTTTTATTATTATTTCGAAAGTTGTGACTGTATCATTTCACCTATTACTTTTAACACGTGGATAAAATTTATGTCACTTTGTCCGCATTTAAAAAATGCCGAATATCATATTTTTATGTGAAAAATTTATAAACAGCTACATATAATTCTTTTTGAAACACTCTGTATACATCATTATTATAATTGTTATATTAAAAAGTAGTGTTTATTATATTAGTTTTTATAATTTAATCTTTTAAGGTGAAATATATGCAATTAATTACATATCTCCATATGTAGATATTTTTTTCTTAATAAAGTAATAATATTTTCATAGTTTTTAATTGTTCACATTAAACTTCAACTATTTAGCAGAACTCATACCAAATTTTATGAAAATCGGTCCAAAGATGACAAAGTTACAGATTTTTGGCAAAAAAATGTCGATTTGGAACCACTGTGCGCCGTGGCCTCTTCACAGGGGCGCCGCGAAAGACATTTGACCTAACTAAACAAAAAACAAAATAAGAAACTAAAAATATCTAGATTAGCAAACCTCGTGATTTTTTGGCCAAGAAGTTAAAAGTACAGAAACAAGAACAAAATACATTCTTGAAGATTGCATCTATACTAAAGTGACCAAATTTTACTATTGGTAAAGCGGGTCACCATTGACGGGGGGTTCTTGATTAAAAATTTGGTCTACGTATATAGAGCAACAAAAATTTTCATAGAACGCAAAAATAGTATAGCAAAATATTTTTTGTTTAATTTTAACATAAGCAAAATTTACAAATACATTAAATGTATAGTATTATAATATTCTTTGGCATATTTCTCATTATAGGATTTTTTTTCTTTAGTAGATTGCTGTCGTTGTTTAAAAGGTCATGAAATTTTTCACAAGAATTTGTTAAATTATATTTCACACATAAAATGGCTTTCAAAGTCTCAACACCAGCTTACCGTGCATTTTTTCCAAAAATCGGGACTTTTTAATCGATACCAAAAAAAAACGCGTTATTAGCATCTTACAAGGTGGCTTACAGAATCGCGAAATGTAAGAAGGCTCATACTATCGCAGAAGAACTAATTCTTCCGGCTGCTGTAGATATGGTGAACATCATGGTTGGTGAGTCTGCAATTACAATTGGTCGGAGAATACATCATAAGGCGCAAGATATCAAAATTAATTGATTGAAAAAATTAAAGGAGGGGAATTTGGATTGCAGCTAGGGTAGTAATAAGGATGCTCATTTGATATGCTATGTACGGTTTATAGATGGTAATAACATTAAAGAATACCTTCTGTTTTGTAAAAATATCACTGCATGAGCGAAGGCTCAGGACCTGTTCGAGATTCTTGATACATTCATATCTGAAAATAATTTGAATTGGCCTAAGTGCGTTGGTGTCTGTACTGATGGAGCTCGCTCCACGTCTAGCTGCTATGGAGGATTACAGGCACGTCTTTGAAGCAAATCATCAAATGCACTGTGGATCCTCTGCATTATTCATAGAGAAGCGCTTGCGTCAAAGAACCTGAGTTCTGCACTGAATCAGGTGTTGAAAGCAAGGTTCTTTAAAAAGCTGTGTGAGGTTATGGGAGACCACCACCTTTGAATTGCGGCAAGAAATGTTTATTTTTCTTAAGGAGGAAGGATACAGAGATGCAGAAGATTTTGCTGATGCCGATTTTTTTAATAAAACTGGAATATTTATGCGACGTTTTTGAAAAGCTGAATTCCCTTTTTATCTCTCTGCATGCAAAAAGGATGCATCTTTTGAAGTCACCGGAAAAAATATCAGCTTTTATAAAAAAAACTCAAACTATGGAGAAGAAAATTGATTGAAGATGCAGGCAAAGATTGTTTTTTAAAATTGCAGCAATTTTTGACGATCAAATGAATTTGACCTTTCTCAAGATATAAAAAATACGTTTGAAGGGCACTTATCACAGCTAGTAATCTAGTTTGAGAAATACTTTCAAAATGAAAATTTCGATAGGTTTACGTGGATTCAAAATCCATTGAACACTAGTGGCTAGGGGCGCCATGGAAAAAAAATATTTGAAAAAGGGCGCCGTGACTCGGAAAAGTTTGGGAATCACTAGTGTATACAGTGTGGAAACCACTTATGGAATAAATTCAGTACCTTACAAACTAATGACATTTGTTGAAAACGCTGAAACAGGTCAATTTTTATTTTAAATTGCGCTGGTTTTAAATCACTGCACCTATTAGTGACGTCATCTTCTTTAGAGCTGTGACGTCATACGAATTTTTTTTAAATAGAATGCTATATTTTTTTATAAATTCGTAGATAGTACTATTAAATACCTTTTCAATGAACTAACACAAGTTAACTTTATTTTCAACAGTTTTTGAAATTTTTACATTTAAAGAAAAAATTAAAAATTAAAAAAAAAACAACACGAAAAAACTGTGTGATGAAATTGATACCACCTGACGGTAGTAGAATACAAGAAAGATAGTAATTTTGCTTTGATCAAAAAAGAATAAATTAGTAAACTTTGACGTTTTTATAATTGTTGTTATTGTGGTTGGAACGTAAAATGTAAAAATCTCAAAAATTGTTGAAAATAAAGCTAACTTGTGTTAGTTCATTGAAAAGGTATTTAATAGTACTATCTACGAATTTATAAAAGAATATAGCATTCTATTAAAAAAAATGCGTATGACATCACATCTCTAAAGAAGATGACGTCACTAGTGATTTAAAGCGTGCGCAGTTTAAAATAAAAATTGACCTGTTTGAGCGTTTTCGACAAATGTCATTAGTTTGTAAGTTACTGAATTTATTCCATAAGTAGTTTCCACACTGTACAATGTATTTATAAAAGATATGAATTTTATTAATTTGCACTGTCCACGATATTTTTCTGTCGATATAAAATTACTAATTTCATATTTCCTTCAGGTTTCAGGTCAAAACCCGGCTTTTTTATTACCATAATCTTACCGTCGTCATTTTTAATTGGTATATTACCGGTTATAATAGATAAACAGTATTTAAAATTAAAATAACCTAAAAGTGGGCACACGTTCAAACAATCTTTAATCATTTGTGAACACAGAGTAGAACAAATGCACATCCATTTTGAAGTTCTGAATTGAATTACTAACTGCTAATGTAACTAATAGGTACACAGATTTTAGTGTGTTGCATTTTATAAAATTTATTTTTCTAAATTTCTCCGTAAATAAGAAATATTTTCTTGGGCAATGGATATAACATGGGCGTCGATTACATCGCTTTTCTTCTTGTACTTTTGTATAAACCATAATGAACGCATTTTATACTCTCGGACGTCAGATAAATCATATTTATTCTATTTGTCTTCAAAAGATACAGTTTCAAATGTCAATACATTGTTCATTAAAGTAGGGTAGAGTGTTCCATTGTGATCCATGGTACACAATGAAACACCCATAAAAAAATAATGAACTAATTAAGTTTCATGCTGCTCCCTCACACAATCAGAGTTTCAGTTACTAACGGATCCTTGAAAACATAAACCAACATCTTGTCGATCCCTACTTTATCGGTAGACAGTTTGGGTTCTCAAACCTCGTCGAAAGTTACTTTTCGCAGCTTTTCAAAGTGGCGTAAAGGTACAATTTTCAAAATAAAAAGACTACTTTTTGTGCAATAGTGAGTGCGCGGATTGCAAAACGTAAGGCACACATTTCAGTTATTAGTTAACTGTCCGCTTTTAGCTTCACCGATTTTCCCCGTTAAGGGTTATAATTGGGACACAGTAAAAAAGTCATGTTTCACTATGCCCCACGTTTGTTTCACTGAGCCAGCAGTGGACAGTTGGATGCCACATAACCCAGGACACCCAAAGACCATCTATCATGTTGCTGAATGCGTGGGAGTTGCTCATGACCGCTCGATGTCACCAAGCAACATAAAATCTGGCTCCACACGAAGTGCTATTTTCCCATTCGGCAGAGATGTCTTTGATGAAAGTGATTTCATGTGTTCTGTTATCACCGATCGACCTGCTGAAGACATACTACAAGCTCTAATGCACTAGCAAATAAAAAACCGAATTCGAAACTAATTAGAAACTAGGATAGGGACTCGTGATCGAAGCTAACGATGTCCAAAACGTGTTTGTTCCACCTAAACAATTCAGAGGATTTTCTGGAGCTGGGCAAAAAAAGGGTAAAACTAAGTGAAGGAAGGGAAGGAGTATGATAGTAACCAATACTCCTGAAAAGACTATTACAGAGGAGAGGGAGCAAACTAAAAAGAGGGTGTCCATTAACACAGTAGTGAATGCTAAGACGAAAGTTTTAACATCATCAGATGAATATGATCAAGATAATATTTTCCTTTATTCAGAAACAGAGGATTGGTGCCCCAAAATTGATGCAAATTGCTTTGAGGATCTTGAACGTTTTCCTGTAATACTGGTGCAATTCAAAATCAATGAGAAACACGATAAAATTGTCTATATCATTGGACAAGTCTTGAAGAATAAGGATGAGAATGTTGACATTCAAGTAAATTTTTATAGAAAGCATACGAAGATGGTCGACAAGTTTATTTTACCGATTGTTCCCGACCAGTAGAACAGGGGAAAACAAAACGGCATACTGCTTTATTATCTTTTTCCATCGGTTTTAATAATATTCACTTGCGGTAAAGTTGAATTATTGTACCTATTATAGTTTACATTTTACTCGTTTTCTTTTATTAATTTTTTTCCGGTTTATTAAGTTTATAATCATTTGTTATAATAATAGTCACTACTTTTCCTGAAATAAAATGATGTATTTTTGATGTCGTTTTACTGTGCCCCTCTAGTGTTCCACAGTGAACCAAAAAACATGGTAAAGTAAAAAAAAAATATTTTCGAATTCATTATATTGGTCTGTATTTAGTTCATTATATATTGAAGGGCATAGTCCAATGATCCTATATCCCAAGCCAAACCGTTGTTTTACCGTAATCTGTATTTTTTAAGTATGAAAAGGCAAGAAGTGTTTCAGTGTGGAACACTCTCCCCTATCTACTGTTTATCCATATTTCTTAAAACAGGATATGAATAAAGGGGAAATGTACAGTTAAGGACAAAAAAGTTCTTTTGCCTAATGTGATGGGATTTTGAAAAATATGATGTCAGAAGAATTGGCAAAATTATTTTCAAAAAACACAAAGATGGAAATGGACTAACAATGGTTTATTCAACATCACATTTTCTCTTAAGTATTTTATTAATATTAAGTCTTTTATTAATATTTAGTTATTTTACCATTTCGATTTACAACATTTGCTACTCTTCCCGGCATAGAATTAAATAAACTTAGGCAGTATTCGTCCGAAATATCATCCCACGCATTATTGTTGCGTGGGATGATATGCAAGATTTATTGGAAACTGTAGTAGTAGTTTATTTTGTGGTCGAACACCTCTTATTTGAATATTATCACGTTCCCCATTGGGTTTAAATCTGGGCTTCAACTTGGCTAGTCAAGCACTTGAATATTATTTGCATCAAACCATTTAGTCACTAGATGAGCTGGATGTATTGATCAGTTATATTGCTGAAAGTAATATCCTTCGGGATATAATTGTGACACTGAAGGCATCATAATATTTTCTAAAATTCTAATGTATTCAATACTACTTAATCGTTCTTTAATGTGCTGCAAAACACCTGTTCCACGAGCTGATATCCAGGCCCACATGTTAACCGAAAACAGGACACATACAGTTCATCGAATCTGGTGTTTCTGGGTCGATAGACACGCATTTTACCATTATAACCAGACTGAAAAGTTTTTTCATCACTGAAGATTATCGCGTTCCAAAAACTTTCATTTTGGCTTTGGTCCGTAAAGTAAATCCTTATGGGTTTCCTTTATGTCAAACATTTAATTTAGGTTTTTGTGCTGGTGCATGACAACGCAACTCAAACTCTTTAGCACATCGGCGACCAGTTCGAGTAGACCCAGGAAAATTTATATCTTGATCGGTCTGAATCACAGTTGCAAATGGATTTCCTCTTAACACATTTACCAAAGCTAAATCTTGTTTGGGAGTTGAAATTCTTCTACGTCTTGATCCTGGATTTCTGTTTATATTTCATGTTCTCATATTTCCTCAATGTTAAATTGCAGTGCAATATGCCTAATAGATTGTCCATTTTCTGCATTAGCAATTATTCAACAACATTAATCTGTGACATTCTTACGAAAAAATGTATCGTTGACAAATTGATGACATTTATGAAGTTATGACTACTATGTTCTATTCAGTAATACAAAAGCCAGCAATAACAACTAAAATAAAGCAAAATTTTATTTTTTCTGTCCGTTACTATACGTGTCATGTAAGCGAGGTAAACAATCTTTGTGAATCTTTCTGAATATACATATTCTTTAGTATTTTTTTGTCCGATTTTTTATTTACGAAAAATGCTATATGATTTATACAGCAAAAACGAGTATATCAACTAGCGGATTTGACCTATGAATTAATTATAAAAAGCTATTGTTTTGGTCCCAAAATTGAATTCGTAAAATTCACTCAGATCGAATAACATGAATTTTCAATTAAGGCATTATTTAAACATTAATAAATTCATTATTTAAATGCAATGACACATTCATTTACATGTTGTCAAGTGCAGAATTTATCATTTAGTAAATATATTTGGCACGATTTCATTTTTCATTATTTTCATGGTTTGCAACAGTTAGTGACTTATAACTTATGTTAAGGATATATGTCTTTAAAATGGTTTTAATTCGATAAATGATTTTTTTTTGCTACTGGCATTGAATACCAAATAAAATGCCGATGGTAATAATCGTTAAAAGCAAGAATAATTTAATGTCTCAAAACTTCCAACATTTGGGGCAATTTTGGGACATGCATTTTATTCAGGGATATGTAGCAATCATGAATTATTACGTACCCTTAATTGATAACACTCCGAAGTCTCTAATATGTGAGAAAACCACGGCTACAGGAACATTCAGGTAGGAGAGCAACAGGCTATGAGATAAATACTGCACCATTAGTTTGGTAATATACTTACGTATATACATACACATACAGACAATAAATACAATATGTTAATAATAATTTAAATAAACAGATATTTTCAGTTTGGGATTACATGTAAATAATATAGTAATATCAACTTTAAAAGCATCAGTCCAATTTTTAACCCTAAAGTATTTAATTATGTTGTCTCTAAATTGTCATAATTTCTTTGAATAAAATATCACTGAACAGGCTTTAATTCTTAATAAAAACGTGATGTACACTTTTTGATAAAATGAATGACACAATAAAACACTTACTTTGTTTTTACGACATTATTAATGTGACCGCAGTTTCCACAATAAATGTTATTTTCAAACTGTGATAGTTTTGGCTACAGACAGAAATGTTTTATGAATAGAATAATGGTATAATTTTACAAATATATATTTAAGTACTAATTGATCTGTAAAACTATGGATATTCTTTTGAATTACCAACTTTCTTCCAAAGCTGTATATAACTATTACAGACAATTACATATATTGTTAAAACCCAGTGGCGTAGATAAGGCGCCCGCAGAACCCGCAATGCGGGGGGGGGGGCCAAAAATTCAGGGCCCCGCACTAGTAATGAAATTTACAAAACTATTTCTGTTTTATCCTTCATGTATAAAAAATGTGTATGTTATTTTATATGTACTTGTTTTCTAGTATTAAAAATTATAACAGTACGTGTATTTGTATTTTTTACTCTGATAATGTCCGTCCAGTTTTATTTTTTTATTGTTCGTTTTTCTCTTTCAGTTCCAAGAAAATATCACATCTGGTATTGACAATTTGCTCTTTCTTAAAAAGAAATGAAATATCTCTACTTATATAGAAACCCACAGTATGGCTATATTTTCTGCCTTAACACAGGTCCATATAAAAAAAGGTTCATGTTTTTACCTAACTTTTGGCCTGCACAGTCTCACAGTTTTACAACAGATGTCACAAATGCTTTCTAACAAGTAGGTAATATATAGTCCGTATAAAATACCATGCTTTTATGAGCTAAAAAAAAATGCAAATTCATTAGAGACAGACAACGATAATAATTTTGCATTTTACATGTACTATGAAGTTATATGACTATGTTATGCATATAGATTGTAGGTACATAAACTAATACATAAAACTTGAAATTACGAAATTATGAAAAGGCACGTTTATTTCATAAAACTGCATTTGCACATTTGGTTTAATGACCTAGTTGTAAAAAAATATTTTACTGAATAAATACGAAAAATTATTTCCATTCCTTATTTTCGGAATCACTTTCCGATGAATTAAAAAGAAAAATTATTACTGCAGGGCCAAATAAGCGTTCAGTAGTGATTATTATACCATTACAACTAAAACTGGTCAAAAAATCGATCGCTTTTGGTTATGTTATTCCCAAAAGTTGAATAGTGTTTACTGTCAACCGTGTTGGATGTTCTCTAGTAATGAAGCATCAGTAAATTGATGTAAGGGCACAATTAATGACAGGAAGGGTTTAAGTAAAAAAATTAAAATCCACGAGGGAAGTGATGCTCATTTGCAAGCATGCATAGTTTATAGTACTTGGGAAAAAAACAAAACCATTGATAGTCAAATAAGTGGTCATGAAAAAATTAAAGAAGTTTTAATAAGAATATGTGATGTGATAAGAACATTATCAATTTGCAATATGCCATTACGAGGACATCGAGAAAATGTTAAAGAAATTGGAGCAACTAGTGGTAACTATTTAAATATTATTGACTTGATAGCACATTATGACCCTGTTCTAAAAGCTCATTTGTCAAGCACTAATATTCGAAACAAATACTTAAGCCCCGATATTCAAAATGAAATAATTGTACATTTGGCTAAAACCGTTTTAAAAAAAACGAAAAATATTAATAAAGCTCCTTTTTTCCCCCTTATAATTGATACAACGCAAGACATATCCAAGAAGGACCAACTAAATCTCGTTATAAGGTAGGTATACAAGTATGAAGAAAAATTCAAATAAACAAAACACTCTAGAAATAAAGGAATCATTTATTGGATTTATAGAGCTAACCGAACAAGATTCACAGAGTTTAGAAGCTGTTCTAACTACTTTAGAAAATTTTCAAATTAAAATAGAAAATTGTCGAGGGCAAGGATACGACGGGGCTGCTAATATATCTGGAAAATATAATGGTTTACAAGCCAGAATTAAGAATCGAGTTCCTACAGCTGATTATATTCACTGTTCAGCTCATAATTTGAACCTAGTCTTAAATGATTCTGTCAAAAACATCATTAAGCTACAGAGTTTTTATGATCTTTTGCAAAGCATTTATGTGTTTTTTAGTGAAAGCTTGCCACGCTGGCAAGTCCTTCATCAAGCTGCACCACATGGAAGTAAAATTAAGTACACACTGAAAAAGCTGTGCGTAACAAGATGGTCTTCTAGATTTGAATGCTTACTGTCAATAAAATATAATTATCAGTCTGTAATGCAATGTTTGTCAAATTTTATCCTGGTGTGCAAAAAGCAAAATGACAGAAATGAAGCAAAGTCTCTGCAGAATAAAATGGATAATTATGAGTTTATTCTATTGCTAGTTTTCCAGAGTAAAATCCTCGAAACTGTTAATTTAATTTCAAAGCAACTTCAGAGCCCTTCATGTGATTTAGAAGAGACGTGCAAATTGCTCAATAATGGTCAAGAAAACTTGACAGAACTGCGACAAAGTTTTGATAAATGAGAAGAAGAAGCTGGAATATTCAGCCTATGATAAAATAGAAGAGAATTAAAAAGTTTTTTGATGAATGTGAAAACGACTGTGTAATGCCTAACCCGATAAAAAAATTTCAAGTAGAAGTTTTTAATGCGTCACTTGATATTATTATTAACCAATTATCTAGAAGATTTTACTCCATAAATGAAGTTGTAAACCTTTTCTCGTTTCTTAATCCCTCAAAATTTGTTAAGTTAACGAATGAAGAATACGGAAGACATATTCTGAGCAAATATGGAATTGATTTTTCAGAAGATTTGCCGATTCAATTAATTAATCTTAAGACTGTTTTGTTTAATGAAATTAAACAAAAATCTTCTATTAAGGACTTAGCCAATTTATTAATAGTGGAAAATGCATGTTTAGCAACTAGTCTTCCAGATCGATGTACACTATTTCAGTTATATTTAACACTACCGATAACATCAGCAACAGCAGAAAGATCGTTTTCGAAATTAAAATTAATTAAAACCTATTTACGCAGCACCATTAAACAAGTTCGGTTAAGTGCCTTGGCTGTTATAAGTATTGAACATGAACAAAGTAGGTCCGTTGATTTGGAAGAGTTAGTTGAAAATTTCCTACTATTGAAAAAAAGACGTTTCGGCATTTTGTCTTCTAATTAGCTTTTTTTGTGTTTTCAAATGTATTATTATAAAATAAATAATTAAATATAATTTAGATTTTTTTATTATAAAATAAATTTATTATAATTACTCCGATATTCACATTCTATGCTAGTATCTCTAAACAAGTATTTTGGAAGGGCCCCCTAAAAATTTTGCGGGGGGGGGCTAAATTTTTTATCTACGCCACTGTAAAACCGCAGTCATTAAATTATGAAAGAAGTAAAAACAAAATAATTTTTTTTATTGTATCTTTGCAATCGATTATTACAAGGGATTCCTTAACTTTTGACGTGTAAACTTCTTTGGGCACGTTGCGCTGATTGTAGGCACTGAACAAGACTGACCCGTCACGATCCGATATGTAACGCTCGTTCGGGTAATGTCGGCTCGAGTCGACTAAGGGAACAAGATAAATATATCATATAGAGGTATTTAATTTCAATTAAATTGAAATTTAAATGAATAAATAAATTCATGTCCCCGAGCAGATTCGATCCTGAGCCGAACGGGCATGACCAATGTATGACGCCGGCACGTTGCATCAGACCAAGCGCGGGACACGTAATCTAGTATTCATATCGTCTATTTATACATATACATTCGTCCGAACCGACCCAACGAAACGGCCGCTCGCATCACTGCTATACTCGTTCGGCGACCGTTACATGGGAGAGCATGACGGATCAGTCGTATAATACGTTACTGAATATTATACGCGTGTATTTCGTATAATTAACCTCGCCTTGATGAAGTTTACACTTCTGCTGTGTGGTGTTAAGCACACCAGTGGCGGCTCGTGCGGGAGGGCTCTGGGGCGCCGCCCCCCCTGCCAAATTTAAAAAAATGAGAAAAATTGTAATGACAAAAACATATATCCGGATAATCTAGCTTTACGAATTATTTCAAAAAAATAATAGAAAACGAACGGCTATACCCCTTGCTTGCGTTGCGATCGATTTGATTCAACTTGTAACTTCATGGATCGCTGAGAGGGGCTTCATATATTCCGCCCCAGATTCATACGATGGTTGTCATGGTAACCACCGCGCGACATGTAGTGGGAGAATTTGTGATGCACGTGTGATATATTCACTGATCGGCTCTTTTAGACGCGCCCCATCCCATGACCCATCTCAGTCCGTCCTAGTCTGTTGCAATTGCACGCTCGCACCCTGTTCCAGAAAAACGTTTCAACAAATAGTGACATTTTGTGCGATTTTTATAAGTTTTATTACTTTTATTAGATATTAGGCCTGTATGAGACGATGCTAAATTTTAAGGAAAATTTCTATGTAAATTATTACGAAAATTTTCTGCTTTAATTTAGCATACAATTTTAATATTATTGCATTACTCCTGTATGACACGTATGCATTATTACATATCAAATTTAGCACTTTTTTGAGACTATATTTTCTATGTTCATTTAAGAAATTAGTTCTTAGACCATGAAATTTAGCTTTAATATCTGATATGGACACTCCTGGTTTTATTTTTATCACTATATTTTTAATTGCCTCCATTCCTGTGGCAAGAGCATGTTTGTTTTTATACCTTTAACTGCATATAAACAAGGATATATTTTATAGTCCTCTATTAACACAGACACCTGTTCACGTGACCAGGACATCTTTCAATTTATGCAATAAGAACTTAAAAAACTCTGAAACCGCAAATTTATTTTTAAGTTAGTTTGGTTTAGTTAATTAGTCGTCAATTGCAATTTTATCCCCATTTTATTCTATTGCAGTTTTTCACGAAGATTTCACACAGGAAGTAGAACCAACTCTAAATAATTAAGCCGCTAAATTTCGCATGAAATATTGAAAGCACTTGTCTGTTTTACACGTTGCTAAATTTCAAAAATAAGATTTACATGAAAATTTTTTGTAAAATTTAGCATCGTCTCATACATGCCTTAGACTAGACTGCAAAGGACAATTATGAAAGTGAGCGAAATTAAAAACCTTATATTTAGCGGTTTGAGCTTAAATAAAAAACTTGAAATAAAACAAACTGGTTGTCCAACGCCAGAATTAAATATAGTGCAGGAGCAGCGACAGTGCAAAAATATAAATGCTTTTGTGCGTAAGTTCGACAAAAACATATACAACAAAATTGTTTGGATTTGTGGTTGCGAGGAAAAAAATTCGTTCTTTTGTTTTGTGTGTTTGCTTTTTGAGGGAGATGATAACTGGACCAAAAATGGGATAAACGACTTAAAGCTCCTTTCTAGAAAAATAAATAAACACGAAAATAGTGCCAAACATAGAAATAATCTAGTCAGTTTTCAATTTTTAGGAAGGACTAATATTGCTACATCCCTAAGTAGGGTTTATGCGGATCAAATCCGTAAGCATAATGAGACTGTGACCAAAAATCGACAGGTACTTTCCAAAATAATAGACATATTAAAACTGTGCGGAACGTGTAATCTTGCCCTTCGCGGTCACGACGAGACAAAAGACTGTACAAATAGAGGGGTATTTTTAGAATTGGTTGATTTTTTAGCAAACACTGATAGTGCCTTTAATAGTCATATTCAAGAAGCGACAGTGTTCAAAGGCACATCAAAATCTATTCAGAATGAAATTATACAATGTATGTTGGAGGTTTGTCGTGAACATATTTTAGGAGAGATTCAAGAATCTGCGTATCTTGCACTTATGGCTGATGACACCACAGATGTATCAACTCAAACTCAAACTGTAGTTGTATTACGTTATGAGCTAAAAGGAAAAATATTTGAGAGGTTTTGGGGGTTTGCGAATCCGAAAAGCCAAGATGCAGAAGGACTGTCTCAATGCATATTAGAACAGATTTCGCCGATTTTACCAGATTGCCCCGACAAACTGATTTGTCAAACATATGACGGAGCTGCTGTTATGCGTGGTCATTTAGGCGGTGTGAACGTGAAAATTCGGGAACAGTACAAAAATGCACATTTTGTATATTGCTACGCTCATCAACTTAATAAAATACTTGAAGGGGCAGTCTCAAGCATCACTAGTGTACGAATATTTTTTATAAATTTAAATGGCATATCAACTTTTTTTTCTCAATCACCAGACAGAATGGCAGCTCTTCAACATGTTTCTGGCAAACGTATTCCAAGAAATTCTGAAACACAATGGAATTTTAAGTCTCGTATAGTACAAAGTGTTTACAACAATAAAGACGATCTTCTTGAATGCTTTGAAAATATAATTTCAGGAATTCCAAAACAATACAACTCTGAAACAGTGACTCAAGCAGCTGGATTTATTAAATGGCTAGAAGATGACTCATTTTCGTTTTGGTTAATTTTTTTTTCAAAAGTCATGCCACATGTAGATATTTTATTTAGCCAGCTACAAAAAATTGAGGCAGACGTTATAAAGGTCCAGAAATGCGTAGATAATTTTGAAAAAGAACTTGCACAAATTAGAAATAATTTACCACCCATAACAAATGAACCAGTGAATACAGAAGTTCCAAAAAAGCGACGTAGACTAAATCAAGAAAATCTTAACATGACTGCAAGAGAGGTATGTGATATAATTACTTCAGAAGTGAGAATTCGGTTTTCTTTTAAGAATCATTTATGTGGTGCAAAATTATTTTTAAAGGAGAATTATAAAGACTATGAAAAAACACTGCCTTTGGAAGACATTAACCAATTTTGTGAAGCATACCCTATGATAAATAAGGAAATTCTGAAAATGGAACTAAGTATATTTTACTCCAGGAAAGAAATAACAGGACAAGATTCCGAAAATTCTAGTGAAATTCAAAGTGTTGCTGGGTGTTTGCAAACATTAAACTTTCTCACATCTTTCGGTTTGGATACTGCTTTCGGGGAAATTGTTAAAGTTTTAAAAATATTAATTACTATTCCGATGACGACATCTGAAACGGAGAGATGTTTTTCGACACTAAAATTGATTAAAACGTATTTAAGAAATACTATGAGTGAAAACAGACTAACAGCACTTGCAATGCTTTCAATTGAAAAGTCAATGTTGCGAGAAATACCAAATTTTAATGAAAAAGTTATTGAACGGTTTATTTCCGATAAACACAGAAGAATGGATTTTCACTTCAAAAAATTATATTAGTGAGTACTCAATTAATTTATATTTGCGGATCTTTTAATGATTTGTTAGAGACCCCAAATATTGTTCACCTGGAGCGCTTTTGTTTATTGGACCTGCCTACTTGAATGCCCGCGAGCCGCCCTGCCGCCCTCCCAGTCACGAGCCGCCACTGAAGCACACCCATTTTCTTGTTTTATTACATTAATGTTAGAACACTTTTTGTAAAACTAACATTCATAGAATATATCTAATCCTAATTAGAATATACAGGTTCTTAAAAAATTAATATATTTTAATGAAATCGAAAAAGAATAAATTCTACATATACCATGGTAGTCTGAAATGTTTTGAACATTAATATGAAGATGGCGTCACCCTTCAAAACCACTCTGGTAATGTAATTGCACATAGTTGCAAGATGTCTGTGAAATTTTCAGCCATTTTGGACGCTCAGTTTTTGTTTGACAGTCGCTTGTGTCAGTTGATGTGTGTTTTGTAAAAATGGAAAAAACGAATATAGTACCGTAATAAATTCTTGCATTTGAAAGGCAATACGCATACACAAATTAAAATCATTTGCTACCGTGGAAAGATTGGCTGCTGAATTTAAACGTGGTCGTACCAACTTGACTGATGATGAGCATTCGGGAGGGCCAACAACTGCAACCACCACCGGATAGCATCGAAAATGTTCACCAAATAGTACTGGGCGACCATCGAATCAAGATTAGAGATATAGCAGAGGCTATGTACATATCGAAAGAGCGCGTTTACAATATTGAATGAAGAATAGGACATGCGTAAGCTATCCGCGCGTTGGGTGCTCACTTTGGACCAAAAGCGCATTCGAATGAATATTTCCA
Source organism: Amphimallon solstitiale (assembly GCA_963170755.1). Lineage (NCBI taxonomy): Eukaryota > Metazoa > Arthropoda > Insecta > Coleoptera > Scarabaeidae > Amphimallon > Amphimallon solstitiale. The sequence goes on along the minus strand of OY720676.1, from coordinate 80,122,541 downwards.
AGACCCTGTTGGGCGGTTTAAACGAAACGGCTAAGAATTTTTGCTTCGATTCATAGCTGTAGATGAAACTTGGATCCACCACTACACTCCCGACACGAAAGAAGAGTCAAAACTGGATTGCAAAGGGTGAACCTGCTTCGAAAATGGCGAAGACGGTTCCATCGGCCGGGAAGGTAATGGCGCCTATTGTCTGGGATAGTCACGGGATTGTGTTCATCGTTACTTGATAAGCTGAGGGCAGAAATTGCAAAAAGAAACAGCTGCATTTGAAGAAGAACCAAGTTCTGTTCCACACCTCAGCGGTCACCATATTCAAAATTCACGAATTGCACTTCGAATTGGTCGAACACGTACCGCATTCACCAGATCTGGCCCCGAGAGACTTTTCCCTGTTTCCAAAGCTTAAATTTTCGCTTGGAGGACAGAGATTTTCGTCAAACGAGCATACGTAAACGCCTATTTTTCGGAGCAAGGCACCAACTACTATTGGAAAAGTTAAGGATGTTAGAGCATCGCTGGCAAAAGCGTATAGACTTAAAAGAAGACTATGTTGAAAAATCAAACTACATTTGACTGAAATAGTTGTTTCTACGTTAGGCTCAAAACATTTCAGACTACTCTCGTATATAAGAAAATTCATATATCTCATTGAATATTGATTGAATATTTCCTAATTTTAAAATTCAGAACTCAACCTCTGTGGATTTCGAACACACGAACGTGTCACTACAATGATTAATCAAATGATCTACACCAGATGCCTCCCAACCGTGTTTGCTTAAGGGCCACACTGACTCCTTCATTAAGTACCAAGGAACTAGCTAGTTTATTATACCTACATACTGCAGTTTCGAATTGCGCACAGATTTTCGTTTCGTGGCTAGCAGGCCTTGGTTGTATCTATGGCGCAGGGTGGACTCTGCTCTGTTCTGATGATTGCTTGTTGAGTAGGACAAATTTTGAGTTGGGAGTGACAAGTGCAGTTATTGGCTGTCCTAACTGGTCGTTAAAGAAAAACATCCGATTAATATTTTAGAATATTGTACAGGGTGGGGCAGGGAAACATCTCTACTTTCACATGGCCATTGTGACGAAGGTTGAGTTCGTAGAAGGATGGGAATAGGCTTAAGTGATGCAGTATTTCGGGAAGTTTCAATCTGTCACCTGTCAGTTGCCAAAATAGTGTTTTTGCCATTAAAGCCTACTTTTCCCAAAATAGTTCTATCGTCGCGGTGCAACGTACGATGTGTACTTGCTACCAAATTCCTCCTCGAAATACAGTGTCCGATCTGAAATTGATTCTGTCTTGGGTGGATAACTTCTGCAGATATGGGAATGTTGCGAAAAAGAGAGTTGGCGCAGAGAGGACCAGTCGAACACCAGAGAACATAGAGCGAGTAAGACAGTCCATTATATGGTCTCCTACGCGCTCTGCTCGGAAACACGCGATCATCCTCAACCTATCTAGCCGTATACAACAGGATTGTAATAATCCAATACAGGCATGTGGAAATTTGATTGCTAATCTGCACGACGACGCAGTGATTTTTTCAGCGACGAGGCGCCTTTCCAACTTTCCGGTTGTGTTAATAAGCAGAATATGCGTTATTGGAGTGATGTCAACCCTAGACAGATTCAAGAAAGGCCTTCACATCAGAGCTGGGCAATTACTTTACAAAAAGGAATTAGCAATTACAAATTACTTTAGAAATCAGTAATTGTAATTAGTAATTAATTCCTTTGTCTTTTCAAGTAATTTGTAATTGTAATTGCTTGAAAAATCGTGAAGTATTTGTAATTTGTATTTAAATACTTTTAGTTTTTTAAAAGTTCAATTACAAATTACTCATATTTAAGACATACCCTTAACTCCCCTGGAATCACAAGGTGGAACTCAAGGTATGACAGTATCAAACAAATACTGGACGTGAAAGAAAAACTTTCCATCCTCTTTTTAAAATTAGAAATACCGTGCTGTTCTGAATACGAGTTCCTTACTCTGCAAGAATATTGTGAAGTCACTGTACTTTTAGCAGAGACCCCTAACTATTTTACAAGGTGAAAACAAAGCTTTTTTTATGGCGTTCTTCTTCCTAGTCTAGTGTCACTTAAAAATAAGCTAAATAAATTAAGTAACAAGAAGTTTAAAAGTGGCGGAGATATAATACTTCAAAGTGCCATTTTTTAACTTTAGAGGATACCTATGCACTTTTAGGAGCAATAACACATCCTGAGTTTAAACTTCGTTGGTTTCCGTTAGTCGAGTCAACATCTGTGTTATTTAAACATGATATTAAACAACTGCTTATTTCGGAGTGTGAATTATTTTCTATCGAACAGTCCGAATTAATTAATGTTACAGATATTGGTACCGATATTTATAAGAAGGAAGTTAACAATAGCAGCTTACTTGATTTTAATGAAGGAATCATACAATCAGTTGATACTGAAAATAAAAATAAGATTCATCTTGAAATTTTTCAGTATCTGGATGATATAAGACAAAACTTTCGCATAGTAGAAAGTTACCCTCTCATTAATAAAGAGTTTTTTAAATACAATATAGCACTATGATTCATGCAGCCAAAAGACATGCCCTCTCAGACACAAATTTTGAAAAGTTAGTTGTAATGAAAAGCAACAAAATATACAGTTCAATGATCATTTTAAATCATCCAACCAACAATACCAAATGTTTTAGTATTTTATATTGAATGTAACAATAAAAGGTACTCATTTCAATACTTTCCGAATGTGAAAATAAGTTGATTTAAGGTATATGTTACCTTTACAGCACTTTTTTTAAAAACTACCACTGATTTTTACGGAAAATTTCAATTTCATTTCTTTTGGTCTTCTTCAATAAGAAGAATATTATTTCAGAGCTCAACAGCAAGATATTTTAAGAAATTGAAAAAATGTATAAAATGGGGTTGAAATATTATTATGTAAAATCAGCCTTTAAAAAGAGCACTGCATTCAAAAAAAAAATACAAAATGTGTGTAATAAAAACACTGAACACCTACGCGTGACAGTTCCTGGTTTAATAATTATTTTAGTAGCAATAATTTTGAGGAAATACATATGATCCCTTATACTACCCCAAATTTGTCACCCCAGGGAAAGTAATGTACCCTAAATCACCTTATTCTCATTCCTAGTTTTATGGTGCAATTTTTTGTTACTAATTATTGTAATGACATATCTGTACCTCAGAGCAAAACTGTATTATCTCCTATTATACAAATTGTACAGGAGAGCGATTTTAAATTTACTAAAATGGTTAAATTATTTTTTCTCCATAAAGAAGTCGTTTAAATTGGATCCATACCTCTTACAATTCAGACTATTTTTCAGACCTATTATTTTTATTTTTTTCTAAAAAAACTGGAGTTAATACAGTTTAGCCCGTAAAAAATTCTTTTATTTATCGTTCACATCCATTTCTGGAGTTAATACGAAATGAAAGCAAGCTAAGTAAGGAGTTGATACAAAAATAATAGTAAATGAAAATATCTTTAATTGTTAAAAAATACATTTCCATAAAAGTAAATAACAAACGAAATAAAGTTATAAACCCAAGTTTAACACATCATCATTTAGGATGATTTTTTTTATATATCGTCACTTGCATAGTTATCGTGCGCTAAGTTCTAATAGAAACTATGATTGTACTTTTTAGTTGATATAGGCTTAGGCTGGTCATGCAATGGAGGTAAGTTAGTTGAAAAAGATTCACGCCTGAAGCTTCTTTTCAGATCAACGCATTGAAAGGTATCTGAATCAAAATTAGTTTTAAAAAATGGCAATCCCAATTTATCTCGACGTATTTGTAGATGGACTACTTCGGATATACGATAATCTGAATTGTCCACAGTCTTTCTTCGTGGCACAAATGGCGCATTATTGTTGTCGTACAGTATTTTGAAGTTTTTGAAATCAGCCGTTTCCATGTTTACAACATTAAAAGGCTTTGATCGACAGCAAAGCCTAGCTAACTGCGCCAATCCCATGGCGTCATTCTTTTTTAAAACGGGCATCGTCTTTGTTCTCTCTCAATAAGCGAATGGTCACTGTCCACCTCCATGTGAGTGTGACCACGAAGCAGAAATTTATGGTTAATAATTTTAAGGTTCGGATGCTCCAAAAGTGCGCCATAGCCATTATTATATTTGTGTTCTGTGAAGGACAGTTGTCCGGCCATATAGTAATCTCAGATACTGTATCGCTTAAGCCTGTGGACCATTTCAAAATACCAGAAGCCATTTCATTTGCTCCACGTCCACTCTTAGATTCATTCCACATTATACAAATTGTGGCATTTGCTGCAACATCGGAAATAGTATAATTATAGGTCCACAGTTTTAATTTATAGAAACTGTATTTGTTTGTAAGTACGGGTGTTGGGAGACACTTTTGTAAATCTACAGCCAATAATTTAATTCTTCCTCCACTATTAAGCGCCCGCTCTTTGTAAGCTGTTTTAAGTTGATAACGCCTAGTTGCTTCTAGAAGATGTTGATATTCATTCTCAATGATTTGAATTCTTTCTAAAGCTTGAGTTTTAACACTCTATCACACTCATCACAAGTGTCATTATACGGCAGTTTGAAAGGCAGGTTAAATTCGGCGTTGAATATTACCGAATAAAGCCAAGATTTAGCAATATTTTCTTCCAGCATATTCTTTTCTGTACACTCAGGTGTGTAAAGCTCGTATATACAACTGATAGTGAGATTGCTTCCTAAATATTTTTTAGTGAAGCCTCAGTCCACTATTGGCAATATATATATATATATATAATATGATCTCGAATATCTTGTTTAATAAATTCCGGAATCTTATTTACTTATAGCATTGTGCTTTCCCCTTTGGTCTGTGCTGGTTATACCACCATAATATTTTTAACGTAAAGTTGTTGAAACAAAAGTTTCAGAAATACACAGAGTAGATAAAAAGAACTTTTGACACACTTGGTGTCTTACATTGTCTACATCCAATGAATAAAGTCTAGTGAATTCTCTTCTGCCGGATCTTCCTCCAGTACATTCTCGTACACGACACACAGGTTACACAATGTACCATTGCTGCAACGAATTGTCTTTTTACATTCATATGTTTAGTAGGGTCCCAAAACACGGATAGTATGGTTTTTCTGTTTTCTTCAAATATCTTTTGAAGGAATTAGAGGTAGCAACTATCATTACATGGAGGTTGCAATTCTTTCTTTTTTATTAATTTTTTCTTAGTTTGACGTTCTTCTCCGGCTGAGACTTTGTTTTTGTGAATATTCTTTTTCCAAAGCCGAGAATTTGATTTTCGTTTTTTTTCCTTTAACAGGAGAAGGTTCAGTATCGCCTTCAGATGATTCAGTTACTTCTCCACCCGGTTTGTATGTTTTATCGCTTAGAGACTCGTCAGAATCTAAAGCTAAAGTACTTATGTCCCTTCAATGTTGATTTGTATCGTAGTAAGAAGATCACCATCAGTAGTGCTTTAGTTATTTTGCATAGAGGCAAGATATTCTAAATATATAATGCTATTATAGAATTACCAGAAAAGATGATAGTGAAATCTCTCTTAATGGACATTTCCCTACTACAGAAAGACTTCTACTGCTATAAGTTAGATTTACTTTTCTTACTACAATCATCATTCATAGAATTCACATCATCATCAGCGCTACAAAGTGTACTTAAAGCGGATGCTATGTTAATTCCTGGAGTATTTGAATTCATGTTAATGCAAGAGGGATCTAAAAAAAATTATTAATTTGTAAAATATTTTTTTACAAAATTAAAGTATTTTGTGCTAACAAAGAGTTGCGTCATTTTTTGAGTATTATGATAAAGTTCCAAATATTTTAAAGTCACTTTAACATACAATAACATTTAACTTATGGTTACATGCAGTAATATGAAAATTTACATCATTAAACAAATTGCTTACCTATTTCTAGGTTAGGATTTAACTCTTGGAAATGTCGGTTATCGTCACAATTATTTCTAGGCGATAAACTACGGGAATCCTCATCTTGTACACAAACAGGATATGCACTTTCAAAATGCACAGAACTTCACAACAAAGTAAACTTACACGTTATAGAAAAGAGTTAATGCAGATACTAGCAAGCACCTAGCAAGTAAACAGGTGGTAAACAGTATTAATTCCAGATAAACGATTCTCTATTCTGTTTAGCTCGGAACTTTCAAAGGACTTAATATAATAAACTTAGGATATTATCGAAACTGTATTAAATAGGAGTAAATATCGTTCACCAATTGAAAGACCATGTTTTCTTTAGTAGGAAAGCGAGATAATCCTATTTTTGGAAAAAATTGGAGTTAATACAGTTTAGCTCTGAGGTACAGATATTTTATGTTATACTTGGATAGTTGCTTTATTTCTTTTGTTTTTTATATAATAAATTATGTTGTTTTTTCTACAAGTGGGTTGGAATATAGTTGATTTCTTTCCCATTTCCTATTTTAATTTCCGATTTGTATATTATATACAACAAAAGACTAATAACAGAAAAAAATGTTTTTCCTCGGATTTTATAAACACATTTAATTGTAACTGTAATTAGAAGAAAAATTCCTTTCTTCATCCCTTGTACTTTGTAATTGTAATTAATTCCTTTAAAAAAAAGTATTTTGTAATTGTAATTAATTACTATTTGAAAGTAATTCCCCAGCTCTGCTTTACATAGTGATAGGGTAATAGTTTGGTGTGCAGTCAGCAGTGAAGGCATCGTCGGACCCTACTTTTTTGAGCAACATGATCGTGTGGTTACCGTCACTTCTGAACGATATGTGGACATGATCCGAGATTTTTTGCACCACATCTCGAACAGTTGGATATGGGACGTGTCTAGTTTCAACAGAATGGCACCATGGCCCACGTAGCTCATTCAATGACTGTTCTGACGGAAATTTTCCCAGGTTCGGTGACATTACATGGCCCGCGCGCTCGACGTATTTAACACACTGCGACTATTTCTCTGGGGCTACCTCAATCTGAGGTGTACAAACATTGCCCTAACATCATACAAGCTTTAAAAGAAGTAATACTCCTGGAAATAGGTCGCATACCGGGAGAGATGGTTCAGATGGTGATCCGAAACTTCAATATCCGGATACAACAATGTATTGATAATGAACGCAAGCATTTGCAAGATATTTTGTTTAAAACTTAACCAAACCAACTTCCAACTTTTTTTAAAATAATAAAACAAATTTGTTCTACCTTTTCCAGATCCGTTTTTATTCAACTTCAAAGTTAGGGTTGTTTCCCTGCCCCACATTATATTATAAAGTTAACAATAATGTAATCAAAATAAACTGTGGCGGCCCGGATTGGTGGTGCTTGCGGGTTGGTGTTGGCCAGTGGGACGTAATTTGGAGCCCATGACCTAAACCGCAACATTCTACTTTCTTCGTTGTAGAAATATTATCACTTTTAATTAGTGCCAAAGGTCGTAACTATTATTTTTCTACAAGAAAAAATTAGTAAATAGAATATATCACAGATATCCTCTTTAAAATAGGATATACTGTGAATATTATTGCATTATTTAATTTTTTAGTTTCTGGGCAAATTTAAAAGTAACTTAATACTAAAGTAATTTAAGTATATTCTACTCAAAATAGTTTATAGGCATTTCCTATGTAATCAGAAGTGAACAACTTTGAAAATACTTTTTAAAGATTCATGTGTTGATAACACTTAATGTTTGGCCGACCTGTACAAAAACGCAAAAGAAATGATAAAACTTACTTAATAAAATGAATATGCTTTAAATTTTATTAATTCTATTCATACTTGAATATAAAACTTCATACGTTTGCGATAACTTATGTAAACATTCTCTATAACCAAAGTAATACAAAAAAAAGAGCAACAAATTATTGTGCATAATTATATTATTATAATAGAAAAAAATGTGTTATAATTGTCTTGGACCTTTTTCATTGTGTTTGTTTTTTTGTATGTCGACTTTTTTGTGTACGTATTTTATTTATCGTAACAAGTTTACGCATTGTACTCAATGGATATTTGTTAAGAACAAATAAATCAATCCAATAAATTATGATTATAAATTAATCAAAAAATGTGGTGTCAAATAAGTAATCAACCGCATTAAATAACAATCTGCTAGAAACAAATGAACATTGCGTACTGCACGACATTACGATTAAACTTTTGGCATCAATTAGCACGGAAAGTTGTTAATTAATGTTAGCAATAGTTTTCAGAAAGAATGACGTCTTGAAGAAACAATGCGTGTTCTATCAAAATAGAGAATATAGAATTTCATATTGTAGGTATGGTTTTCTCTGTGAGATACGGTCTCTAAATATTTCGTCATTCGTATTTTAGATTTATATATGTACATAATTGTAACATTATTTTATGTTTAGCAATATTTTTTAAATTTCTTGTAATTTATTCACAGATATATCTGACTATTGTGTTAAAATTTATTCATTGTAGTTATACCTTAGTTTGCAGCATTTTGAGGCACTGCATTTGCACAAGTTACATATACACTGCATATACACTGTGAGCAAAAAGTACGGAACATCGATATCGCATAATGATGATTTGAACTTTTCATTTCAAAATTGCTGTCGTTTTCATAGATGTATGGTCTGTCTCTTGTACGCGATCTCAAATTTGGATTAAATTCATGAGTGCCCATGTAATATGAGTTTTCTTACACGGGCACGTATATTGTCATTAAATGTAAAGTCCTGAACTTGAATGCTATTGTTACGGTTTATATTTGTCAAGTGTAAATAAGTACTTTAAAAGTAGTTTTATGATTATCAACAAATCAAAGCGCTTTTAATAGAATGCGATTTCAGCGCAATGGAGTTTACTTTCTCATAATACTATAATATACGTTATATTGTAAGCATGAAAATTTTCTATCTCTAGATATCTGCAAATGTCAAGCATGGCTGTGGTTTGCTGTCCTCATGGGACCCGATCTACTAGTGCCACGCGACTTACTAGGTGTGTGTGTGTGTGTGTGTCTGAATTCAGAGTCTTCTAAGGACTCCCTGTCAAAATCTGACCGAAATCGACCGGCTGGTTTTCCAGTTATGAATTTCTGAAATTCATGTATTTTACCGACAATCGCGGGTGATTTTCGTCCTGTGAAATCGGTCAAATAGGAGTCCGGGCTCTCGCACCGGAGTCCTATTTATTAAATAGAAATAATATATATGGTATTAAATAGAATGAGCAAAGTTATATTAATATTTTAAAGGTGTTTCTTACCTGTTTTCCTTCTGGTTTTCTACGGCTTCTACAGGAGGCTGAATGCCTCCGTGACAGTCTTGTGTCTTCCTCGTGGTTTCTCCTTCATAGTGTCCTCCAGAGAGGAGTTTTCTATGAGGTTCGCCCTTTGGAAAATCTTCCTGTTTGATTCTTCTATAAACTCCGCCAGTGAGTTTATTTTGACGATCTTCCTGATGTATTCCATCGGCGTGCTCTTCGGTTCCCTCGTGGCAATCATCAGGCAGCGGTTCTGCACCCTCTCCAGGCGTTCTAGTGTGGTTTTCGGCATGGTCGTCCATGCAGGGATTTCATACGTCAGGATTGGTCGGATGTGTACTTTGTACAGTATCACGGCCGCCTTCGTGGTCAGCACCCTGGATTCCAACAGCGGCATCAGCTAACTTATCCTTCCTACAGCTTTTCCGCATGTCCTGGTGGCGTGCCTCCTGAACGTGAGGTGGGTGTCGAGAGTTACTCTCAAGTAGTCGATTTCCTGGCTCCAGTCGACCTCTGTACCTGAAATCATAATTTTAGGGGAGTTTCTTACATGTCTCTTCGAGATTATCGCTGCCTGCGACTCTTCGGATTGATGTTGAGGCCCCATAAGTCGTAGAATTTCTTCACCCTGTCCAGTTGGTTTTGAACCAACCTGACTGCGGTGTTGAATTTCCTGTCGTGGAGGTAAGATCGGAGGGTTTTCAGGATCCTCGGTGGGAAGTTGGCGTTACGCATCTTCCACAGAAGTCCCTCGTGTCGGATCTTATCACAAATGTTAAGGTATTAGTGTCCCTTGTATACTTAAGAGTGGTCTCCCCCCTCTCTCATTTTCTTTCACTCCTCCCTCCTTGCCCCCTCTGACCATATCACTGTCTGACTGCATGATTGCACCTAATTGCCTGAATAATAATAATAATAGGCTTTACTATTCAATAGACTAATACTATAATGTTGTTATCATGAACATTTTCGATCTCCAGTTATTTTCAAATGTCAGGGTATTAGTGCCGCTTGTCTTTTGTATATTTAAGAGTTGTCTCCCCCTCTCTCATTTTCTTTCGCTTCTTCTCTCCCCCCTTGCCACCCTCGGCTCATATCACTGTCAGACTACACAATTGCACCTAACTGGCTGAATAATAATAATAATATGCTTTACTATTCAATAGAATTTGTTAAAAAATTAATTATTAACATTGTAGACTTATAAACTTGCATAATGTTTGAAAGAGATATTAATAACTATTTACTTATATGTTTAAGAAATTACATAAAAAAGTACATTTATAAAAGAAATTCATATAATTGATACAAGCAAAAAGGTAAAGCAAATATGATCCAATGCAAACATTTACTTAATAACTGTAACTAGTAACGGCTGAGACAAGTTCCTGCTACAAACAAAAAATAGTTGTATCAAGAAATATGAACAATCACTGTTATTATGTATGATATACAAGAACGTTATGCCATTAAGTTGTCGTCGTATTTCCAATGATTTCGCAGTCAAGATTTATATACCTTGTCTCAGAATAAGAAGGAATGATTCAAATATCGCGCCAAAATGGCGTATATTTTTAAAGTATTTCATTGGTTCTTGCGTAGGCAAGTTTAACATGGGAAAATAAGTTTGACAAAACGTCATTTTATGTTTATAGCCAAGCCATAACCTAGTCTCTTACATTTTTACTTTGGTTTATTATACTTTATTGTGTTATTAAATAAAATCCGTACTTTTATGTGCAACATGAGCATGCGTTGATCAGACGTCTTAAGACCTAAGGAACAAGTGATCATGCATTTGAAACTTTGAATTTGATGAATCTGTCAAAAATACTGTACGTCAGTGCAAAAATCAAACATTCACAATTAATATCATTGCAAAAATAACTATAGATGAGTTCATACCATAAATGAACTGGGCAACTCACACATATTCTAGAATTGACTCATTAATTTCAAGTAAGTGTTAATTAAATACTAATTATATTACCACATGTTCCTATAAGGTAGGTTGACCAAATAAGGCCCACTTAAGGTTTATGATTTTTTTTCAATTTTTTCTGTTGTCGAAACACTATCATAAAAAATGTTGAGGAGCTCTCTATAGTGTTATTGTTTCAATTGTATGACAAACCTCATCAAGATAAGCCTGACCAGAATATAAAAAATTATTTACTAAAAGTTGTCATCTGGGCCGATTTTAGAACCCCGTGTTCGTAATAAGGCCCATCCCATGTCCCTAATTAGGCCATACCTTTCTAATGTAACACAACTTTTAAAATGAACTTTTATTAACTATAATTGAACAAAAACAATATTTTATTACAAAATGAACACAATGATATTTCTATAAAAAATAAAAGAAAAGAAAAAAATTAAAAATCTTCACAAGCTGGGCACGTAAAGGCGGGATCTTTATCCGCGACTGTTAAGCCCATGCAGTCTTCATGGACATAGCGTTTACAAATGATACATAACCTCATGTTGCCCACTTCGTCAATTTGGCACAAATGGCAGTACCAGCTTTCTTTTTTTTGATTAATTTTGCTTGGTCCCGCTATTGCTTCTTTGGTTGTTCCTCCACTTTTTACAGCTTGTTTTTTAGCATCACTTTTCTTTCTCGTCTTTGGATCATCTTTTTTATTCTTCTTGTCATCTTTGAAAAGGACTGTTGTAATTTGTTGAGCGCGGTAATTTATTGCCTTTTTTCTGCCCGTGTTTTTCATCTTTTCTTCTGGCGTGATCAGAATATCATTGAAACTACATGACGGTACATCTTCATTGTTATTTTCCTCTCCCGAAACTAAACTACTTTCATCTGAAGACGAGGAATCCGTAACATCTCTGCTTTTCGGTCTTATTTTTTCTACTCTCTTGGCTATGGGAGTTGAACTTGCAGCTGGTACACTTCCGGGATTTTCAACATTAACTACTTGAATGTCATCCTTTTCTGTGATTTCCGACGGGGCATAAGCATAATCAGGGATTGCTTTTGGGTTGTAAGGATAGATGACCGTTGCACGAAAACCCGACATCACATTTTCAGGAGTTGTTGCCCTCGGCCACACCCTTGAAAAAATTGTTCCAAATGTATATTTGGTGATCGTGCGATCAGGTTTGTTAGTCCAAAATAACAGCACCTCCTCGTCCCAATATGTTTCAAAAGGTTTAAATATTGACTTGTCAAGAGGTTGCAGTTCATGTGTTGTATTGCTAGGCAAACAAAATAAAGTGATTTCATTTTCATCTGCTTTTGTAAGAATTGTAGCATCTAAATGGGATGACGCACCGTCAAATATCAAAAGCACTGGCCCTTTAGGTTTGTATTTTGAAAAGTGGGTGAGCCACTTAACAAAAACCGACGTTGTCATGCTGCCTTTCTCGGTCATTTCAATTGCTGTTCCTGGTGGTAAGTTATCTTCCCATTCCGCCTTCCTTCGTTGTCCTTTGAATAAAATCATCGGCGGAATCACTTGGCCCACAGCACTTACGCAAGCTACTATTGACACATTCTCTGCATCTTCCTGGGAAATTAAATGCACCCTTTTTTGGCCTTTACGAACAAAGACTTTTTGAGATTTGTGAAGGTTTAAGCGACATCCTTTTTCGTCAATATTGAAAATTAATTGTGGATTCTCTAAGACATTCATTTCTGTCATAACTTGTTTTAACTTTTCAAAATAGTCATTTACAATGAATCTATTTAGTTTTGTGGCTCTTGCAGCATTCATGGGTTGAGATTTACGAACCGCTACTTCAGTATGTCGTTGTAAAAACAACTTCAACCATTTACCTCCAGCTAATCTATTTGCAACATTGAATGGATTAGATAAGTTATTATTTTCGCAATAAGAAAATACCGTGCGTCTTATCACTTTCGATGTAAGAGGCATACCAACATCTCCCAAGCGAAAAATGCGTTGGCACAGTTCATCTTCTTGCCCTGGAGTTAGGAAACTGGGCCTTCCTAGTTTCTTTTTGGTGCTTCTTGTCGCCACATGATTTCTGAGGGTTCTGCGTGGAATTTTAAATTCCCTTGATGCCTGTCGGACAGACATACCAGCATCAACTTCATCCATTGCTCGTTGCAACTGGGTTTCTGACCATCGGGCCCTCTTGGGCAGCATTTTTATCGGAAAGCGTTGCTTTGAATCTAAGAAATGAGGAAAGCAGTGTATAGAACAGCATAATAATACTATTATAACCAAAAAAGGCCCGGGCCCTATTTAGGACTAACCAGGCGGGCCTTATTTGGGTGATAAAAAAATTGTTGCATCAATTGTCATTGAGCACTAATTTCCAGTTTGATGACAAATAATATAGAATAACAACGTTACGTCTAATTAGTAAAATGTTCAAGCTTACTAATGCTGCAATGTAACTTCAAAAATACGAACGATTTTCTAGTACTTACCCCAAAATTATTTCCCAGCCAAAACTTTTAATACACCTAACCAAACTCAGGTGAACTAATATGGACGTCGATAATTCAGTTCACCCTCTTACCACTTAACAGGAAATTTAGAAATTAACACTAGAGGTCTCACAAATGTAAATCGTAAAGAGACCTGCTGTTATTACAGATTCCTAATAGGGCAAAGGTGCAGTGGGCCTTATTGGGGTACCGGGCCTTATTTGGTCAACCTACCTTACATGTATATTACAGATATGTCAAACGTAAAGAAACGTGTATTAATAGAAACAGGTGAAAATATCTAGTGGAGAATATGGGAAAAAGTTTGAATTGCCACAAGTATAATGAGTGCACGACAAGCTTTGATGAAAACCTGAAGGATTAAATAGCCATACCGATAAAGATAGGCAATAAAGAATACTTCATATAGGATCTGAATTGATACATAAGATGAAGTTGCTTCAAAAAAGTCCCCCTTTCAGAATATCACTTATATGAGAACTTTTGACAGAAGCAATTACAAATGTTACAATAAGTATTTGGACAAATTGTGCCAACCATGTACATTTTTAATCTTTTTAACATGATGTGAACACTAAATTATTGTTAATTTCCAATATATAGTAGAAATAAATATTTGTTATATTTTATATATTTTCATAATAAATAAATTTTAATAGGGAATAATAATTAGTAATGTGTAGGTATATATGTAATTATCTTTGCAGTTCGTGTAAACAACTTAGCCGATGTAAATTTTTCTATTTATTATTGTTGTATGTAAGATTCACATTTCCAAGACTAGTTGCTTGAATTTACCTCCTCATGGGTTGTAGCAATAATACGAATGATTTATCTGTATAAGTTCTTTATTGTGATATTTAAAATAGAAACTAATAAGCAAAACCTTTTCTGCAAGTTCTTAAGGACATTTTGATAAAAGATAAAAGGTTTGATTCATTCTTGCTCTCTGATACAAATATTTAATAATAAATAGACTTGATTCACAATCTTCATGTTGATATAGCACATTCACTAAAATGTGCAGTAATTATATATTTATAACGGCAATCCTCCTCAAAACGCTCAGAACAAAGTCTATGCTTTCATTTGTAAATTGGGCCTATATGCTTTATCCATAGATTCTTCTAATTTTTTGTGTAAAACTAGAATGAACAGATTTGAATGTTAAGAGATTTGTATTCATCAAATTATAGATGTATACACCTACTTGTGTTTATAACTTTACTCTCCTGTTTCCAATTGCCGTGCATTCGTATTGCTGCTTCGACTGGTAGAATGAATAGCGGCTCATCCATCTATTTTAACGAAAGTAGTAAATGAAACACAAAACAGCTAAATCCTTGGTTAGAATTAATACAGTTCTTCTAACCTCAATTGTCATGATGTCATATCAAATTGTCTACTAAATTTTAAGCTATGTGTTCCATGTTTTGGCGGGATATTTGAGTCACTCCTTCTTATTCTGAGACAGGGTATAGAAGAATGTTATGATCGAATCCACGTACGGGATAAACTCTATCTGTTCTGTAGTATGTGTACTTTAGGAACTTGTGATTGACTTTCGAAATCATTGGCACGTGAGCCCAAATTGGTATACTATAGTTTGCTTCTGACAAAAGTGTTGTACAAGGATACTGTTGTGTCAATTTAAAATGTTTTTCTTTTGAAATGTCTGTGGTATGCGAAGCATCAGTTAAGTAAGTTATTTTTAATAAGGAAATGAAATCGATTCACTTTCGTTGTGTATGTCACATCATAACATTACCTTTAGAGGCATATATTTCTAGTTTATTTTCTATAGGCCACCATAAAATAATATGCAAGTAATAACCATCATTGTATTCTAAATTTGTTGTCTTATTGATGATATTGGAGAGTGTTCTTGTCATAAATAAATTTATCAATAAAGCAGTGAATAGTGGGCAAGATAGCGGAATACGAGTTGTACATTTAAACTCGTGCTTTGTCGACTCTCGGGAAAGCTGGTGGGTAAAACAGTGTTGCCCGAGAGCAACACGAGTGTGCCTAGTCGCATTGAAAATGTACTCGAATTGCCCTATCTTGCCCATCTATACATTTAAGTGATTTCTCTTGGGTATTTTCCATAAGCAGAATAATGCTAGTACCCGTACGGTTTTGGCTTTGAAGCACTGCATGTACCTTGTATTAATTTCAGGAAGTGGCACCAGTAAATAAAATCACATAATTATACTGTTTATATTCAACTGGCGTGATTTACCGATTCGTGTAAGCAATTGTGTGCATGTTGTGAAATTTCAATGACTCATTGCATTTCTCCTGAAATACTTCGTGTAATTATTATTTTAGCAATCTTTAAAATATGAGCTTGCGATAAGAACCACTTTGCCTTTTCTAAATATACTAATATACTTTTTTAGCTTATGACCAACACCCGGAAAATGAAAAACACGGTTTCTAAGAAAGTTCTCATATAGACATACAAAACATTTTCCGTAAATACTTATAAAATTGTATGCAAATATTAGTAGTATGTTAATTTTGATTGTAATTCTTAAAATTAAAATTAATTTTTGAATTCAGGTCTAGAAGATTTCGAATAATATCGAAAGCTTGACAAATTTTTACAAGAGTTTTAATTAAGCCCGACTGACTGCAACCCCCGTTAATTATCTACCATATGCTATACAAAACAATCATGATCATCCCAACTCTCACTATATAGGTACATCTATATCTACTGAAAGAAATCAACACCTATTCTTGCGAATAGCAACCCATAATTATCATAAATAAATAAAAACACCACAAAATTAATGTTTCGACATTTAGTTCTTTATGTCTTCTTAGATCTTGTTGTCAACACTTAAATAATTAATTTGCTTTTATTTATATGTTCGATGGATGTCAATATAATAATTATTTTATAATTATTACATTCACCACTAAGTTTGCAAACTATGTATTAGTGTATAGCGGCAAACAAAAGAAGGATAGAGCACACTCTGATGTAGGGCGTATATTATACGAAAACTATGAGAACAGCATCAAAAAGATAGATTATATCAACGATAGAATACTTGTCGTCACACCAAATTACGACACCGAGAAGTATTTACGCACCCGACATAACAAGACCAAAAGAAGAAGCCAAAAATTTTTACATGGAATTTTTACGGAAAATTGCTCATAGACTTATGCACCACAAACGAACTGCGCATAAATAATACATTCTTCCCAGACAATGAACAACATAAGTTCACATTCAACAACACTAGAGGTCACAAATCAACCATAGTTTTATACAGGGTGAGTTTTTTTTCATTAATTGTATGGGGGTCTCGAAAACCATAAGAGATACGCATTAGGTTAAATCTTTATAAGACTCATGCAGATACGTTTTTGTCCATTTAAGAAAATGCATGGTTTACTAGATATTTGCAAAAAATAGAAATTCTCTAAAACCTTTTCAGTGCTATAACACTTCTATTCTTAAAGTTAGAAAAAAACTTTTTGAATATTGTTTTTAAGAAATTCAATTTCAAACAACGACACCTTCTTTAATTTTTAATTTTGCTTAGCATTTTTGAGTTAGCAAGCAAAGTCTAATTTTTTTAAATGGAAACTATAGTTGGCTATGACATATTCTAATAGTGCAGTTTTTACTTTCTTATACGTAGTATAAGGAAGTATTGTGATGATGAAAATTTTCGACCTCGAGATTTTTGCAGATGTCCACGTTTTGAGGTCCCCTGATACCAAAAAAGTGGTTTTTAAAAAAATGTCTGTGTGTGTGTCTGTCTGTCTGTCTGTGTGTGTGTGTGTGTGACCACGATAGCGGTCAAACCGCTGGAGATATCAATTCCAAATTTTGTATTTACGTGTATAATCTCCCTCTTGAGATCTGATTAGTTTTTCAGTAAAATCGGTAGAGCGGAAGTAGCAGTTTACTTCAGTGAAATAATCGAATTTTGCTGGCCGAACAAAAAAGGCAGGTATACCGACAACATAAGAGCAATCCATCGTACGAGAACTACAGAGCATACCGTATGTGTCAATTTTCATTAGGTATAGGGATTCAGTGTTTACGTGCGATTTATACGTATACAAGTAATACGTGGCAACGTGGCACCCCTACTGTCCGTCACCAATCCCGGCAACAATCGACATCACAACGATTTTCTCCGATCTTCCCACTTCTCCTCACCAGATTTTACATTCATTGTTTAGCTGCGAACACGTTGCGATCTAGTCTGCAATAAAAGCCGTCTTATTACTGGAACGGGAAACATCAAATGGCCGCCGCGATCTCGTGATCTAGTACCTAGTTTATTATTATTTTCAGAATCCTTTTTTATTTACCTTATTTTTAATTTTATTAGAATTACGCTTTTCTTTGTGTCATGCAGCGTGAACGCAGCTTAATAATTCTCTGCATTTACTGAAAGGAAAAAGAAAAACAAATCCTTGCAACTCGTAAATATTATGTCTGAACGCATTACAAACATCCAAGTCAGTGGTCCAATAGTTACTGCTATAACTTGTATTTCCGAGCATGTATCGGTCGCGCTGGCATTGGAGAGGAAAGTAGGGGTGCCACGTTGTCACGTATTGCATGAATTGATCGCCTATGGCTAATGAAAATTGACACATGCTGTATATTGAAACAAGGAACAGAGTGAACGCAGAGATAAGGAAGATAAAAAGAGAATACTGGGCAAAATTCACCAGCCACATGGATATAGATATGTACGGAGCACAAAGAAACGTCTGGAAAATGCTGACAAATAGAAAAAAAACCGGTGAACGAATTTATACAGACGGGCAGAATACCTCTGGAGACGTTGGAAGACTACTTTAAACAATTACATATACCACATGGAAAAGGATAGTAATGTGGATCAGACGACAGAGGCAACAATACAGAACCCACCATTTACATTTACACCTGAAGAAATGGCAAAAGCAATCAAGAAACTAAAAAATCGTAAAGCCGCGGGATACGACAATATCCCGAATGAAGTACTAAAGTATGGAGGAACCGAGCTGTCGAAGCACTTGACGAACCTATTCAATATAGTAATGCAAACATCCAAAATACCAGACGAATGGCACGAGAGTGTTACTATCCCTATATTCAAAAATGAGGTGTGGCCACCACACGACTTTAGATTTTTTTTTATAAAAATTATTCAAAATTCTTTTTTAAGTACTTCTATTCTCTTAATAAATCCCTATAGAATGCATACTTTGCAAGATATTATAAAAAAGTGCTACTCCCTAAGAGTAAAAGTGCTACTTCCGGTCCGTATTTTGTAATTTGATTTATACAAAAATCATTGCAAATCTAACTCTAAACACTTTAGTAGGAATTTCGAAAAACTTTTTTAATAAAATTGTTCACAATTTCAATTTTAAGTAAATATGAATTCTTTATAAATTTGTCTAAACTTAGTAGTTGAGGAAATATTGGAAAAATTCGATTTTATCACTGAAGTAAACTACTACTTCCGGTCTGCCAATTTTGCTGAAAATCTAATCAGTTCTCAAGAGGGAGATTATACTACTAAATGCAAACTTTGGAATAGATAGCTATAACGGTTTGACCGCTATCGTGGTCACACACAGACACAGACAGACACACAGACATTTTTTAAAAACAACTTTTTTGGTATCAGGGGTCTTCATAACGTGGACATCTGCAAAAATCTCGAGGTCGAAAATTTTCATCATCACAATACTTCCTTATACTACATATAAGAAAGTAAAAAGTGCTACTCGATAAGAGTAAAAGTGCTACTTCCGGTCCGTATTTTGAAATTTCATTTATACAAAAAACATTGCAAATCTAACTCTAAATAATTTTGCACTCTTGATAAATATATACAAAATGCATAATTTACTACATATTTGCAAAAATTCGCTATTCGGTAAGAGTAAAAGTGTTACTTCTGGTCCGAATTTTGAACTTTTTTTATACAAAAGATATTTAAAATTATGTTTTAAAAACTTTTATACTGGTAATGTACCTGTCTAGAAAGCATGATTTGCGGGATATTCGCAAAAAGCTGATTTTCGATAAGAGTAAAAGACCAACTTCCGGTAGGAATTTCGAAAAAAAATTTTAATACAATTTTTCTCAAATTTAATTTTGAGTATATTTGAATTCTTTATAAATCTGTTTAAACTTAGTAATTGACGAAATATTTGCAAAATTCGATTTTTTTACTGAAGTAAACTACTACTTCCGGTCTACCGATTTTACTGAAACACTGATCAGCTCTCAAGAGGGAGATTATATACGTAAATACAAAATTTGGAATAGATATCTATCGCGGTTTGAGCGCTATCGTGGTCACACACACACGGACACACACAGAGACATTTTTTTAAAACCACTTTTTTGGTGTCAAGTGTCAGGGGACTTCAAAACGTGGACATCTGCAAAAATCTCAAGGTCGAAAATTTTCGTCATCACAATACTTCCTTATACTACGTATAAGAAAGTAAAAAATGAAGTGTGGCCACCACACGACTTTCTTATATATATGAGCGTTTCGAATTATAGAATATTTAGATTTTTTTTTATAAAAATTGTTCAAAATCCTATTTGAAGTACTTCTATACTCTTAATAAATCCCTATAGAATGCATACTTTGCAAGATATTATAAAAAATGAGGTGTGGCCACCACACGACTTTCTTATACGTATGAAAGTGTTACTTTCGGTCCGAATTTTTAAATTTCATTTATACAAAAAATATTCCAAATCCAACTCTAAATACTTTTGTACTCTTCATAAATATATATAGAATGCATAATTTACGACATATTTGCAAAAAATCGTTATTTGGTAAGAGTAAAAGTGATACTTCCGGTCCGAATTTTGAAATTTTTTTTATACAAAAGATATTGAAAATTAAGTTCTAAATACTTTTATACTCATAACGTACCTGTCTAAAAAGCATGACTTGCAAAATATTTGCAAAAAACTGACTTTCGATAAGAATAAAAGACCTACTTCCAGTAGGAATTTCGAAAAACTTTTTTAATAAAATTGTTCACAATTTCAATTCTAAGTAAATATGAATTCTTTATAAATTTGTCTAAACTTAGTAGTTGAGGAAATATTGGAAAAATTCGATTTTATCACTGAAGTAAACTACTACTTCTGGTCTGTCAATTTTGCTGAAAATCTAATCAGTTCTCAAGAGGGAGATTATACTACTAAATGCAAAATTTGGAATATTTAGCTATAACGGTTTAACCGCTATCGTGGTCACACACAGACACAGACAGACACACAGACATTTTTTAAAAACAACTTTTTTGGTATCAGGGGACTTCATAACGTGGACATCTGCAAAAATCTCGAGGTGGAAAATTTTCATCATCACAATACTTCCTTATACTACATATAAGAAAGTAAAAAGTGCTACTCGCTAAGAGTAAAAATGCTACTTCCGGTCCGTATTTTGAAATTTCATTTATACAAAAAAACATTGCAAATCTAACTCTAAGTAATTTTGCACTCTTGATAAATATGTACAAAATGCATAATTTACTACATATTTGCAAAAATTCGCTATTCGGTAAGAGTAAAAGTGTTACTTCCGGTCCGAATTTTGAACTTTTTTTATACAATAGATATTTAAAATTATGTTTTAAATACTTTTGTACTGGCAATGTACCTGTCTAGAAAGCATGATTTGCGGGATATTCGCAAAAAGCTGATTTTAGATAAGAGTAAAAGACCTACTTCCGGTAGGAATTTCGAAAAAAATTGTTAATACAATTTTTCTCAAATTTAATTTTGAGTATATTTGAATTCTTTATAAATTCGTTTAAACTTAGTAATTGACGAAATATTTGCAAAATTCGATTTTTTTACTGAAGTAAACTACTACTTCCGGTCTACCGATTTTACTGAAAAACTAATCAGCTCTGAAGAGGGAGATTATATACGTAAATACAAAATTTGGAATAGATATCTACAGCGGTTTGAGCGCTATCGTGGTCACACACACACACACACACACACACACAGACACACACACACAGACACATAGAGAGAGAGAGAGAGAGAGAGAGAGAGAGAGAGAGAGAGAGAGAGAGAGAGAGAGAGAGAGAGAGAGAGAGAGAGAGAGAGAGAGAGAGAGAGAGAGAGAGAGAGAGAGAGAGAGAGAGAGAGAGAGAGAGAGAGAGAGAGAGAGAGAGAGAGAGAGAGAGAGAGAGAGAGAGAGACTTTTTTTAAAACCACTTTTTTGGTGTCAGGGGACTTCAAAACGTGGACATCTGCAAAAATCTCGAGATCGAAAATTTTCGTCATCACAATACTTCCTTATACTACGTATAAGAAAGTAAAAGGGGGAAAAGGAACCCAGAAAACTACAGAGGAATCGGCCTCTTATTGACAGTGATGAAGCTACTCACAAGTCTACTAAAAACCTGATTAGAAGACCAAATAGAAATCAGGGACGAACAACATGGTTTCAGGAGGAACACATCTACTACAGACGCTATATTCATCATACAGCAAGTTAAAGAAAAAGCCATTGAGTTCAAAAAAGCTATATACACCTTCATAGATCTGACGAAAGAGTTCGATAGAGTACGACTGAAAGACGTAATCAGAGTACTGGAAGAACATCAAATACCACATAAAATCACCAGGATAATACAGCAGCTGAACAAGAAAAACAAAACAAGAACACGAACAGGAGGCAAAACATCTAGAGAAATTAATAAGGCGGCCGCAATCTCTAGATGTCTTCGCGATGTTATGTGAAGAAATAAACACATGCGAATGCAAAGTAAAACTCGCATTTATAAAACATGTGTGAAACCAGCAAAAAGCAAGATGCGACGATGCGAGCATCCGAACTGAAGACCCTCAGGTCCATAGCAGGCAAAATCCTTTGGTATCAAGTCAGGCGCGAGGATATCAGCCAAATATACGAAGTCCAGGACGTGGTGAGATGGCGAAGACAAAGAAGAAGACAATGGTACGAACACATAAAGAGAATGGTTACAAACAGAATGGTTCGTATGCGCTGGAAGGTAATTTGAGAGGACAACGCTCCTCAGGAAGGCCACCCAAGAGATGGAAGGACAGCTGGGACTCGCTATAGCAGTAAAACAGGCGAAATTGGTTACAAAACAGATCTACGGATCTTCTAGAAGAATAATAATAAGAAGAAGACATGCACTCCTACTCTTAATTTTTTACAATTGTAGGGGCTCAGTGCAAGAACCGGTCAAGTCCCTGTTTTGGTAAAATTGAGTTATACATGCAGCCAAGTCCTTTCTCGGGTAGTGTATGATTCTGTGCAAAAACCAGCTGAAACAGCTTTATATTATTCATTACGCAGCTGCTTTGGTGGTTGGCTGTGTTGTAACACTGTGCAATAATCAGTCAAGTCCTGGACTTGGCCTGTTCTTGCGCAGTTGATGCAGTTTGCTGTACGGAATTTGGAACGTGTTGTGATCTTAGTGTGTTTGCCGAAAACGAAAACAATCTGTTACGAACAATGAGTGAGAACGTAAGTTCTGTTGAGGATGTGTATAAAGGCACTCACACGGACTCAGATGAAAATTATTTTCTTAAAACCGACGAAAATATAAAAGTTACAAAGGCGTTGAAAACAAAATCTGTAAAAACACTTTACTGTCTTTACACGGAATAACTAAGAGCGAGCAGGCTAGAACATTTACAAAAGCATATCGCCTCTCATAACGGAACATCACCAACAGATCTCCGAGAAAAACATAATAATCGACCGAACAGGATCTCTGAAGACACTGATGAACAAATACGACTACATATTAGTAGTTTTCCAAAATATAAAGGCCATTACAGTCGAAAAGATAGTATCCATCAGTGTTATCTGTCGCCATTACTAAACACAGCTAAAATGTATGAGTTGTATTTGCAGTGTTATGAACCTGAAATGTATAAATTATTGAAGGAAGGAAAAGCCTTCAATCTCACTGTTAAGTATGACTACTACAGAGAGGTTTTCACCGAAAATTTTAAATTATTGTTTGGTAAACCCAAGTCAGACACATGCCAGAAATGTGATAACTACAAAATAAAATAGCTGCTACTGATAGTGAAGATGAAAAACGAGTGCTAGAGACAGAGAAGTCATTACATCTTATAAATTCTGAAACGTTTTATTCAGAAATTAAAGAAAAGAGAGCGTTAGTAAAAGCTAATCCAAAAGCTGAAGTATTGACATTCGACTTTCAGCAAAATCTGCCACTTCCGGTTTCCTCTAGTGGAGAAGTTTTCTATACGATACATCTGTGGGTATACAACTTCTGTATACATGTTTCCAGTTCCGGTAAAAGCTTCTTTTATGTGTACGACGAAACGCTGGGTGGTAAAGGCCAGAATGAAGTGTGTGCAGCCTTCTTTTGCATTTTATAAACACCTACATCCGTAAAGAAGTTACTAATCTAACTTAACTTTTCTCTGATAACTGTGCATCCCAAAATAAAAATTACGTTTTACTGCAATTTTGGTATACCCTTGTACATTCAGGAAGATTTACTCTAATCCAACATCGATATCCGGAGCCAGGCCACAGTTTCTTGGCATGCGACCGTAGCTTTAGAGCAGTGGAACTACAAAAAAGGAAACACGACAAAATCTTTCTCCCTCAAGGGTATATCGATATAATACGTGACTCGGAGAAAAAATTTGAAATAGTATCTGTAACTCAGTATATGTTCCTAAACTTTACACAACCCTTTGAACATTTATTTGTAAAGAATCCATCAAGAAAGAATAAAAAAGCACTCTGACTAAATATAGGATCATAAAAGATGAGAAGGACCAAAAAGGTACTCTGCTTGAATGCAGTATATCTGTTTCAATACCAATTTTTGTGGCTTTCGAAATACAAAACAAGAGAACAAGAGAACCTCTCTTGTTGCCAGGTGACGATAAAAAGCGCAGAAGACTAAAATTAAACAAATTTCAACATTTTATGACGTTGGCTAAAAATTATGTACCAGCATGTGACATGTGGTATTACAATAATATTAAAGAGTACCATCTCAACTTGAAGTCTGAAGAAGTTATTACATCGGCATCTGAATTTGCACTGCTGATGAATGAATATTTTTGTGTTATTTCCTGGTAGATGTCATTTGCGTTGTTGAAATTCAAACCATTCTTGAGATAAAACAAATTTAATTTTTTCCTGAAATATTTACTTATTTATTTTTTAAATTAAACTTACTGTGCAATAACAGGCCAAGTCCAACGTTTTTTCAAGATTAATTAAACCTTCGAATATTAATACTATACTTATTTTAGCCTAAAAACCAATCCATTGGCTTAAATTCTAATAGCACGCATAGTTTTTATCCATATTTATTAAACTAATCTGTGCCAAATCGTTTTTTATGCTCCATTAAATTTAACTATAATGGACTTGACCGATTTATGCACTGAACCCCCCAATTACTCTTTTAATTACACAATTCGCGTCGATATTATTTCTGTAGTGGAATTAAATGCGGTCTATGATAAATCTGGATCTTTTAATGAAACTGCATAGATAGTAGCGGCTTTTCTATGCTTAAATGTTTACATTTCCACTTTTCACATTTTGCATTTGCATTTTTTCTATGTTAGTCAATGAAACTGTCTGGATGACAGTTTGCTTTCAATTCTAATTTTTGTAGTTCATTACTATGAATCATGTTGCCACTACGCCAAGATGACAGATTACGTTTTACACACACACATATATATATATATATATAGAAACCAACTGTCGTATCCTTCTACTTATTTCAAATTGTACCCAGTCGTCGGTAATAGGATGTAAGAAGAAAAACAAACTCAAATTACAACGCTAACGTTTCGTACATTTAATCAATGCACTTTATCAAAGCTACAACATGATTAAAAACACATATAACACAGTCAGTAAAATTAAATTATATAACAGCTATTTATTTACCTTAGTAATTTATTGTAGAGATAAAAACATATGAAATGTAAATGATGTTTACGCTACTCACATAGTAATTTATATATGGTATTTAATACTTTATTCTTCGGACATTATGTTATACTCATTTATATGTTCTCAACAAACGAGACCGTGATCATCTATAAGTTAGCACGTATGTATGTATCTTATTTTAAAAATTATATTATTTTCTTGCGAATAACAAAAACATCACCCACAAAAAAAAACAAGCAGACACAAAGCAAACCGAGGTCATTACACTAACAATATAATACACGTATATACCCAATACTCAAAAGATAAAATCTATACAACAATTAACAACTATTATAAATTCAAATGAATGGAAGAATACAATTATTATTATTACTTTATGACCCCTGCATATACATTCAATATTTGTAACGCTGAATCATCTTTGACATTGATATTACCGACGACTGGGTACAATTTGATATATATATATATATATATATATATATATATATATATATATATATATATAAGAAATGTAATCAATTCATCTGTCAGCTTGACGTAGCAGCTATGTTGATTGATGATTAGAACAGTAATAAACAACAAAAATGACCATTAGGAAAGTAAGTTAATTAAGTAGAATCATTGGAAAACCTGAAGTTTATAAAAAACGAGATACAACAACATGTACAGTTGCGGCCCCTACAAACTCAGACACCGACTTTTGACATATTCTGCCAAATTCAAAAAAATTGTTATGTGTGAGTTTGAATTTTATCCAGTATGACAATGTCAGTGTCAGTTTATTGTAAGTTACAAGGGTGCACGATTTTTAAAGTGACATTTAATAAACTTCAATTCTGGGACCATGGTACAAAGCCAAAATTTCTTATTTGTCACACTGTCTGAGTTTGTAGGGGCCGCAATTGTACGTGTAGTATTTGTAAATTATATTAATATTGATATAGAAGTCATCTTCTGAAGAACGTATAGGATTAATAACGATTTAAAATGATGTCAAATTAAGTGTTATACTATACCTTTTAATTTAAGAAAAAAAAACAACTACATAATGAAATTTAATTATTTTGATTAAAATACCTTATAAACTAACTATAAAATATAATAGTTACGGATACATTCTGTTGCGTAGTTGGATCCAATTAAATTATTTATTTAGAACATTAAAAAAGCAATACTCACACTTATACTCATTAATATATGTAATATAATATTAAAAAAGCTATATACATTATCTGAATATATACGCAATTTATATTCGTAGGTAATTTATGTAGATATTTGTCTCTGTTGTTGATGTTTTAATGGATGTAATTATAATCTTGTAAAAAAAAAATAGTAATTGATAAACATAATTCTTGAATAATAAATAAATATTTTCATATCCAAAGTAAAATTGAAATTTCTAATTTAGTTGTTCAATTCGAGTAAGGTACTCGTTTTCGGCGAAGGCTTCGTATCCACTTTCAGAATTTTTATAAGCTAACATTCTTCAATTTCATTTAAATGAAACAAAAAGAAATTCAGTAATATAAAATAGTATATTATGCAATGAGCATTTAATGATACCTATTAAGACATGAGAATGAAAATTACAATACGAGCCGAAGGCGAGTATTGTAATGAATTCGCATTCCTATTGGATATAAGCTTGTATCATAATGAAAATCTGTATTGTAATGCACATCATTAAAGTACAGGTTCAGCGTATCTAATAATACAATTAAAGTATGGGAGTAGAAAAATTATATATTTAAATAAAGAACATTTAAAATTTGGATTATTCTTCTAGTGGCTTCACTATCTCTATTATTTACTAGCCAAGAATGTGGTTTGATCTTCTTCTAAATGTGTAGATATTTATTTACCTCTAGATGCAAAAGATGTTTTCCGTTTATATTCTTGAAAATTCGATGTATAATACTAACTTCAGGTATTTTAATTATTAACATTATCATTTTATTTATCAATTTTTGTATTTTAAAACTAAAACATCATTTTTGGTTAGTAATTTTTCATTACCAAAAAAAAATTATATTTCCTCTGCTTAATTTTTTTCCTAGGCGACATTTTTCATCCAATGCAAAAATAGTTATTTTCTTTATTTAAACATTATAGATTTAAGCATGTTCATTTTATTAGGAAGATATGTATACATGAACTTGAATTTTTACACCAGATTTTCCACAAATTGATCACTTAAGGCTGAACGCCCGCTTCAAGCTGAGTTCGATTTGAAATAGGCGTACCACTGCTTTTCGTGCAAATGTAATAAAAGACAAATGTTTAAGGGTCCGCGTGGTCTGTCTTATGCTGAGCAAAAAGATAGAGAAAAGAACTTGTCACCTAATCTAATCTGCCTGTAATTTATGGCTGCGTTATGGTCTCAGATAATCGCCGGTTGGCCCACATGTTTGGCAGTCGGGAAGCAACCCCCCCTAAATTAGACAATCTATATTTTCTCAAACACACAAAAAAAGTGAAGCTGAATATGTAAAATCACCTGCCGGATTGAAATTTTGAGTTGGAAAATAAAATCGAAATCGCAAAAAGGTCGAAAAATCGTTTTTTTTGTGTAAATTTTAAAGTTTTCATTTTCTTCAATTTTTAATACTTATCTCGTGATATCTCAGCAATGCAGAGAGCTAGGGATCTGTTTTTTTTAAGGTTATACCCTAAAGTATTTGGATGATACTAATGTTTTCGATTTTTCTTTATGGTGTGTAAATTTTATAAAAAAAAAAAGTTTTAGGAGACCACCAATTTGTGTAAGGTATTTTTCAGCTATGGAGTAACTAATCTTATTTTTCAGAATTTACCCATATATATGTGAAACAAAATAAAGCCAACATTCCAAAATTATTTTTTGTGCAAGAAATAAATTTCTAGATCGTTTCAGAAGCAAATTATTGCGAGTCAAATATAATAATTATACTCCGTGCGCGCAAGCCGTGTGAGTCCTAGCATGCGCTTCTAGCAAGTATACCGTTAGGGACGGGAAGAGATATTGCTTTTACTTTCTGATACGTAGTATAAGGAAGTATTGTGACGCTGACACTGTATATGTACACTATATTGTAAAGAAAATATCAACGATTTCGATAAAATAATGTCCGAGTAACGATTACTTCCTTAACATACACCGATCTCAGAAGCATTTTACAAACTGCGTAGAAACTGCCCTACATGGTAGGCGGAGCTACCTCTCGACACCATGTGCGAGCGTACCACATACCTACTCTATTTGATTTCAGTGAATTTCGCCCAAATTTCAAAATTTTGTTTTCCGTTTCGTGACCTTATTTTTAAAAATTAAGAAAAAATAAAATTTATGTATTGCTGGTGAGTGTTACATAATTTTTAATAAAGGCTTGTTTTTTGATATTTCTTACATTTTTATTTTTATTTAGGGACCTTTGGACAATTTTGAAAAAATTACGATTTATCCATTGAAAGGCATTTTTTTCTTAAATTAGCGTGTAAATTCGGTAAGGTTTTCATGAAAAATACGATTAGGAAATGGGAAAAACGATTTCGAGGCCGGGCGTATAGCCTTGATTCCATTTTCTTTTTTGTTATTCTGTATCTTTCTTTACATATTTTATTAATCTCATACATAACTTTCTTAAACTATACCAAGTATTCTTTGATATTTTTCTTATACCTTTTCGTAATTAATCATATTTTAATACATATTTAAATCCTAGTGTCCTTATATTTAATGCTAGGAAGTCAGGTTTACAGACGTCAGTGCCAGGGACGCATCGAGAACATCATGAATCCGGATTTGATATTTTTCACACGCGAATCAAAATACGTATGGAGAAATAAGTACTTACCAAGTAATACTAAATACATCTTCTCTAGAAGCAATAAAGCAGTGTTTATAAAATATATCATACATGCTGACTGCTCACTGTTCACGTTGAGAATTCTAATGAGAGTAAATCATCACTAATTGTTCCATATGCTTATTGCTTAGGTGTTAATAATTTACTGCCACCGTAAATACATGTATACGTTGAAAACGACCGTTCAACATCTACCGTTGTAAAAGGGGCTTCTTTTAAGATACATACAGCTTTTAGTGCCGGCATATTTATTCCCGGTTCGGAAAATATACTTCTTTACCAGTAAACAAATCAACAATTCGGCGTAATGTATCCTGGATTTATTTTTTATTTCATTCAGAACTGCTTCAAATTTTTTATTGACATCATCAGAAGCAACTCCCGGTAATTGGGAAATAATATTTCCTCAAGGTGGTTTCCGCGGGCACACGTAAGTCACTGTATTTACAATTAACACAATTTTGTAAAAAATGAGTAAACTCAAGATGATTCATCGTATTCCAAGGAATGTTACACGCTACTAGCACTTTAAGTAGATCACAATTAAAATCTTTCTGCCGTTGATTAGCAGTTGCAGAGCCAGCAATACGTGCATTATGTGTATCCGACAACACATGTTTTACTGCGCGGTTTTCACTTGCGACGATAGCAATACATTGAAATTTTGCATCGAAATTGAATACCGTCGAATTCGAGCACTGGCAATAATTTTATCCACCTTTCAACAGTATCTCACGATGGATGTGGGCAGTAGGTACATATTTACGCAATAGAACACATGTAACCGATAAAAAGTGAACAACAGATCGGCCCGCTACACACAGCGCTTACGATTTAACTCAAATACTTCCGGCGCAAAAATCAGCACTGCAAAGCTGGCTACATTCGCTGCGATAGATGCAACTACTTTTATACATACATAACGTAACTTGTAAACATCGTTATTAAAGGCGAGGCGGGACAAGCCAGCTGCATCGCGTAGACAAACCCAACTTGAAAGAATTCTTATAATATGTGCCGCACCTTCAATATCTAAACTTATTGAAGTAGGCTGCTTTTTAAGTAATTAAGTAATCAATGTTCGTGTACATACTAAGCTTTTGAAATCTTCAAATTCTGACAGTTGTCATACTTGAATTCAAATGAGAGAAGCTTATATTTTTCAAATTATTTTATTATATTGTTACAACATAAAATATTTATTATTGAAAGTTACTATAGAACTGGCCAAAAATTAGAAAATGGAGACTGGGTTTATTCCATTAATCAGTGCTTACAGGATTTCCGGCAACAGTTTCCTAATCTGTTACTTACGCACAGCTGCAAAACATATTTATGCTTGTGGTATTAAATTTGATGAAACATGGGTAATAACTCGGTATACCTGGCGGTGGAACACCTAGAAAATGAACAGCAGATTGCATAGAGGATATTCACCGTCGAATAGACAACTCACCCCAAAAATCAATAGCAAAGCTCTCTCAAGAAGTTCAGTTATCAATGGGAACATGTCATACTGTTTTTTAAAAAATGGCTTAAAGTTGTTTGCATATAAAATTCAAGCAATTTCGGAACTCAAACAGGTAGATTTTGGTAGGAGAACACAGTTCTGTCAATGGTTTCTGAATAACATAAATAATAATGACAATCTCGACAAATGCTTCTTTTCAGATGAGGCTGGTTCCATCTAAGAGATAGAAACAAAGATATTTAAACAAACAACCAGACAAACAGAAAACCCTCATGAATTTGTGGAAACTAAGCAGTATCCAATAAAAATAGGCGTCTGGCTAGTAGTTTCAAGAAGACGAATTATTGGGTCTAGGTATATTTTTAAATGAAACCATAACAGCTGAGAGATATCGAAATGAATTATTACAGCCTTTTATTAATGACCTCCAAGATCTCTGGATCTGACAATTTTAGACTATTTTATTTTTGCATATTTAAAGAATACCATTTTCAAGACCAGGCATTACACAATAGAACAGTTTCGTAATGATATTGTGAATTCTTGTGCTAACAAAACCCAAGAAATCCTAATAAATAGCTTTGAAAACATGAAGGGTACAGTTCAACTTTGTCTTTAAAATAATGGTCAACATTTGCAATATCTGCAAAACATTTTGAGTACTGTAATAATTTTTTTTCAATAACTAAATGCTTAATTATTACGCACATTTACATGACATAACCAAACTAACAAAATTATGCGTTTGCGTGCACTGTCATCAACCATTAAAAAAAGCATAGACGTCTCTAACCAGGAAAGTATTTGAAGGCACGGTATGTACAATTTAGGGTTATGACTTTTTGATTTTTCGTGAAATAATAAATTTCCTGTACCAGGAATCGATGAACTTTTGCTTACAAATAATGAAAAAAGGCTTAATTCTGTTTAGTTTTCAAAAAAGCTCACCCCCAACAAGAAATTTCTGAAATCGTACATAAGTAGTATTTTCTGATAGTAGTATTGTGAGTATTGTAGTAGTAAATGACTTTTCATTTTAATGTTAACTTTATTTTTTGCCTTGCCGAAACTAGATGGCAGCACTAATCGATATGTAAAGTTTCCCTTGTAACGAGTTCATTAATAAACGAGCCATTCCTGTCTTTGTCACGATGAAAGTAGGTCGTATCTTTCCGTTATCTTGGTAATAGATGTTAAAGTAAATTTCTATAAAAAATTGCTATATAAACTATATAATTGTTTGATAAATTATTGATAGTTATAATTGTTTTTCTTACAGATAACTGAGCTCCTTATTTAATCAAAATGTCTCATAAGAAAATTGCTTTCACCACTGCAAAGAACAAAAAGATCTGGACGAAGAATCTTATACGATTTCAAGAATCACATAGGAAAAGAAGGTGCATTCCACTAGAAGAACAATCACTGGAAAACAACAGCAGGATACCACTGAAAATCCAAATTGTTGGTCGCTATTTGTTCCTTGGAGCATCCATCAAAGGAAGGAAAGAACGTGTAAAAGAGATTGTGAAAGAAATAACATGTTTATGGCAAAAGAAATTAAATTTCCCCTATTTATCAATTCAAGCCGTACAAGCAAAACTAGATCAAGTGCTCAAGACCTACGATGAATGTCTAAAACGAGGAAAATATGATCTATTAAATGAAGTTTTTGATATCACAAAAGAAAATGGTGAATGGTTGTGCAGTGAGATTAGAAGTTATATCATCTGCAGATCGAAAGCAAAGGACAAGTTGGGTATACAACTGGGAAAGCTGCTAGTTCCAAATCTATCCACCCATCCAAAAGAGGAAAAAGTTCTTTGGCGCCACCTTCAACAACAGCAGCAGAAACAACAAAAACGTCATCTTCCGAAACAGAGAATGAGATTGACACTGTAGAATATCAAGAGCCCGAAAATTCAGAACAGTCCGCAAGTACAAGTAAGAAGTAACACAAAACTAAAATTGCAACCAAATTAGTAACATCTACAAAGTTATCTACCAGCAAAGCAGCAGCCGTTTGTAGACTGTTATGTCAAGATGAGATCGCTATTGAGACACCTTCACAATCTGGTATTTACAGATCCACTATTACAGAAGCTGTTAAACTTAAAATAGAAATGAAGGAAACACTACTTTTAGAAAGCTGGGCATTGCATTTTGATGGTAAACGTATAGATGGCCATGAATATCAAGTGCTAGTGTTAAAGAATGAAAGAAAAGAAGTTAAGTTAGAAGCATTAGATCTACCAAACGGTAAAGCGAATACTGTTGTTAAAGGAATAACAACTGTTCTCGATAATTACAATTTATGGAAGAGTATCAAGATGTTAGTTGCGGACACTACGAATGTTAATACTGGAAGAAAGATTGGGATTATCATTCAGTTACAAAAGATGTTTGCTGAAAAGAAACTCAAAGAACCACAATTCATTGGTTGTCAACATCATATTCTTGACCGAGTGCTACGATTAGTAATGGATGACATTCTCGGAGAGAACACTACATCACCCAATATCGAATATTCATTTATAAATAACTATGAACAGCTGAAGATAAATTTCAAGAATGGTAAAGAAGAGATTATTGAAACAGCAGGATGGCGTGATGATATGAAATTTCTATTTCATTTAACTCGAGTTTTCCGCTTTTATGAAGACTCTGGAAGATTTCCTAAAGTGAAGTTTCAGAAAATACCTAATTTAAGTAATGCAAGATGGAATTCCAGAGCAATATTCGCTCTTTTGGCATTTATTCTAGTGCCAGAGCACAGAGACTCACTCCTCTAAATTTGTAGATTCATTTCTTACAAATGGGCAGACCTTTGGTTTACTGAGCAAATGTACAATGCAAATGATTATCAGAACCTATGTAGCTGCTTACAGGTTCATGAAAAAGCATTAAACTGCGTTAAAAAGTTTTGGAATAGAGAACCATCGAGATTGGAAATTCCTAGATCAAATCAGTGTGCAGAACGTGCAATCAAGTGTTTTCAAGATCTAAATGATGTCTGTAAAAGAAGGAGAAACTTCAACTTAGATTTATTTTGTCTAACAAAACATAATAACTGCATATTATGCTAAATTCTATGAAAACATTTTCATTACATTAATTTGTGGAATTAATGTATAATGTTTGCACTTTTGCATATATTTCTAATTTTGTGTGTTTTGTATGTTGTGTATTTTGTATGTATTTCTGATTTTGTATTTTATGCTATAGCAATAAACTGTTAAAA
The DNA here is from genome assembly GCA_963170755.1 of Amphimallon solstitiale. Lineage (NCBI taxonomy): Eukaryota > Metazoa > Arthropoda > Insecta > Coleoptera > Scarabaeidae > Amphimallon > Amphimallon solstitiale. The sequence continues at coordinate 80,088,288 of OY720676.1, read as the reverse complement.
GCTTCTCAAATTACATGAGTACTATCCAATTACATCATTAAAATTAAAAAATAGCGCTTAAAAATAGTTTGATTTTTTTCCCCTACATGTATAATGGTAAAATCGAATTTTAGGTTTGGGAGTGATCCTTTTTAATACCTAAATCAAGTTAATGCCTTTTTCATTACTTTTGGACAAAAGTTCACCAATTTATGACACAGGAACATAGGGTTACAAAAAAGTCATAACCCTAACAGTTCAACTTTGTCTTTAAAATAATGGTCAACATTTGCAATATCTGCAAAACATTTTGAGTACTGTAATAATTTTTTTTCAATAACTAAATTCTTAATTATTACGCACATTTACATGACATAACCAAACTAACAAAATTATGCGTTTGCGTGCACTGTCATCAACCATTAAAAAAAGCATAGACGTCTCTAACCAGGAAAGTATTTGAAGGCACGGTATGTATACTCGCGGCAGAAAGTTTTGTCGGGTCTTAAGACCAGCTATGTGGAAGGTATTACTGGCCAACTCTAGTAATCCGATAATATTTCCTACTAAATTTTAATAAACCATAAAGGGAGATTGTAATATTTTTGTTTAGGCTTGAGAGAGATATTAAATTTCGTCAAAAATAAAATACATATGGCATAATAAAGCAATAAATAAGCAAACAATAAATTACACTAAGAATCTTTTGAAGACAATATATTTAAAGGTAAATATTTTAAAATGTAAAACAAGAGCAATATCACACTTACCCCGGACGTTTTAACAGATGTAGTTTTAAAAATGCAGAGAAATTACCATACTAATAAAACAAGGAATGGTGAAATAATTGATCTTTAGAAAGGTGGCTGAACTATTAAAAAAAAGTATTTGATATATGGGCTACAAAACATCTTGATATAAATAATATTCCAAAATTTAAACACCCCTAGCAATTGCTCTGTAAATACCAAGGTAAATACAGATTAGGCAAACATGCCCCAGGTAAAAAAGTCTTAGAATGCAGATATAGTAATATAATCAAGAATTTTGAATTAAATTATAATGAAAAACCCATAATTTTTTTGTATCTATTTCAAAATGAATAGAATGTATATTACAGAAAAAAATTAATGACAGATACATACTGGTAAATATTACAAATTCCATAAAACCGAGATCTTAATAAAGCATTCATTCTCGCCCTTGAAAAATAAAATAAATTCGGAAAGCCCAAAACATTTGTGGAACAGCAAAAAATTTCTTTGTATTGTTGACACATCAATGTTATCGTGCGATAAATCATAAATAAAGAATATTTGAAATATATTTACTTCTATATGACACATGTATTATCTTTTATAAAGCAGTTAAGTATACTTACTCAAACTTAAGTATTATAAAAATTGAATATAATCCCTTTTTATTTCGTGTTAGAATTTGTTAGAGTAGACCTGATATATCTTCCATATAGCTGGTCTTACGACCCGACAAAACTTTTTGCCGCGAGTATACATAGAACATTACATACATTGTACATCTTGTTTTATTGTACTACTGCTACTACTGTGCCCTATTTCGAATGGAATTATTCATTTAAATTCAGTCCTGGAATGTAAACCTGACTTCCGATCCCTAATAATAACACTACAATATATTTTAAAAAACATAAAAACTTAAAACGTCAATCTTGACGTAGAGACTTATTGAAAGCAAATAACAAAATAACAAATAAAAAATCTTGCCTGGTTGGAAGAGAATTTCGTGTTAAATATCGAGACAACAATTATGGGGAGTACCTCACGAGTCAAACTAGGGCCAGCTTTTATTTTATATTTTTATCAATGATAATTTGAATTTGCTTAACTTAGAATGTTATGTGACGACCTGAAACTAGTTTCTGTTACTGGCTCTTTTAGAACTGCTTGTTGCTACAGAATAGTGTTCCGCCTGGTGTGACTCAAATAGACTCTCCGTGAAAATTTATAAATTCGCAGCAGTAACCTATATAAAAAAATTCTAATTCATTGAAGCTACTGTTTGGTAACCTAGAGAAAGAAGTAATTTTTTTCGAATATATCGCACGTCATGCCTTCTGTGCAGATACACTACGAGTATAAAAGTATGTAAAGGTTGATTTTCAATGCTTTTTGTACACATAAAAATTCAAATTTCGGACAAGAAGTAACACTTTCATTCTTATCAAATAGCGATTTTTTGCAAATATCTCGTACATTATGCATATTATATAATTTATTAAGAGTACAAAACTATTTAAAGCTGGATTTTGAGTAATTATTGTATAAAAGAAATTTTAAAATTTGAACTGCAAGTAAACTGTTACTCTTATCGATTAGAACTGCAAATACCTATCTCGCAAAGTATGCATTCTATAGAGATTTATTAAGATAATAGAATGGTTTTGAATAATTCTTAAAATTCGGACCTGAAGTAACACACTCACAGGCTTATTTTTTTAAGAAGATAGAAGTATTTATAACAAAATTTACAATTTTTGTATAATTTTAAACGCACATACGTATAAGAGTGTCGTGTGGTAGCTACACCTAATTTTTTTTTACTTTCTTATACACAGTATAATTTCAAAATTCGGACCGGAAGTAACACTATTAATCTTATCGAACAGCATCTTTAGCAAACACCCTGGAAATTATGCATTCTATACAAATTGATCAAGAGTACAAAACTATTTAGAGTTTGATCTGGAATAATTTTTGTATAAAAGAAAATTGAAAATTCGAACCTGAAGTAGCACTTTTACTCTTATCGAATACCAGTTTTATGCAAATATCTAGCAAAGTTTGCATTCTATAGAGATTTATTAAGAGAATACGATTTGAAATAATTTTTATATAAAAAAAAACTCTAAATTTGGACTTGCAGTTAATTTACAGATTTATTTTTTTAAGAAAGTAAAAGTTTTTAGAACTTAATTTCGAACAACTTACCTCATTCATAAACTCTTTTTAGTGGCTACTAAGTAGTGGGATGTTGAAAAAAAAAATGTGAGTGGCAACGAGGCAATATGAGGAACGATCATGCGCACTGAAAAATATAAATTGGCGCAATTTATATCATCCACGATACAAATATCGCAAAATATTAATCGATGTTAGAAGTGATTTCATGTTATGTTTAGGGTTTCATTTTAATAAAAAGTTACAAAGTAAGAAGGTACACATATATATAAATAATGTGTATATCAAATTAAGCAAAGTTCCAAGAAGTTCGGGAAATCAATGGGGCTCGAAACCCAAAAATGGGCTTAACCAGACTTAACGACCATAATCAATCTTGTAAGGGATCGGTCAGTAGCTGATATCAATCATGGTGCCCCTATTCCGCCCGAGATACAAGTATATGCCACAATTAGGTACTTGACAAAAGAAGAATATGGTGACGATGTGGGCATGTAATCCTGTATTTAAACATATACTGTATTTTTAACCATTTTTTCCAGATGAACAACTTCACAATCCACATTGAGCAGAGTAATAAAGAGAGTGGTAATAGCTATCCCTGGAAATGTGGATGCTTTAAAAACATTTTCTGAAAGAAATGAATTGGAAAGAACGAGCGCAGAATTTTATGATACTGCTCAGTGCACAAATATAGTTAGAGCAATAGATTGTATATACGTAAAAATTAAAAATTCAGGGCGTGAAAATCCATGACTTTATATGGACAAGAAAAGATACAATTCATTAAATGTTCAGGTAAAATCATATAGTTTATTCTTATAATTTAAATTAAAAATAATCTATGTAGATGGTATGTGAAGGCCAGAATTTGCGATATAGTTGCAAGGTGAACAGGCAGTACCCATGATTTGCGAATTTGGAATGTATGTTCATTAAAATGAAGAGGTAATACTTCAACAAAAGTAGATGCTATGAAATGAAATAATATTGATATGATTCTAGAATGGAGAAATAGAATCATAGAAATTGATTGGCGATAATGCATATTATGCATATTAAGGTATCTATTAACTTCATTACGAACTCCAATCACAAATCCTTAGTTCGCATATAATATAGAGCACAAAAATCTACCAGAAATATTATTGAGAGAGTATTTGGAAATATGAAAAATAAATTCAGATGCTTTTTCAATGGTATGCAAATGAATCAACAAAGGCAGCAATAATTGATGTATCTATTACCCATAATATTATCATTAATGGGATTGGAAAATGGAGGTGAGTTGTCACATTAAAAAAAGATTCCATCAAAGTCATTAACTTTTTAGGAAACCAGTGATGATGGTAATGAAGATCACGATGAAAATTATGTTATTAATGATAATGTTAGACAGCAATATATAATGAGGCATTTCAATTAAAAGCACTTATTATCATAACTTTGTTTTATTTAAAAAAATCCTATATATTAAAATATCCTTCTATACACTCCTTCATTTGTATCTCTCTTTCAACAATTTCATTCTCACAGTATAATATTTCATTTCATTCTACATATTCATATTATGCATCTCCTTTAAATGTTGTTGCATCATAATTTCATGCACCTCTCTTGATTGTGCTATTAATACTTCTATTCTTTTCACATTCAATTCTTATAGCTTTTCCTCGCCTGAAATCATTTTATAAGTTTTCTCTTGGTATCTGTTTCATCTTCCTTTAGTATTACATAAATCGGAATAATAGGGCTTTGTTTCCTGAAAATAAAATAAATAAAATTATTAGCCTATTAATGAAGAAAACTTACAGTAATGGAGTGACTATTTGATTCTCATGAAGGTGAATATATATTCAAAACTGCTAACATCGAAAACCATCCAGAATTTTGCGAGATTAATTAAATGATCATAATTTAGAACTAAATTCTACTAAATCTAAAGCTATTTCATTTGGTAAACCGAAAATAGATTCAGATCTGAGTCTATTCATTGATACTGCGGTTTGCCTTTTACAGAACACGGCTATGTAAACCTAAAACTAAACAATTTTCACATTCTACAACGGACGTTCACCAATTATTGTTCCTATCATAGACGGCGTTGACTGAAAAAAACTGTTGTGATCGAAGTGTCATTTATTGGCTTTAGTGAATGTAAAATATCCGTTTATCTGTCTCTTTGCATTTACGAAATATTAGTTTATTTCTCTTGATGTTTTAGTATTTAACGAAAATGGCTAATGCAAGAGCTGTGATAAAATATCTCTTTAAAAAAGGGTTGTCAACACAAGAAATTTATATGGATGTGACCGAAGTATTAGGGAGTCCTGTAAACACGCACTAGGTGCTGGTCCCCCCAAAATTGTGGTTACCTAAGGCAATATTGATTAGGTTCATGATACGGTACTAAACAATAGAAGACTTACCGTTAGGTTTATAACGGATACATGTGGCTTTTCAGTAGAGAGTGTTCAATAAATTTTGCACGGCGAATTGTGTTTCAAAAATGTATCTGCACGGTGTGTACCAAGAATGTTAACGGCAGATCAAAAGGGCATCCAAGATACCGCTGAGACGAATTTGGCGATAATTAACAGAGATTTTTGCAAAAATTCGTTGCAGTAGATCAAACTTGAGTTCCTGACTTTGACCCAGAGTCATAAACGCCAAGTATGGAATAGTAGCCTAAGGGCTCCATGTCCCTCACACTTTTTTGGGATTTGAGGGTAATTTTTGTCAATTTTTTACCACGTGGGCGAACTGTAACGGGTGAATATTACGCAAACTTAATTCCAAAAGTTCGGGAGGCCATCAAAGAGAAACGAAGAGGAAAATTAAGACGAGGTGTGCTGTTTCACCAAGACAAAACTCCGGCCCACAAAAACTGTGTTTCAGTGGCTGCCATTTACAATACTGGGTTTAAAAATTTTGAACAACCCCCCTTACTCTCCCGATCTATCTCCTAGTGACTGTTATCTATTCCCAAAATGATGAAGGAGTGAGGATGAAGATGTGATGACGGCGGTAAATGAGTGGATAATGGAACAAAATAAAGAATTTTTTTGTAACAGGATCTTGGCACATCGATACACAAAGTGTTATTAACCTTTGTAGGGATTATGTTGGGAAATAAAATTGTTTCGTTCTTCTGCTGTTTGCATCAGTGTTAGGGACAATAATTGGTGAATTCTCTTCGTATACAAAACCACAAAAAAAAAATTTGGGCAAATCTCTTGTTATATTCCATTTAAATTTATATCATGTTACTACTGCTTGGACTAAGATACATGTGGCAGTATTCAAAAAATACATGATAGTTGTGTATTTTAAGATTTATTTATATGCGTAGAAGACCGTGTTCCATCTAAGCTAATTCATTTGCATTGGTGACCATAGAGAATAGCCTGAATCTACACCTCTAGTGCTTGTACTACAATATTCTTATGCATAGAACTCTGCAATATTTGCCAAACACAATTTCATTAACATTAGATATTTATGATGTGAATAAATTAATGAAGTATATAATTCTAAATATGTTCTTTTTGTAAATTTTATTTTTATTTTCGTTTGTTTTTGTTTTCCGTAAATTCAGACTTTTCACTATTTTTTTTTCATTGCCCCTCCTTGAATTCACTATAATTGTCAAATTTAACATTATAATCCCATAAGCGGTTTTAAAGGTATTTTTAGCAATGATTTTGAAAATTATCGACATAAACTAATTAATTTTAAGATGATATTAATTTAAAATGACAGGTTAAGAACCTTGTTTAATCATACTGGCAATGTTGTAGGTACTTGCAAGTAAGCATGATCTTATGAATGTGATGCTTATTTTATACATTAAATAATTGGGTACAACTCTGGCAGAAGAACAAATGAAGGAAGACGTTTCCAAGTTGCCGACTTAATAATATGAACATTTTAAAATCGGAATGCGTATATAAATTAGACACTCAGATTTTTGACAATATTTGGGGCCAAATCCTGGTTTCTTCCTTCCTCGAATCTCCGCCACTGATTGAGAAAAGAAAGTATTACTAATACATAGTTTTGGAAAAGAAGAATTAATTAAGTAAATCATTTAACCTCTAAACTTTATGCACGTCACTCTTCACGCTTATCTAGTTGAAAACAATATTGAATATTACTAACGTGCTCATTGTATGTATTCATACGTTGTCTCTTATTTTACACATCTGCTGATGAACGATGGTCATCGTTTGCTACTTTACATAGATATTTTGTATTGTACATACGTACAAAATGTTACCCATTCATGTATACATAAGGAAACGACTTAAGATCCATATAACATCCCACGAAACAATAACAACGTAAATTTTAATGAGTAATGTTACAGACTATAAAATTGTAATTAAGAATTCTGATATCTATTTGAGAGACAGGAATTCCCAAACAAAATAATAACAATCAAGAATTCGCATTGCACCCGATATACATACACATGTCACTTCTAAATGCATGTACACATACCAAGCTCTAAAAGAAAAGTTTGAACGTAATTTCTCGGGCAACATTTATGGGAAATTCGAAAAATGAGTGTCTTGTAATAAGACGCGAATGAATTTTACAATGTCCTGTAGGATATTAATAATCCAAAAGGCACGACTACGAAATTTTGGTCACCGATGAATTATTGTGGAGTACAACGACTATTATTGGAAAGTTATTTTTCTATTTCGGTTCATTTTACGAAAATCGTTTTTGCTATATAGAGTCTTATTTTACTGCACGCTAGTTTTAGTTCTTTGAAGTTTTGAAAACCTATACCTAAATGTCAAATATTGACAATATAAATCATTAAACAGAGTTGTAAGGTAACATTTCTAATACTATTATTACAATTTTCTTTTCGATACCGCTCATATTCAAAGATTTAAAATGCTTTAGTTAAAAATCCGTGTAACCAACTTCAGAAAAACTAAACTTCTAAAATGCTCGAACAGAACATATCTTTTATTTTAAGTCTTTTTGAAATATTAATACCCGAAATAGACAAAATATTATAAATACACGTTTCATAAGCCATTTTGCTCACACGTTCTTCAAAAAACTCGCTGTGAACTGCTCGTTTTTTAAAGATAAACGCGTGTGCAAAAACCATGCCTTGTGAAACTTGCATATAATATACTATTGGCCAAAACACCAGACATTTATGGGAAGAAGGTCTAGGAACCTAATTATAACACTTATGTATTCCATTGTTTCAAGAGTAAGTAGTATATTTTCTTTTCCTCTACAGAAAAAAAAATACCAATATTAAACTTAATCTTCACAACTAAAGCACATTATCCGCACACAATTCGTTTGCACACCCTTGGCATCCATGTCACTGCATCCATACTTTCCCTTTGGTATTTTCACCGCTTTTCTGAAGCAACACAAACGTAGATCCTCATCTTCCTCATCAGAAGAACTTGATTCTGTTCTTTGACGTTTTGCAAAAATCTGTCTCTTTTCTTTCACCACTGAATTCAACTTGTACTCTTCTTCATTCTTCTTTGCCTTATTTTTTTTTATCTTTTTCGTTAGTTACCCTATGCGATATTTTAGCTTTCTTTTGTACTTCTTGAGCTGCCTTTCTGTCAATATATTTTAGTAGTCTTTCCTTTTTTTAAGTTTTGATCGAACTACTTAAGGAATAGGCAATATGTCTTCGAAAGAGCATAATGAAGAAGATGCTCCATCAGTAGCTGTTAGTGTAGAACAGTGGTTCTCAACGTGGGCGGTAGCGCCCACCAGTGGGCGCTGGAGGATTTTGGGTGGGCGCTGTACGGTGTAAAGGTAAAGCTACACTACACAGTAAAAAATTAGTAAAATTATACAAAAATGCAAAATGTTTAATATCCGCGCTCACCAATGTTCCTATTATGCATTGTTAACCCCATCGTTGCTATGGTTACGTACATGCTGTTTCTATTTCTGTGCTTAACTATGTTATTGTATGTATGACGCAACGCGCGGACTCTGTGAGTCAACGTGAGTATAGTGGACCGCATCTCGAATGTTCCAAGGTCGAGAGAGTTCGACTTCCAGAGAATTCCATGCAGTGCGGTATATATAGCGAAGTCATTATTCGCATGATTCATTCTATTTACGATAGTCAGCGATAACGTTCGAACAGAGACAAATATTCAGTGTGCGATAGTTGTGTGATTAATTAACAGAGTGTTAATCAAAAATATTGTACATTTAGCACACACGGTTCTGTTATAAAATAAACAATATATATTTGAGCTGAATTAAAACTAGGTAGAGCAATTTTTATAATCGAAAACCGTTTATTACAGGTAATAATCATTTATTGATGTTGGTAATGTTTTTAATAACTCAAATTATTTTAGAAATCTAACTTATACAAAATACTTTAATTATATTGCTCCAACCAAAATTGTTTAACATTGTTTAACATCGGTCTTTTTTACACGACAGGCCCCTCCAGGCAAAAAGCAGAAGGTGGTACGCCAGTATTCGGTCGACTATATAGCCTTCGGTTTCGTACCAAGCCCAGCGGATCGCACAAGACCGATGTGCCTAATTTGTTCCAATGTCTTCTCAAATGAAGGTATGAAACCCTCTCGTATGCGTGACCATCTAGAAAAGATGCATTCGGACAAAAAGGACAAGCCCGCAGAATACTTCAAGAAACTGCGTGATGACAGGGAGAAAACTACCCCGTCCATTTCGTCTGCTTTTGCCAAGGTGACAGAGATTCAGCGTGATGGCCTGCTGGCATCGTATAACATTGCATATATGATTGCAAAGGCTGGCAAGCCGTACACTGTGGGGGAAACACTGATTCTGCCTGCCGTGAAAGAGGTGATTTCGACTGTCTTACATAGGAATGCGACAGAAATAGTGAAGGCTATCCCCCTTAGCAACGACACGGTCTCCAGAAGAATAGATGAGATGGCAAGTGATGTCGAAATCCAGTTGGTGGACATTCTCAAGGAGACCAACTTTTCCATCCAGCTTGATGAATCGACTTTGAGTGATAACACTGCCCTCCGCATGTCTTACGTGAGGTACTTCGACGAAACTGGGGAAACAAAAGAGGACATGTTGTTTGCAGAGCCCTTACCCCTTGACACAACTGGTACATCCATCTTTGCTGCTGTCAAGAAGTACTTTGAAGAAAAGGAAATCCCGCTAATCAACATTCACTCCTGCGCAACAGATGGAGCACCAGCAATGGTTGGGCGATACAAGGGGTTCCTTGCTCTTCTCAAGAAGGAGCATCCAGATATCATCTGCATACATTGCGTAGCGCACAGAGTGCATCTTGCAGCGAAACGGCTGACCCCCAGCCTTCATGACTCTCTCAATCTCGTGATTACGGCCGTGAACGTAATAAAAACAAATGCAAAAAGCGATCGACTATTCCGCAACCTCTGCCAGGAAAATGACGAGATCTACAATCGGCTGCTGCTTCACACCGAGGTGAGATGGCTCTCTAAGGGCAACTGCTTGGCTCGATTCTGTGAAATGTTCGATTCAGTTGTCACTTTCCTGCAAGTCAAACATGAGTAGTTGGCCGGTGAGCTCAAGAAACACAAATTCGACATTTTCTACTTGGCTACAATCTTCAGGAAACTCAACGAGTTGTCTCTCCAGATTCAAGGTAAACTGGTGACACTCATCGACTGCAAGAGCGTAGTGACCACCTTTATCGACAAGCTGGCCCTTCTCCGCAGTAATATCGTTAGGGAAGAACTTTACCAATTTAGTGAAATTAATCAAATGACAGAGACACCCACAGATGAAGATCTTCTTCGATATGGGGCTCATCTTCAGCAACTAAAAGAGGACCTTACATCGCGCTTCCAAGACCTCATCGAACGTACCTGCCTGGATCACTGACCCGTTTGGAGTCGTGCTGGAAGACGTTGACGTTAAATTGCAGGAGGACTTGGTGGAACTTCGCAACAACGAGGATTGCAAAGTCCGAATCAAAACAGGCTTCAAGAAACTCTGGCAGAACCACAGCATGGCAGGACTATTCCCTACAATGTGGGGAATTGTTCACAAGCTTCTTCTCACGTTTCCGACTTCATATTTAGTGGAAACCGGATTTAGTGCGGCTACATTTCTGCACTCGCACAAGAGGAAAAGGCTGGACATTGTCAACAGAGGGAACTTGCGGCTTTATTTGTCTCTGCTGACTCCTCGCGTGAAAGAGCTGATGAGCAAGCACCAACCTCAAGGATCGCATTAGTGAAGACTGCATGGGTTGGGCTCACAAATTTATTAATTTAATTTTGTTAAATAAAATTCAATATTTCAATAATAATTTTTGTTTGTATTAATTAATATTTTTAAATAAATTTAGAGGTAGAATTTATTACTTCTTGTTTTAATTACGGTGCCCAGGTTAACTAGTCCATAATCCATAGTCGTAGTCCATGACGTGTCCCTTCGCGATTTTCTGCAGTGGGCGCTGGGATCTATACAAAATTCAGTAAGTGGGCGCTAGGCGAAAAAAGGTTGAGAACCACTGGTGTAGAAGGTAGTCACTACGCAATATCTCTGGTGTTCTCATATGACAACATTTCGGCACGGCGGATAAATATATTTTGCTACTATTTGCACACACAACAAGGCAACTTCATGTTCTCTAGCATAATAGATCAATTTTAAGTTTTTGTGATGGCCATCTAGCAGCAGTAAAACTGTCGATTCTCTCGAGGTCCTTCCGTACTATTTCTTAAAATTTCTCAAATCAAGAATAGACACTGTCTGTTTGCATCCAACCGCTTGCATGAAAATCAGCCCATGCGCTCTTGGAAAACAACTGTTCATAACTTCTAGATTTATTCTAGTCCCCTACTGCTGAAGTTAAAGCGCCCACTTGTTTTCCATTTCCAAGCTATTATTTTGGACTTTGTTTTTTTTTTGTACAATTGATATACCAGTCTCATCACAGTTCCCAATTTTAATTTGTTTTAACGGTTTCTTATTATTTATGATTACATACATGTAGGCGGTAAATTTATGCTTATCTAAAACTTTGCCCCACCCCTATTCTGGTAAAGCCCATGGCTCTGGCGCTGCTTGTACGCCTTTACTAATTGACAACTCCGAATGATATTTCATAGATCTCATGAGACAATCCATTCTAGCAATTTTCGCATTTGTCCAACAATAAGCTTTAAATTAATAATCGACTAAGGAGATACATGTTGAAACTCCATTATATATATATATATAATAAAACACAAGTGTATAGTTTCAAAATTAATATAATGTTTAACACACTACATATGTTTCGCCACACTGTGGCTTCATCAGGTGGATGAAAATACAATTTCAAAATACAAATTAGCTCCTATATATATATCAATACAAATTACAAACATAATCTCATTCTAAGAGGGGGTGGACATGTTTAAATTTTAGATTGAGTAGAGGGGAGTTATTTAAATCTAGTTGATCATTTAATATTATACCTAATTTATTACATTTATTAATTTCTAAACTTTCAAGCATATTAAGTTTTTTACTTTTTCCTAAAACATGTAAAGTTGTAAAATTAGTATTGAATTTATGATTATGTTCTAAGCAATGATTAGCAAAAGTTGAGTCTGTCTTCTTATCCCTATAACATCTTTCGTGTTCTTTCATTCTAGTATCGAATGTTCTTCCTGTCTGTCCTACATTCACTTTTTTACAGTCTTCGCATGTCAACTTGTACACCCCTGAGTTTAATCTATTGTCCGTTTTATGTTTATTGTTTTTTATTGCGTTTTGTAAGGAATTGTTGGTTTTGAATGAAATTGTCTCTTCTCTACTTGTTTTAATTAAGTTCCCTACTGTGTTTGAAATTGTACCAATGTATGTGATGGAATTACAATTGTGCGTTCTATTGTTTTTTTACTGTGGGGTAAAACAATAAAGATAAAACGGACAATAGATTAAACTCAGGGGTGTACAAGTATGGTACAAGTTGACATGCGAAGACTGTAAAAAAGTGTATGTAGGACAGACAGGAAGAGCATTCGATACTAGAATGAAAGAACACGAAAGATGTTATAGGGATAAGAAGACAGACTCAACTTTTGCTAATCATTGCTTAGAACATAATCATAAATTCAATACTAATTTTACAACTTTACATGTTTTAGGAAAAAGTAAAAAACTTAATATGCTTGAAAGTTTAGAAATTAATAAATGTAGTAAATTAGGTATAATATTAAATGATCAACTAGATTTAAATAACTCCCCCCTACTCAATCTAAAATTTAAACATGTTCACCCCCTCTTAGAATGAGATTATGTTTGTAATTTGTATTGATATATATAGGAGCTAATTTGTATTTTGAAATTGTATTTTCATCCACCTGATGAAGCCACAGTGTGGCGAAACATATGTAGTGTGTTAAACATTATATTAATTTTGAAACTATACACTTGTGTTTTATTATATATAAATAAGCTTTACCCAACTTTTAGCTCATTGATACGAAAGCTTTCTCTCCTGAGTTGTTAATTCAAACAGACGCCCTTTCATTTTTTTTCAGCTATGTAATCAACTCATTCACTTTTGTTAGGAACAAAATAATAATTTTTGTCCCTAGTGGTTTATTAAGATTATGAAGTTCATGCGCAGCAAGCTAACGGACTTCTTACCTCTTTTTTCATAATTGTTTGTGGTACCTCATACTTATTGGCCGCTATTCTGTGCTTTAAATGATCCTCGAAGACAGAAGCTTTAGCTTGTTGTATAATTTCTTCTAAGCCACCTTTGTCGAGCTGTTTTTCTTTTGTAAGCGCGAACCATGCTCTGTTGAATTTTACAAATACACGTAGGCATATTAAACCAGATAGAGGTGTATGATGGGAATGTCCCTATGTTACCCCAACCAATACCCTCATCTTGCCTCTATGGGACATTTCGTGATTATGTTATCCTAACATTTTAAATATTTGAAATAAACAAATAAAGCATAATGGAAAATACATGCAAATATACAACGTGTCTCTAAAAGGTCTTTACACAACTCTACCACGTATTTTTCGGACCAAAATAAACCGATTTAGCAAAACTTGGCTTAGTCAAAGTTGCTTAGTTTGTGCGCAATACGGTCCTGAAGTTGCAGTTGGAAAATTGTTTTTTTGTTATAAATTTGAAACGGCTGGAGCGATTGCGCTAAATTTTGTCACGTTTACATAGTTTTATGAGTCAAGAAATTCTGTATCAAAATTGTGATAGTAATCAATCCATAGGCGGAGAACCTGCGTTTATAAATATTAAAACATTTCCAATTTCTACGCCAATGGATAAAAAAGAGTTTGTCTATAAAATTTAGATTAAGTGTCTTAAGTACAAGAAAAAAGGTACTCTTGGTAAGACTCGAAAAATTGCATCGTTTTCTCAAAAATCGCATTTTAAGATTTGAGAACATTAACTAGAGGACGGCAGCGCATACTGTATGCTCCATGTACATGTATCTTTAAGCCGTGTACACGTGTCTTAGGCCGTTTAGACGTCTCTTTCTTGACTCATAAAACTATGTAAACGTGACAAAATCTAGCGTAATCGCTCCAGCCGTTTCAAATTTATAACAAAAAAACAATTTTCCAACTGCAACTTCAGAACCGTATTGCGCACAAACTAAGCAACTTTCACTAAGCCAAGTTTTGCTAAATCGGTTTATTTTGGTCCGAAAAATACGTGGTAGAGTTGTTTAAAGACCTTTTAGAGACACCCTGTATAATAAGCACAAAAAGTTTCGTTCTAAATAATGTTATACTTACAATACTGGCCGTGGAATACACCTCCACAAAATAACTAAATTCTGGAAATGTCGAACTTTAACACATAAACAATAATTAATTTGTTATTGCGACTAGTAAAGTTTCCTATATTACAACACACATAAGACAGCACTTGTCAATATTAGTTATAATGTCGTTTCAAAGATAAAAGCATATCTCCATCATGCGTCGTGGCTTGCCTGATCTGCCCGTATTGTTACTGATAAAAACTCATATAAAAACTATGCAACAAATGGACTAAGTAACCGAAAACAAGAAACCAAACTAAATGAAATATCTGTCCCCTTAGTAAGTAACGTCAAACGCGTATCTGCGAGATAATAATCGTCTTCCTATCTTACTCTGTTAAGCATTAGTCTGCTTTCTCGATGCCTAAGCGTGTTGCGTTTTTATGTTTTGAACCGTTTTCAGATTTTATGTTTTGAACCGTTTTTATGTTTTGAACCGTTTTTATGTTTTGAACCGTTTTTATGTTTTGAACCGTTTTTATGTTTTGAACCGTTTTTATGTTTTGAACCGTTTTCAGATTTTATTGTAGTATATGTTGGTGGAAAACATTCATGAGTAAGTAACGTCAAACGCGTATCTGCGAGATAATAATCGTCTTCCTATCCTACTCTGTTAAGCATTAGTCTACTTTCTCGATGCCTAAGCGTGTTGTGTTCTTATGTTTTGAAGCGTTTTTATGTTTTGAACCGTTTTTATGTTTTGAACCGTTTTTATGTTTTGAAGCGTTTTTATGTTTTGAACCGTTTTCAGATTTTATTGTAATATATGTTGGCGGAAAGCATTCATGAGTGGGTCCTGACTTACTACTATTAGGCACATTTAAAATTGGGGTATAGGTACTACACGATCCCGTTTCGCACCACAGCATGCGGGTAAAGAAAAACTGCTTGTCTGATCCCAGTCTCAGGGAAATGCAGTAGCAGCTTGAGGTACCCTATACCAGTTATCTGGATAAATATTATTGACCCTATAAATATCAGCCGCTACTTTTTGCAACTTTCTGCAAGAATTACATTCGAAGAAGCTCTTAATCTACGTCTATGCATGCGTGTATGAAGTTTATGAAAGTCATTTTATGTTCAGCGTCAGTTCTATCACATTCGCCGAAAAAACAAAACAGTAGAACAGAACAGCAGCGCGGTATTTATGCAGAATATTGTGAGTGGTAGATTAGATTCACTGGATTTGCCACCCATTGTGGACGTGGTACCAAGACCACGTCCGGAATTGAGATTAAACCAGCAAATCTATATCCCTACTGCCAAAACGAGTATGGTAGAAGGCATCTAATAGTATATTCGGCAAAAAATTATAATTTTAATAATAATAATAATAAATCGTCTTTATTCGGCGGAGTCCAGCTAAAGCTGTTCAACTCAACCGTAAATTATTATACAATTTTTAATTAAATGTAGATATATTATTCCATACAAATAAAACTATAGAAGTAAAATGTATCTAATTACGCCATTGAACAAGTAAAAAAAAATAAGAAAATAATAATAAAAATAATAACAATAAAGCGTCTCTATTTATTTGGCGGAATCCAGCCAACGCTGTCCAACCCAACCATCAATCATATTACAAACTATAAGAAATAACTTACTTGCTATCCAGAACTAGAACCCATTTAATAATATTTTTTTTGCTTTATATGTGAACCATAATTTTTAATAAATAATTTTTTTATTTAATATATGTGTTTTTTTTACTGGCAATACTCATAGTTATAACGTAAAATATATATAGAGGTTAAAAATCAGTAAATAATTCCTATTTTAAAAACTAGATCTGATAGACAAAATCTGATGGCTATTTCGGATTCTCCACCCAAAAATTACCCAGGAACAGTTAAAAAATCACCGGCACCAAAATGTGTGTTGGCTTGTGTTATAAATACATTTTTCCCACTTATTTAATTACTTATAATAACACAAGTATAAGTACAAGTAGTTTAGTAAAATAGTTTTGTATTAACAAATTTAATAAAAAGAACATTTCATAATCAAGGAGAAATAGTTATGAGACAAAAAGAATTAACAATAATTTATAGTCAAATTATTGTAATAAACTTCGTCTTATAGTAAATACATTTTTGTCCACATATTTAATTATCAATAACAAGTATTTATAAAATAATGAGTGGTACAATAAAAACCATGTACCTACTGTATATTTTAAAGGAAATGTACAAGTAGTTTTCATTGAGTAAAATAGTTTATTATTAACAAACTCAATAAGAAAAAGTGGCTTGGTGTTTGGGTATATTGATACCTAATTATAATACTTCCTTATACTACGTATAAGAAAGTAAAAAATCGTCCATGACATGAAACCAATATACACGAATTAGCTAATGTGTTGTACTAAATCTAATTTTTACCTAAATGTATTTGAGAACACCGCTCATATTCATTCTGTTATTTTCCACTACTTATTGAATTCTGATACATGTACATTATGTTATTATTTATATAGTTTTCCCTCTTTCAGAAAAAATACCTCAAGACGTCATAGTATCAATTATTATTTAAAAGATGATTATATTTAATAACTTGAAGAAAAGCGAAATACAATGAAAGTGAAATTCGACAGAAGGAAATGTAATTGGAAAGTGAAGACAACCTAAATACGTAATATCAATAAACTTTCATTTTTTAAGTGGAACATCGGTGATGTCGTATTTACTAACTTCGCCATATAGTCATACCTTACAGCATTTACATAAATTGTACATATTATAAACATTAAAACGTTTCGTAGATTTTTTATAACAAACACTATCTTGAACATATCCTGCAATTTGTGCAAATAACAAAAATAAATATATCTTGAATGTATATTTACATATGTGTTAATTGTAGATTCGAAAAAATTCTATAATTAATTACTTAGTGGTAATTACATTCAATACGCAGGAGTTTAAGTGTTTTTTTTATTGATTTTCTGTGTATAGGTACTTTGCGCTTAACGTCTTTAAATTTGAGTCATCTCTAAAAATTATACTCGTTATCTATGGACGACCTATGACGATTATTAGGTTTTTAATGTCTGAAAAACTATATTAAATTATCAAAATACAAGTTTAAACCGTAATGTTATATTTTTTTAATTTTTGTAAATGTTCTGGGTAATATCCATGTGTATTTCTATTTTGAATACGCGAAACTAGCATTATTATTAAAGAGACTCAGGCAACTGAAGATTGATTTACTCATCGGCCATTTTCATTTGAGCGAATTGTGTGTTTTACAATTTGTGCCCATCTCTGTATTCAACCTAAATGTCAAATTTCACATTAAAATGAAAAGATTCTGTATTTAAGAAATTTGTTATTAAAAGAATGCAGACTGCAATTCATCGGTTTCGCATAGAAGCACATTTATTAGATGTCCAGTTTAAAAGATGTTCACCCAACCAGAGAAGGACTTATTAAGGGACCTACGTTCATTGATGCTCAAACTACATCTAAATATATTTCTGCCTCATCAGATTTACTTGCAGAATTGGTCTAATATCGCTGCAAGGAAGGATTTTACTACAAGTTACCTGTTTTCAAATCCACTTGACGCTGTAACTTGGTTAAAAGGTTGTCTTGGGTCAAAATTAGGAGAAATATCTGTAGATATTTGATACATGCCAGCTTTGTGCGCTGTTGCAGAGAGACACTTCTACACTTACAGCAACAATATTCATATACCAAAAGAAATAGGCCGGCAGGTAAAGCCACATTTATATGACATTTTGAAACTAGTGGAGCAAAAGCGTAGCTGCCCAAATATGAAGATAATACATTTTACTACAGGAAAGCCAAAGTCCCAAAATTTTAACACTAATGAAAATGGAAGATGAATTTACAGCCGCTGTCCAGAATCAGAACCTAAATATGATTTACATGCTCCGGTGATGCTGACCAATGAAAATTAAACTAATTTTTGAGTTCGTCTGTAATCTTTAATATGAATATTTTTAAAGTTGTTGTTGATTTTGGATGCCCGTTATTACTAAAAAAATTCTCCGAAATGGCATATCATGAATATTTTTGAGAATATTCTACTATTAATATATCGTGAATTTTCTATAACTAATTAGTGGACAGCATAAAGCTTTATATTTATCATATCACCTAACTTTCCATATAAATTTATTGGGCCTATATTTTCCAGAAATTAAACAGACTTCTATCCAGTATTTGAAATGTTTCTACATAACTAATGATTTCATGTTATAATGACCAGCTTTATATGTATGTCCTTATATAATCAATAATCATTATTAATTGATAATAATAATAAATGTTCTTGCAACTGTTTTGTTAAAGCAGTCCACGTTAGTTTAATGAAATAATTATTTGGCAGTTGTGCTAGATGTCTTGATTTAATAAACCTAACTGCTGAGTATAAAGGTTCATAAGAATACGTTGACCCAAAAAACTAAATTAGTCGGCAAGCATATAGTTTTTTTTATTTGAAACATGATTTTATTTATTACATTAAAAGGAATGTTTAAATATACATGGTACTATATAGATTAAATTAACACTTTATTATAGCTATAATACCTGTATCCTAAATTTTAATTTCCTTACTAATGTTCAAGAAATTAATTATCGGATGCTTATATGTCTAGCTTTCTTATTGAATACCTAAACTTCACTAATCTTTTAAAGCAGATGTCCGCCCCCTATTCTAATAATACTGGTTTCTCATGCGCTTTTCCGTACTTACTGATTCTGAAAATAATTTCTTCCGAATATCATGCATTTAAATTCCTTTTACGAGTACTTTCTTATACGTAGTATAGTAGTAGTATTGTGATGATGAAAATTTTCGACCTCGAGTTTTTTGCAGATGTCCACGTTTTGAGGTCCCCTGATACCAAAAAAGTAGTTTTTAAAAAATGTCTGTGTGTGTGTCTGGCTGTGTGTCTGTGTGTCTGTGTGTGACCACGATAGTGGTCAAACCGCTGGAGATATCAATTCCAAATTTTGTATTTACGTGTATAATCTCCCTCTTGAGATCTGATTAGTTTTTCAGTAGAATCGGTAGACCGGAAGTAGCAGTTTACTTCGGTGAAAAAATCGAATATTGCCAATATTTCGTCAAATACTAAGTTTATACAAATTTATAAAGAATTCATATGTACTTAAAATTAAAATTGAGAATAATTTTATTTAAAAAGTTTTTCGAAATTCCTACCGGAAGTAGGTCTTTTACTCTTATCGAAAATCGGTTTTTTGCGAATATTTCGCAAGTCAAGCTTTTTAGACAGGTACGTTACGTGTATAAAAGTATTTAAAACATAGTTTTCAATATCTTTTGTATAAAAAAAGATTTCAAAATTCGGACCGGAAGTAACACTTTTACTCTTACCGAATAGCGATTTTTGGCAAATATGTCGTAAATTATGCATTCTATATATATTTATTAAGAGTACAAAAGTATTTAGAGTTATATTTGCAATATTTTTTGTATACATGAAATTTCAAAATTCGGACCGAAAGTAGCACTTTTACTCTTAGCGAGTAGCACCTTTTTTCGAATATCTTGCAAAGTATGCATTCTATAGCGATTTATTAAGAGAATAAAAGTACTTAGAATAGGATTTTGAATAAGTTTTGTATAAAAAAATTCTTAAGATTGTATAGTTTGAAACGCTTATACGTATAAGAAAGTCGTGTGGTGGCCACACCTCATTTTTTAAAAATGTCTGTGTGTCTGTGTGGGTGTCTCTCTGTGTGTGACAACGATAGCGGTCAAACTACTGATATTATTAACTCCAAATTTTGTATTTACGAGTACAATCTCCCTCTTGAGATCTGATTAAATTTTCAGTAAAATCGGCAGACCGGAAGTAGTAGTTTACTTCAGTTAAAAAATCGATTTTTTGCAATATTTCATCAACTACTAAGTTTAAACAAATTTATAAAGAATTCATACAAAATTGAATTTGAGAAGAATTTTATTAAAAAGTTTTTCGAAATTCCTACCGGAAGTAGGTCTTATACTCTTATCAAAAATCAGTTTTTCGCGAATATAGCGCACGTCATGCTTTTTAGGCAGGTACATTACGAGTATAAAAGTATGTAAAACATAAGTTTCAGTATCTTTTGTATGAAAAAAATTTCAAAATTCGGACCGGAAGTAATACTTTTACTCTTATCGAATGGCGATTTTTTGCAAATATGTCGTCGTAAATTATGCATTCTATATATATTTATCAAGAGTAAAAAATATTTAGAGCTGGGATTGTAATATTTTTGTATACATGAAACTACACTAAAAAAATGAGGTGTGGCCACCACACGACTTTCTTATACGTAAGAAAGTGTTACTTCCGGTCCGAATTTTGAAATTCGGACCAAATCCAACTCTAAATACTTTTGTACTCTTCATAAATATATATAGAATGCATCATTTACGACATATTTGCAAAAAATCGCTATTCGATAAGAGTAAAAGTGGTACTTCCGGTCAGAATATTGAAATTTTTTTTGTACAAAAGATATTTAAAAGTATATTCTAAGTACTTTTATACTCGTAATGTACCTGCCTAGAAAGCATGACTTGCGAGATATTCGCAAAAAACTGATTTTCGATAAGAGTAAAAGACCTACTTCCGGTAGGAATTTCGAAAAACTTTATTAAAACAATTTTTCTCAAATTTAATTTTGAGTACATTTGAATTCTTTATAAATTTGTTTAAACTTAGCAATTGACGAAATATTTGCAAAATTCGATTTTTTCACTGAAGTAAACTACTACTTCCGGTCTGCCGATTTTGCTCAAAATCTAATCAGTTCTCAAGAGGGAGATTATATTCGTAAATACAAAATTTGGATTTGATATCTACAGCGGTTTGACCGCTATCGTGGTCACACACAGACAAACAGACAGACAGACACACAGACACACAGACATTTTTTAAAAACCACTTTTTTGGTATCAGGGGACCTCAAAACGTGGACATCTGCAAAAATCTCGAGGTCGAAAATTTTCATCATCACAATACTTCCTTATACTACGTATAAGAAAGTAAAATGAGTTGCAGAAAGAATGTCTAAAAAAAGTTTCTCCTTCCTACCCGCAGTAGACTTTTTACGTTTATGGAAAAATAGTTTTTCTTTTATATTAAGAATATATCTTGCAAGTACATTATGTTCAAAAATATTCCAAACATTATTTTGTATATTTATCACTAACAACATTAGCAGTTTCAAACAATTTAATTATTTATTACATAAATATTATCATATTGCCTTTAATTACCTTTCTATTAAATATGTTTTGCCGGCTAAAAATACGAATAAAGTATTTGCAAATCGCAAATATCAATGTTAAGTTTGTTTAAGAGAAATTTTACTCTTAAAAATTTTTACGTTGGTTGATTATCGTATTATTTCCGCAATAAACTAGGTTACGAAACCCTGGATATGTCTCACAGTAATTGCTGGATCATATAAATTTAGCCGTAGCCCTTAGCTGTTTTCTTTGTGAATGGGACAGCAGATCAAAAAGCTTCCATTACATTGTTGGTCAGTTAGGCTACAGGCCTTAGCAGAAGAAAGCAATTCTAAATTTATTGATTTGGCCTGAAAATATATTTCTACTACCACTTCATATTAAGTTAGGTCTAATAAGAACTTTGTCAAAGCAATCAAGAAGGAAGGAAGTGGAAATGTGGTATTACCAGAATTTTCCTAGTACTACGAATTGACCTTTTACAACAGAATATAACATTTGAAGACCTTTCGAGTGACATGCACGTGTTGCTGGGAATACTTCCAAAGATGTAAAAAGAATTCCATTAAACAGAAAAGTTCAAGATGATGAGAATGGTAAACAATTTCATCAGGACATTTCAATCACCAAAAAGTCATCAGGGAAAATGGAATAATAAAATGCATGCACATTATTGCCAAAAACTTCTAATGTACTCATAGAAGAACTCTTTTTTAATTACACACCAGAGTTACAACACATAGTTGGTACGAGGTAGGCGCCATAACTTCTCGGCCTGACAAGCTTATACAGGTTCAAACGTGTTCAAACTCCGTCACGTCATACATGCACATACGCTAGGTGTACACTATAAATATGACCGTTCGAAGCCTAGTAGTTTTTAGTAACCAGGTAACCAACGTGACTAGCGCACAAAAATGTCTGAAGGAACGAAAATTGAGTACCGCGCGGTCATTAATTTTTTAACAAAAGAAGGGCATACACCTTATCACATTAAACAACGGTTAGATGGCGTTTACGGTGATTCATCTCCTTCGTATTCAACTGTAAAAAAGTGGGCAAAATGTTTCCGTTTGGGACATGAATCCCTGAAAGATGCTGATCGGTCGGGTCGACCAATTGAAGTGATAACGCCTCAACAAATTTCAATTATTGAACATTTAGTGCTAAAAGGTCGCGGTTTCAAAGTGAAGGAAATAACAGTGATAACAAGCATTTCCTAAGCAAGTGTTCGCCGAATTCTCCATGACCATTTGGGTATGAATAAAATTAGTGCTAGATGGGTACCGTGACTTCTTTCTGCTCTCCGACATGAACGTCGAGTCGAATGTGCGCAGTTGTTTTTAAACATGTGTGGAGACGACCAAAAACCGATTTTGGAGTCCATTGTCACAGGGGTTGAAACAATGGTTCTGTTTTACGATCCTCTATCGAAAAGAGAGTCCATGGAATGGCGACGACCTGATGAACCTCGTCCCAGAAAGGCGAAAGTCGTTCAATCAAAGAAAAAGGTGATGGCCTCAATATTCTGGGATTGTGAGGGCATTTTGCTAATAGACTTTAAAGAGCGCAATACAAGTGTGAACGGCACATATTATGCGTCTTTATTGCATAGATTAAGGCACAGTATTCGTGCAAAACGTCGTGGAAAATTGACATGTCCATACTGCCGCCATTTCACAAGTTGCCATCCGCGAATGCAGCTTTCAAGAATTGAAACATCTACCGTATTATCCGGATATCGCTCCTTCTGACTTTTTTGTTTGTTTTCTAGTTCAAAAAAAGACCTTAGGGGACGTAGTTTTAAGAACGACAGTGAGTTGCAAGCAGCTGTTTAATCGTTGTAATAAATGTATAGAAGTTAGGGGAGATTACATTGAAAAATTAAAATTCTTATATGTTCCAAGTTTCTTTTTTGTATATCAGGCCGAGAATTTATGGCGCCTACCTCGTAAATATATATTATTTCGTTCATTAACTTGACGTGTTAAAGGAAATTTGTTTTATTATTATTATTATCGCTATTATATAAACAAACAAAAGTGTACTTACTTATTAAAAATAAAAAAGACGGTCTAAATTTTTTTATACAGTGAGGACGCGCGGGTTGGAATAAATTCATTTAAAATTTTTGGCCCAAACTCAACAGTTATCGAGAAATTTATAATTGAACATGCAGTTATTGATATGTTCAATTGTAAATTTCTCGATAACTGTTGAGTTGGGTATAGGACATGGTACATGAAACATACTTATAATTCGATGTAGAATTAACAAATTAAATAAAAAACATTTGTTTCCATTTGAAAAAAAAATTGATGGTCGTAACTTATTTTTGGACCATCCTTTGTACATCAATTTACCATCAGAAAAACCGCAGCTAAAAATAAAAATCGACCTATCCGAGCGTTTTTCCATAAAACAAAACCAAAAATTTTAAATGAATTTATTCCAACCCACGCGTCCTCACTGTATAATAGTTTTTGAATATTAATTTTCAAATACTTTTTTCTACTCCTATCTTTAATATGCCATTTATCGTATGTGTTTGCACGACGGTAAGTGATGTTTTAAATACGCCCTAACAAGCTGGGACTTCGTGCGCTTTAGTCACAGGGCGAACTTAGCAACGGACTTAAGCCGCGGGCTTAAGTTAGCTCAAGGGTTTTTAATTGCAAAAGTCAATTGAAACTTAATCAAATTGGTGAACACTTGTCATCAATCTGTCAAAATAACCCAACGTGGCACGGCAACAAACAAGTAATTTTGTATTATTTTCATGATTTGTTATCGTAGAAAAAGTATAGTATGAAACTCGTTTTATATACCTGTTAGACTTCAAAATCTGCATCTGTCGGGTCAAAAAATCATGTAAATACTTTCTTAGTAGGTATAAGAAGGTATAAATCATCTTATATCTTGTGGCGGCATAACGGGTTATTTTCTCGTCTCATCATGGCTCAGACTAGTGAGAATTGTTAGCTGTAGGTAAAGATTTGGACATTTCGAATATGATCGCTGTCAATTCCAAAATATATCACACCTTTTGAAAAACCTCTTGGTAGTGTTTTTCATTTTCTCAAAATTTCTTTGATCACTTTTGCTTTGCTAGATCAGTTGTTAGTATGTATCAAGTGTCAAATCTGCATAATTTAACACAAATGTGGCGCAATAATAACTCATGGCTATAAAGTCCCCTGGAATTGGCGTGAAGCTTTTAAGAGACAATTGTTATTTTATTGGTATGTCTAGTACAAAGCTCAAAACAACCTTCTTTTTGCATCCCGATAGTGCTTACAAAATTCGCAGTCTAGTCGCGATGTGTACATTATTTAAAACTCTCTTAATTATTAGTAAATGACAATTTAAGTAATAAAACGCAAGCCATGAAGAAGTTCATATCATATCTAAGTTTATACAGGGTTATGATAAAGTAACGCACAAAATTCATAAAACGTACAATGTTCATTTTTGAAAAAAATGCAAAAACACGTCAAACAGTTTATTTTATTCCGCGTCTTTTAACATAAGTCAAAAAAATAAAACGTCAAATTTGTCAAAGTTATGACGTCATCAATATTTTTTTTAAATATGAAGCTTGGTTTTTTTTTTTACTTTATTTGATAAAGCTTGTTTTTCTGCATTATAAAGAAATAATTGAAGTAGGGGTCACATAAGAAAAAACTGAGAGAATTAATAAAAAACAAAATAAAGTTTATTATAGTAATAACATTTAAATTAACTAAACAGTCCATTAAACCAAAACGATTTCTTACAGGAATTGTTCAAACTGTGTCCCGTTCGCTATCTGACATAGGCCAAGACGATGGTAGACCTAATTTACAGAGTCTTCGATCATCTGCGGAGTTATACGAGTCATTTCATGTCTAATTCATTCCATTAAGTCTTCTAAATTGTCTGGTTTTTTCTTATGTGACCCCTACTTCAATTATTTCTTTATAATGCAGAAAAACAAGCTTTATCAAATAAAGTAAAAAAAAAACCAAGCTTCATATTTAAAAAAAATATTGATGACGTCATAACTTTGACAAATTTGACGTTTTATTTTTTTGACTTATGTTAAAAGACGCGGAATAAAATAAACTGTTTGACCTGTTTTTGCATTTTTTTCAAAAATGAACATTGTACGTTTTATGAATTTTGTGCGTTACTTTATCATAACCCTGTATATTTTGCTAGTACCAAACTCCACTTTTGATATCGTGTATTATACGTCGTATGAAACGAATACATTGATTTGAAGCATGTATAATATGTCGTTTATAGACCATTATTATTAAATAACAACATATAATAATATTTAATATAACCTGTCCCGTTTCTACTCATCCTGGATTTTTTTTATGTTTTGAACATTTGATATATAAAGGCTTGCACTGCGATTCAAAGATACTTTTCCACGAGCAATCGGACACCTACAATTAAAAATAAGAAGGTAAATGCGGTTCTTAAAATGCTATACCCACACATACAGTATACCCCGTATACTGTATGTGTGCATCGGTATAGTTATGTACATTAATTTTTTTGAGAATTATTTTTCAATGTACACATAAAATTATCATTTGTGTTGTATTTATAGTTTATAAGTGTTCATTATTATAAAGGCTTACAGTGTTAAAAATGGATATACGAGTATTTGAAATAATGTATGAAAATTTAAGGTATTTATTTCTATTTTTGAATTATTAATTTTAGGACAATTAGCATCTTTATTCATTTATTCTTTTTCAAAATTATGTTTATGATCGGAGACGTTTAATCTCAATTTAACAACTATTTAGTACGTAATTGTTTTGGACAGATACTCGTTCAATAAACCAGTTAATGGTATATAGTATGAGCGCTTGTGCAATCACTAAGTGTATTGTGTGTATTGGGTATGATATAATCAAGAATGAAAATATTTGGCCGTGTAATCTATACCAGCTCATCAAAATAGTTAAGCTTTTGATATAGTTTCGGCAAGTGATTGTGTGAAGAAGATTTGTGCCAACTAGTTTCATGAAGATACCACTGTAGGCGTCTAATTTACCGGTGCACTTGAACCAGAGATGAAACACTTATTTACGATGTGCGTATTATTTGCATAACTCATATAATCACATAGATCAAAGCTCTTTGTTGATTAGTTATTTTAAATTAATTTTTCAATATTATAAAACCATGCTAGTTAGACTTTATGTATATTTTTGATGAACATTATATTATGTATTTAATTATTATGAACATTAATATCTCAATCCTTATGTAGCATTTTCAACTTTTATATATAAATCACTACATATTTAATTTGTTAAATTGATCATATACACAGACTGGTTTAATATTTTGTAAATAATTATTATTCTGAATTATTCGTTTTATTTAATCTTTACCTCATCCTCGTAGGCAAAGAACTTCACAAAAAATCTGCACTTCAGAGCCCGAGTTCTGGGCTTCGACTGTAATCCGAAAATGATAGTGCAGCAAATGTATTAATCCATCGTATAGTTCAAACTATAGGATCGCCAAATCTTATAGTATTCGGTCGGTTTATATTCGGTCAACTTATTAGGATAACAACACGCGTACCTAGGAATGAGAGTGGTGGGATTCCGATTGATTTGCGAAAACCTGATGAGGTGAATAATTTTTTTTTGTTGTGTTTCCAGCATCACATAATAAGTATTGCTTAGGAGCTACTGATTACTGCTGTTTCTGAGGACGACGTATCCAAATATTTATTTGGTTTTAAATCTTAATATCCTGGAATAGATCAAATAAGTTCTAGAATGCTCTCCTTATATAATTCCATTTATAACGCACATAGTTATTTCTTGTATCCTCGTAAACGACTTTCCATTTGTACGGCGTAATGCGGTTGTCATTCCTTTCCCGAAAAAGAGAGAATTAACAAGTTTTTCCGACACAAGACCTATACGCATGCTACCAGTTATGTCTAAGATCTTAGAGAAAATTATTGCGGTACAGATTAAAAACCACTTGCGTATTAATAATACTTTGGCTGAAACCCAATTCAGGCCGAAACATACTTTCACAACCGTTCTTTTGAATATAGTGGATGATATTGTAATGGCTGGTGACAAGGGCGCTATGACAGTTTTTAAACTTTTGGACTATACAAAGGGTTTTTATACTGTCACATCTCACGAATTATTATCTGAACTTCATTATGATGGTTTCTCTAAAGATGCTATCGATTTTATGGGCAATCACTTACAAGATCGTGTTCAAATGGTAACAATTTCAGTTCAACGTTAAGTCTGCGTAAACTATTAGTGATATTCCCAAGGGCTCTATATTGGGTCCATTACTATTTGCAATATATACCTATATATATTTGTAAAGTGTTAGAGGATTGTAATATTCACACGTATGCTGATGATAGACGAATTTATGATCTTGAATGATCGAATCAATCATGATCAGGCTCAATTTTATAACATCTCCATTATGGATTCTCTCTCTGTTAATCCTATTAAAACAACTGTTTTAGTATATGGTAGTAAAAGTTATTATAGGAAATCCGAACATAACATAACCTGTAATATATAGATAGCATACAGATTTCATAGTAAAGGGATAAACTTAGGTGTCACTTTGGATGCATTTCTGCGATTTAGATGTTATGTATCTCAATTCATTAAGAAATTCTACATTGATTTGAAACTTACTTATACGAATAGAGCATGTCTAAGGGCTGATAGTAAAAGGATGATAATAATAATAATAATAATAATAATACTATTTATTAAATTGCCCAACAGGTCACCCCAATACACATAATATGAACAAATAAATAAATACATATGTGAAAAATATGAAAAACATTTAATATAAACAACTAATGAAAAACATGAAAAGCAAGGTTATTAAAATTCCTGGCAGAATACACCATAGGAGCCCTCAGCAAACTATTTGTTCTAGCAGTGGGAAGCAGAAGCGTCTCATTCACTCTTGAGCTTTGACGAGGCACTCGCAAGTGAACTTCTGGTAGCAAATCAGGAGAGTGTATCTTAAACAGAATGATA
This sequence comes from Amphimallon solstitiale, assembly GCA_963170755.1. Lineage (NCBI taxonomy): Eukaryota > Metazoa > Arthropoda > Insecta > Coleoptera > Scarabaeidae > Amphimallon > Amphimallon solstitiale. Next base: position 80,059,263 of record OY720676.1, on the reverse strand, counting down.
TTTTTTTACAAAATTAGCACTAATTAGGTGTCGTCTTGCTTCAAACGACCCAAACTCATTTCGATCCAGGAGCAACTTATAGTCAAATCCACGAGGAAGATAAGTTCCATCTAGTTTATGACACAAGTACTTTAAGAACTAGCGCTGTACTGATTCAATTACATTAATATAGCAGTCATATATAGGACACCACACGACAACGGCATATTCCAACGTGCTAACAACTAATGCATAATAAAGTAACTTGAGTGTAGCTATGTTGCCAAAATCTCTGCAGGTGCGGATAATGAAACCCAATGCTCGAAATGCTGACGCAGTGACTAGGAAAACATGATCAGCGAAGGTAAGATTTTCATCAAGTGCAACTCCTAGATGACCTAGATCATTGACATGCGTTTTGCGGTTCATTGCAACAATGTTGTCAATAGAATAATTGTTACAAAATCTACTGGGGTTTCTGTTAAACGAAACAAAACAGCATTTGTCGATGTTCAACTTCAATTTATTTAAAGAGCACCAATTTATGACTTGGTCTAAGTTCTCTTGAACAAAGGCAGCATCCCGAGCTCTATCAATTCGATGAAAAATGTTTAAAGCATCGGCATAGGCCATAACATTATAATTGATTGAAGTTATCAAATCATTAACAAAGATGTTACATAATACGGGTCCATGATTGGGCCCCCTGGGGAACTCCAGAGGTAGAAACATACATTCTTGATTTGTAGCCATTATAGTATACGAAGTTACTTCTTTCAGCAAGGAGAAAACCTGGAAGTGTTAACAATAAGTTGCTGAAACCAAACAAACTCATTTTGAGCTAAAATAGACGCACAATCACGAAGCAGGAAGCGGGAATATTATCATGTCCGGAGGTAAAGTTATTCTTTGAATTCTTCAGCTGTTCATATGCAATTCTCCCAATATTCAGAGACGGCAAATTTGAATGCATATCTCGAAAGTCACGACTGCCAGCACCTGGCAGGAATACATCAGAGAAAAGGATGTTGTGTTTTTCTATTGTTTTGTTTCAGTTTATTCACTCCTCTGAACTCTACGGCTTGTTTATTGATGGGGATTTGATTTTGGAATCTAATGTGGTCAAAATTTGTGTATTCTGTACAGATTTGAGGAAGTTTGATCATATATCTGGTCAGTTTGCTTCGTTTAAATTGTTGAACATGTACCTACAACAGGGGAGTTCTACAGTCGGAAATACTATATCATAACGTATTGTTAATTAAAAGCCCGCAGTATTTATAGAAACGAATCACATTTCGGAAAGATACACATAGTCCTGATTTACGTGTATTACACATAGGTATACTATTATACCTCCTGCCTATAGAACTGCGATGTACGAGAGGAGATTCACTTTCAGCATTTAGAAACTTTACGATTCATTACCGCATGATTTGAAAAATATGTTAGCCATCTGTCAAAAGGCAGCTTCAATCACTCCTCTTTCGTCAACAAGTTTCAGCCCAATGAGTAATGGTCTATTTACTGCGGCTAAGTTTTTTACTGACGTGACAATAGTCTACTATTTACTTATTTCTTAAATTGAACAAGTTACCAAAAGTGTCTCGCTTCTCATTGCCTTCTTTTCTTTTTCTTAACTCTCAGGCATCTCTTCACAGAATTAGTGTAAGTTAGATTTAGGTAGTAAAGCAAGATATATATAGATAATTATTGTTTCACAATATTCAGAGAAGTTTAAAAATCAGTGTCGTACCTTTACGTGCCATTGTCTGAAATTCTCCGGGGTTCTCCTTGTAACATTGCATGATTTAGAGGTATTTGTCATTTACTATAATGTTTATTTAGTTAATAATATCTCTTTTAAATTAGCTCTTGATTGTTTATACTTGTATTGTTATTGGAGAATAAATACGTATTATTATTATTATTATTATTATTATTTTATAATTGCAATACTACATATACCTTAAATATGATTGGTTTAAAATAAAAAAGAGCATGTCTAGAGTTCCAAGCATATTCTTATTAATTTATTCGCAAATAACTAATTAGAATATGTTTGAAATTCAAACATTATACAAATTTATGCATCGTAACTTTCTATTTTTCCGTCTTCTTTGTTGTTCCGGGCGTTAATATTGTACCAGTGACACTAAATTAATATATTACTGAGGGCAGCTATACTTAATTTAAGTGCTTTCACTACAGAGATTTTATTCTTTTTTTTTTTGAATCTTTGTAGGTATACATATTTAAGTATGTGGGCGATTGTGCCAAACATCAAAGTCTGGTGTAGGCGTCTGTTTATTTATATTGTTTTTATGTTAATTTGTGTAGTTTTGTGAGGATTTTATCTCAGTTGGATTTGCTTGTCTCTAAATTCGCGACTATTTTATAAATCAAGATGAAACAAGACAAATTAATATAAAAATAACATACATGGACGATGTCTAGACCGGATGTCGGTGTTTGGTATATTCACCTCCTTATCTACTCATCTAACATTTTACGTCTATCTTCTTGGTAGCACTATTTACAATTTTATTGCACGGTGCCTTGTTGTTTTGTATCGTATCCGAAAGAAACTATATCAACTTATTATACACTTGTTGAAGACCATTTTATACAGATATTTTGGATCTTGAAGTAATTAACATCATAAGCAGACAGAATATATAATTCGACAGAAATTTCAGCAATAATCTTACACAGAAGAATTCAAGTACCTAATGTATATTGCAATCGTAATGGCATTTGTTATAACTAAAATAAATAAATAAATAAATAAATAAATGTTTATTGCCCAACCGTTTTACCCAATAAAAAGGCAATTTACAATACACAATAGTATTTATATAATAGAACTATAGAACAGTACAATATCATACAATAGCATAAGAACTTAATCTATGATCTAGATCAGTGGTTCCCAAACTTATTTTGCCTACTGCCCACTTTGAGAATAAATTATTTTTTAGCGCCCCCATTTTTTCACCTACTCAAAAACCACTATAACTTCAAATTAAATTAATTATTGTGAGCTATATTAGCGGAGATTAAACATTCATTCTAAACGAGACTTTTACTATGGGTTATAGTAAAAGTCTCGTTTAGAATGAATGAGTTAACTTGAGACCTGAGCGTAGTAGGTAGTACACAACGGCGCTCAGGTCTCAAGTTAACTTTTACGGGCTACACCTGCCAATGAGAATGATTATTGAAACGCAACTTTATAGTATTCAGACAAAGTATCTTTTATTCAAAATTCAAAATAAAACAAACATAATCGATTCTAATATAAAAACTAATGTGAAGGATGAATCTGATGCTGTTTAATAAGTTTGTTGATATCAGGTTCCAATTTACTCAAGAACAGCCGCAAGTCACCACGTTCGGTAACATGCAAACGATTTCTCTTTTTAGTAAGCAGCGTTGCTACAGCACTAAATCCATGTTCACACAAATATGACGATGGGAATGCTATCAAGAATCGTTGAATGATTGACCACAATCCAGGGTACAATTGCGGGATCGGTTTTTGTAGCCAAAATTCTTGGTAGCCATTTTTGAACTTGATTTTTATTTCCTCGTTCGTTGTCAATTCTATAAGTTCTTCTTCCAGATGTGGTGATATTGCTGTGTTGACATTTGAAAACGGATCCAACAACCAGTCTGGTATTTCCAAGTTCAAAATATCCTGGTATCGTTCGGTGAAGTCAATGTGGAGCTTTTCCAAATGTTGGCAGTAGGCAAACAAGTCGTCGTTACTGCAGGATACTGATAAATTCGGAAAATTATGAAACTCACGTCTGCCCATATTCTTTTTGTGTAGAAGCAGTTTGGCTGCGAAAGCAGCAACGACATTTTTTGTTTTAATTAAATTTAGTTCATCGCCTTGCAGTTGGAGATTCATGTTGTTGAACAATTTATACAGGTCTGTCATGTAAGCTATATCATTTTTTGATGTAATGAGCTTGTTGCGCAATTCTGTATCTTTAGTTTCCAAAAACTCTATCACAGAGTCAAACAGGTTGTAAAATCGAGTCAGACAATTGCCTCTTGATAGCCAACGAACTTCGGTATGAAACAACAAACGGTTGAAATCTTCGTCATTAGTAACACAAAGCTGATGAAATAATCTATCATTCAAAGAGCAGTTACGGATTTTATTGACTGCTTTGATGACATATTGCAGTGATTGAAATAGTCGTTCACTTAAATTTCTAGCAACCAAATGTTGTCTATGAATAACGCAATGTACAGCAAGGACATCTGGAATTTTATTTTTTACGTACGCTATGAAGCCTTTATGGCACCCTGTCATAGCCGGAGCGCCATCCGTAGCAACTGATATAATATTTTTCAAGGGAATCTCTTTCTCATCACAAAACTTTTCCAATGTATTGAATATGGTTTCGCCTTTTGTATCGGTCTCTAAATTTCTAGCAAACAATAGTTCTTCACATATTTTCTCATCTTTAATAAACCTCACGTAAGACAGCAACAATGCTTCATTAGTTGGTAAAGTGGACTCATCGAGCTGAATTGAGAATTGACTAGTCCTCAGATGATTGCACAATGATTCTTCTATGTTTCCGGCCATTTCATCAATTCGTCTTTGTACAGAATTATTACTCAAAGGAATTTTTCCGATAATATCTGCGGCCGGTTTATGAAGCACAGTAGTTATTACTTCCTTTATTGCTGGCAAAATTAACACTTCTCCGATGTTGTGTGGTTTGCCTTTTTGAGCAATTAACAAAGAGATGTTGTACGAAGCTCGAAGTCCGTCGTCATCTTGCTTAGCAGCCGCCGAAAAGAGTTTTGCTACACTTGGCCGAGTATTATGCTTCTTCTCTAGGTCTTGAAAATATGCTACATTCTTGTCTTTCTTATCTGGATGCATTTTATTCAAATGATCTTGAAGTCTTGAAGGCTTCATTGCTTCATTCGAAAATGTTTTTAGGCATAGAAGGCACAAAGGCGACGATGGGTTTGTAGGATTTTCAATGAATCCGAATTTAATATATTCCGCACAGTATTGCCGTCTCTTCTTTTTTACTTCCGACATTGTTTTGTTTTGAGAAATACGTAAGTATAAGTGTTGAACTTAAGTACTGCTTATCTATTACGCGCGAAACCGCAAATGAAAATAAAATAAATATTACGTTGTTTATATAGGATTGCATAAGCAGCACGCACCGACAGGAATAAGACAAACATGCATAAACTCGTTTATCTCATTCGACGCTCAATCGTACTCAACAAGTAAGAACAAGTATTCTATGAACCAGCCGATTGATACAGTTGCCTTTTTATTTGTTTGTTTGTGTCTCTTTTCGTTTCGAAACGGAGCGACCGATTGATATGTTTTTTATTTTATTTATTCAATAAAACAGGACAGATATATGAACTACTCGGAGAGAAATATCGAACCGAGTTGGTTTGAGCAATCTCTTAATTAATATTAGTTGATGTTCACAAGCTGTAGTCGAGAGTAGGGATGGGACATCGGTGGGTAAACATCGATATCAAACATCGATGTTAACATCGTTGATCAACATCGATGGTTGCAAAATATCGACTACCAAACATCGATGTTTTTAAACATCGATAATTATATTTATAGATTTATTTTTTGGCAGTTTAACAAAAACTTTATTATAACTTAATTAATTTACGTCCTTAACAAAATGATATAAAAGATATCACTATTCAAAAAAAATAATAAAAGAAATATATACATTTATAATATGTAGTTAACTTTAGAAACTACTCAAAAAAAACTATATAAAAAAACAATATTATGCAATTACGCATGAAACAACCACATGACTTAAATCGTCTGATACTTAAAAAATATATACATTTACGTGTATCAAAGCTTTTTAAGAGAACGATTTTTATTTGGGATTTTATAGTCTTGCATTTTTTTTTGACTACGCTGGCAAATACCGAGATACATATGGATATGGTTTTATATTTCTGATGTGTCATCTTGCATTTAATACGTGTATCGTCGTGTATGATTGTACGCACTAGGGAATTTCCCGAAGAAGTATACATCGGTAATGTCTATCTCCCTTCTTTTTCTATGAAAATACGTTTACCTCCTTCACTTATTCTGCATGCATACATAATTTAACTTTTATTCTGCACATTAAAAGTACTATAAATTTATGTATTTAATTATATATTATTTAAATATTTATACTGAGTAATATTTAAAAGAGCCTAAAATGAAATATTCGAATTTATATGATATAGCACTGTGTAATTTAATCCTCCTCGTAGCCTGTATGTGAGCTGTTAATTTGGAAATATTTTTGTATTTGTCAACAGAGGACGCTGTTTTATTTTGTGATTAGTGCAAATACATTTTGTCAAGCTTAAAAGTTCGATGTTCACTATATTTCTTCTAACATCGATAGTTTATCGATAAATCTAAATTGCAAACATCGATGCAAAAACATCGAACATCGATCCTAAAATATCGATGTTCAATGAACATCGATGTTTATCGCCCATCCCTAGTCGAGAGTCGAGAGCTCAGTCGGTGTCTAAGAGTCCTCCTAGATTCTAGATGAAATTACAAATCGCCCCCTAAGCCTTTACACAACGCCCCCATTTTTTTTCTGGGTCTCTTACCGCCCCCCTTTAGACCTGCAGCGCCCACAAGGGGGCGTTATCGCCCACTTTGGGAACCTATGATCTAGATGCACAATTAAAATAAGGATAAAACGCAACCACGTAAAAAAAAATAAAGTTATAGATCGGCAGCTAAACAACTTAAAGTATTAATTCTGAATTCACCTATCAAAGCTGCTTGAGGGAGCAATTAAAAATATCGCATTCAGAGCTAATTTCGTTGTACAGAGAGCATATAAATGAAATGAGCGAGAAAACAGATTACTTCTGGCCTGGTTAATATGAAATGTATCGGAATCACGTGAAGATTGATTGTACATGGAAATTATGTTTTGAGACAAGTAGACTAGCGTCAATTTGATTATGTAGTAATTTATATAAAAATGTTAGACCTGCGACGAGCCTGAAAATTCCTTCAGTAAAATGTCATGTGGAAATCCTCTATATGGATAGACGTTATGCTCTTTATACCATAAATACTCGTACTTTAGGAATCGTCTCTGAACATTCTCCAATGAAAGTTTATGGGTTCCGTACTTCGGACTCCATACAAGTACAGCATACTCCATTTTTGAGCGGACTAGAGTGAAATATAAAGTTTTGAGCGTTGAGATATTGGTAAAAGATTTGGTATTGCGTAAGACAAAACCCAACATCCCACTAGCCGCAGCCACCACATCCTGAACATTTTTATTGAATGTCAAAAAGGAGTCGAAATAAACACTCACGTCACGGATGCCATCACATCTGGAAATACAAATGCAGTTGACAGTGTAGCTAAAATGTAGAGGTGACAGTTTCCGAGTGTAGGAGACGACCCTACATTTTGAAATATTGAGGTCCAACCCATTAGTAATGCACCAATTATTGACAGTAAGCAAGTTTGACTGAAGCTCGTCACAATCTTTCAATGTACTTATAGATTTATATAACTTGACGTCGTCGACAAATATTAAGATATTGCAGTCTATATGCCCCACAAGATCATTGATGAATAATAAAAATAGGAGAGGCCCAAGATTGGACCCCTGGGGTGCGTTCAGAAATGTTGGATAGGATACTGGCATGGTCAGGTCATATTTTATGACGTCATCCACTTGGTAAACTTGGAGAGCTTTACAATTCTGAACGCCGCGGCGCCGTAGAGTGAGTCGAGTTAGTTTGTGGCAAAAGTCGAAGGTCAAAGCTAAGCATTGCAGAGTTAGAGGTTATGTATGAAAAAATAAAGTCATCAAAGAAATAAGTAAACTAATTAGAACAATGGATCATAATCAAAAAAAATTTTTGGATGAAATTAAAATTGTCCAAAAACAAGCTGTTCAAACTCCAAGAAATACACATATGACCATATGATGTGAAATAACATGAAATTATAATTATAACCTTAAAAAACACTCAGAACCGCGCTTTAAATACCCCGGCCCGAATGCCCACGAATCGCCCGCTATTAACCATCACAAATAGGTGGGTGATGGAAGGAACACTCCGAGCGTCGCACCAATCATTTCTGAACGACAATGACGTCATAATTTTGGGACATCTTTTTGTTTCTGAACGGCAAGTGTGAAATTGGAATGACACTTGGATAACATTCTTTCCTTTTATGAACGCACCCCTGCGGTACACCAGAAGTAATCGGACAGGTGTCAGAAACAAAACCATTATAAGATACAAAAAACTGCCGTTGTTGCAAGTAGGATTTAAAAAAACTTACTAGTGATGCACTAAAACCCAATCTCTCCAGCTTATCCAACATTATTCCAGGATCAATACGATCAAATGCCTTAGTTAGATCTGTATAAATTACGTCTACCTGGCCCTGCCTATCGACGACCTCTGTCGCATGTTGTTATAATAAATCTTCTGCCAACGAATCCATGCTGTTCTGGAGCAATAAGGCTACTGACTTGATGGTAGATGGCTCGATAGATGGTCGACTCAAAAACTTTAGCTATATTAGACAAAATTGATATGGGCCGATAATTTGCTACATCACTTTTGTCGCCCTTTTTAAACACTGGACGTATTCTGGCCAGTTTCCATACTTGGGGGAAAGTAGATGTTTTTAGTATTAAATTGAAAATTGATAACAAAGGTGCTACAAGTACTGTAGCGCAATCCTTTAGTAGGAAACTAGGTACCTGATCACAACCAGAACTTAGAGTGTTCATGAGCGCCTTAATACTGGAAAGAACATTAGATTCGGAAAACGCATCAACGTGTATTGATGAAGTAGCGCCATTCATCATATTATCAGAGGAAAACGGAGTCGAAGGGCAGTACACCTCGAGAAAATGTTGTGTGTAAAACCGATGCTCACGGCGTAGTAAATGTTTTCTGATAAGATAGCGTAATTACACTACTACACACCTTTTTATGTAATTCAACAGATGACTCTTAATCCAGTGCAGCATGTTTTTGTCATTTATTTATTACTTAATTTCATATTAAATGTAAATTTGTAATATATTGATATATAGATATAGAATCGATTTTGTAGTTACTTATCACAAATAATGTTACATTTCCGTATGGAAACTTAGCCGTCCTAAATCGGCTCGTAATTCCGTGAGAATATCTCCCATTTCCCTTGATATTTGAGAATAAGGAATTCGAGATCTCTGTATACGATCTAGAATCTTTAATCTTATTATTGAGATTCGCTTTGCCGATTCTCTATAGCATCCTTGTCTTTCCTGATCACAAGCTATTTGAATATTCCTTTTACAATATCCCAGAAAACGTCATCTATTGAACACTCCATACATAACTAACATTTGACACAGGTACCATTCAATGTCTATATACTTTCAATAATGACACATTTTGATGCCCGGAATTTGTTTGATCCAATACTCTGCTTCTTCATTCTTCATCGTAATCCTCTTGTCAGTGTCCCTCGCAATTTTATTGGCCAGCTCTTCCTCACGTTGCTCATGTATGAGTTATTTTTGGCAATTTTGGCATATGTAACTGAATTTACAATAGATGACTGCCTCTGTGTCCATATTTTACACTATGTTCATTGTATCCATTGCTCTTCTGGCATAGTCTAAACACACACACTAAACTAAAACATTTCCTATCACCATCAGCCAGTGGCGCAGTCAGAATTTTGTATTAGGGGGGGTTTTCAAAAAAAAAAAAATTAAGCGTATTAAAGCACCAAAATTTATAATAAAACTCAAAACGCAACATACATATAAAGTATATTTGAAAAAAATAAACAAAAAAACCGTCATGTAAAATACATTTACAAATATAAATGACAATAAAAAAAAATTGAGTATACTCATCAACTAAAAACAAGAGGCGAGAAATACATCAACATAGTAAATGTTATTAAAATTGGTTTATAAGTTATACGAAAATAGCTAGACGGCGAGATTGCAGAGCTAAGACATCAAGAACTTCATCTTCCAGAATAGAAATATCAGGATGTATATAAATCAAAGCTAGGCCGTTTAATCTATCGTCCCCAGTAGAATTTCGCAAATAATTTTTTAGATATTTTAGGGATGAAAAAGATCTTTCACAAGAGCATGTGGTAACTGGTAAAATTGCCATTATAACTAAAAGTTCATAAATTGTGGGAAACAAATTTTTATTACATCTTTCCAAAGCCTCAATCGCACTTTGTGGCTTTTCTGCTTTATTTATAATAAACTGGACCCAAAGTGTAACTTCTCCCATAGCACCAGAATCATCCAATTGATAAAATTCCAAAAGCTGTTGGGTGGAATTTAAAATATCTTTAATGTCTAAATTATTATTATTGCATAAAAGTTTTTGCAAAGGTTCAAGAGTACTTTTGTGCTTAATAAATTTTGCATTTATTGCCTGTATTGTTTGGTCGAGAAACGGAATATAAATAACCCATGTAATGTCAAACTCGTCACAAATAGTTTTGGCCTCCTGATAAATATCTGAAAAAAACTTCTCGTCGTCTTGTCTCATTTTTTTTTAAAGATTCATTGACATTATCAGCTGACTCAAGAGCTACACTCAGGTCCAAATTTGGGGTCTGTAGGTACTTGCTCAGTGGCAAAGTCAGTGAAAATACAGCTTTTATCACAAAAGTACGTAAAAGAAAGCCACATTGACAAATTGCCGACGAAAGTAATTGAGCGTCAGTTGCCGTTTTTTTATCGGTCCATTAGGCAATCTCAAACAAGGCATTTATTATTGGTTTGAGAAGAGAAACGAATGCAGTCACGGCGTCATGTCTCTGAATCCATCTGGTGGGACATAATCTTCTAAGTTTTTCTATTTTTGGTTTTTCGAGTAATTTACTGATCTCATTTTCCAGTACGCGTTGTCGTTTTGGAAAATTAAAAAAATTATAAATTGTTTCGATAGTACCCAGACAGTTCCGTACTTCTGTCACTGAACATCCATCAGAAAGTGCTAAATTAAAGCAGTGTGACGAACAATGAACGTAAAGGGCTTTGGGATAGCTCTGCCGAACAATGGCTTGTGCTCCACTAAGGGCACCACTCATTGCACTAGCTCCATCGTATCCTTGGCCAACAAGATTTTTTACGTCTAGCCCTAAATCTATCATGGCATTGCAGATGCTATTTGCTAAACCAGCGCCTGTACCATCAGAAACAGGAATAAACTGTAGAAATTCCTCCCTTATCATGCCATCTTTCACAAATCTTACACATAATGACATTTGAGTAGTACCACTTATGTCGGTGGTCTCGTCGCATAAAACTGAGAAGTATTTTGCAGCATTTACTTTGTCAACAAGCTTTTTTAATAAAATCGAATTAAACGACAAGATTATTTCGTTCTGTATTTGCCAGCTGATATAAGTTGCATTAGCACCTGCTGTGCTTAAGTGTTTAGCCAAAATTTGATCTCCTGTCTCGATTCGAAATTTGAGCAAAAACCGAAAATTGCCCTCGCCTTTTACTGGAGGTTCATTTATATTAAGAGGTCCAGAGTCACGGTGACCTCGAAATGACTTTCCTAATCGAGCAAGATACATCGCAGTTTTAATTATGGGTTTTAGGCTTTCCCGATTACTAATTATTTGATCTTTTCGTTGTTTGTTTTTTAAAACAACATTTTCAGTTTTTCTCATCATAATATCTAAAAAATTAGCTGCTCGTTCAAGACAATTCTTATGATATAAATGATTTTCATGATTTCTGAATTCTTCTCTGGCGTCCTTCCATTTTTTAAACGGAGGTTTAACCAGTTTTCCGGCCTTACTGGCTTGTTGCCCGACAACAGTGGAAAATAACGAACAATACTGCAGAACGCAGAATCTAAAGAAGGGGAGTAAGCTAGCCACCTCCACTCATCAAGCCATTTTATCTGAAATTTTAAGTTTCTGGGTCCTGACGAGGGAAATTTAAAAGACAGATCCGGTTACCAAGGTTTTTCTAAAAGTGTCTGCTTTGTAATATCGTCGATTGTTTATCCTACATACGACCCAAAATCAAGTACCCAATTGTCTTCGTGTAACTGTCGCTTACCAATATTTTTAGATGTTGAAGGCTCTTTTTCATTTGTTTTATTACTTTTTGAGCTAGTTAAGTCTGCTGACGTAATCTGAAACAGAAAAATACTTTTGATTTTTACGTTTTATTTGACTTTTTATTTAGACTTTAGCCCGTATAATCCAAAAATATGTATTCAAAATATCGCAAAAGATCTTTTAAGGATTTTTAATCTAAAAGAAATTAATTATTTCAATTCAAAAACAGCATTAAAATCGGTAAATTTGTTTAAAAAATAACAGGCTGCGTTGAGAAAATGAAAAATGTTTGTGTATATCCATGAAATAAGTCTATTTGAAACTAAAATGCGACATTGATGCGTTCGTCCCGCGGCATTAGCGTCATATTCAAAAAATATACTTACACTAATATTGTTGCTCTGAGCAAACGAATCCAGTCTGGGTTTCTTTATTAAAAATTTATCCATATTTCAGAAAATTCACCTCACAAGTCACACTAATGCTCACAATGTACTCCGCAAAGCAGTAAATCACAAAAAAACGCTACCGACGATACCAGCAAGCGAAACTCAACTATACTAAAGCTCTAAAAGAAAATTGTACAAGGCCCGTGTCCAAAATGTACTAATTTATTGGCTCTTGTACAGAATGAAATAAATTTAGAGAGCAGGACATGTAAATACGAAAAAAAGGGCAAACAATAAGTCTTTTATTTATAAACAATTTGCTTGGCTAGAAACGTTTCAGCCGTTTTCCTAATATGATTCCTGGTCCACAGTCCATTGTTGATAAAAAAAAGCAATAAAATGCAATCTCTAGTCACCATACTTATATTATTATATACCTAAAATTTTAAAAAAGGGGAAGTCATATATAATTTATAACTCCAGGATCGACACGTTCGAACACTCAAGTAAAAAATATAGACCATTTTTTAACTACCAGGCAAATTTATGGATTTTTTACGATCCATTTATGTCCGAATGTCCACATCTGTTCCTGATCTAATTGTAATGTTATGAAGGTATGCAAGATTTTCGTTTTCGTGGAATTCATAGGAATGTGTACATTTTTGTCTAATTTTTGTCCATCGATCGTTGTTTTGAAAGAAACCCCTTTTTTTACTGCGGTCCCCCACAGTAAAAAAATGACCGAGTATTTAGAAAATTAATGTACTTCATGAGAATGAAAAATATCCTTAAAATGTACAGAAAAGTAAACTTGTAGACTTGTATAGAATACAGAAGAGTGCAAAATGTACCTGATTCGTACAATCGGTACGTCGGTATAATTGCACTAACTATAGCAATGACCTGTAATAACCGTTTAGTGGTAATGGCATGCTGTGGGCGTGGCGTTTCGAAAACAATTAACACTGTTTGCCACTGTTGCCAAGATTTTTTTTGAACCAAAACACACATATGTATTTTAAAAATCATCTGTATCTGTATCTGGCGTTTTAACCCCCAACCCCCCCCCCCCCCTCGCTGCGCCACTGCCATCAGCACGAGCACATTCATTTGGACGTATTTTCAGTTTTCTTTATCTACTATGGGGAATTTCAGCTCGGATAGTAGTTTTGTTTTATAATTACGCATATGAATAAAACTGAAAAAATTATAAACCAAAGTATCCAACTAGTCCCAGTTATGCAACACTGTTACAAGGAATAGTGATTTAGACAGCAAAATATAAGTAGTATTGATACATGTATTTTCAAGAGGCGTCAGAGTTTCTTTGCACTTCTATAAAAATATATATGCTTGTAACTTCCAATGAGTCATGCGGTCAAAGGGGCCCCAGTTTCTTGGTGAATTCCCCTATATAACGCGATTATTCACTTTCAGTAATATATTTGTAAATTCAGATTTGAAGATATTAGAATCAATAGCCCACATACCCTTGTAGCCAACTAGTCCCAAAATCACATACATTCTGCAGGGCTTTATCCGGTACAGCCGTCTAGGCGCAAACAGATCTAAACAAGTTGCTTCTCTAGAAAATCTAGATCCTTTTTCTTATTTATTACCTACACTCCTATTTATAATATTATTTACAAATGTTTTCAACAGCTTAACTGTCATATGTGTTATTTCTATAGTTACGTAACATATCACGGTTTGATAATGGAACTAGAGACAACTCAAGGTTCAATTTAACTGGCATGAAAAAAGTTATTTCTGATCGGGAACTTTTATTAGATAAATCATAAACGTGGTCCGATGTGTGTGCATATGTTACAACTTTTATTAATTATACAGAAGAACATTGTGTACATAAAATTTTAGTTTATGTAATATTACTTAGTACACACACCTGTAATATGTGTATGTGACTCCCGGGTATCGTCTACCGCTAAAAGTCGGCATTCAATGGGCGAGTATTAATCCATGCAAACAAGACAACTGATAAGCGTAATTACTTATTTATTGCACTATAATTCCTTGATAAACTTGAAATCAAATTTATTTAAACGATCTTTATATCTGTAATATTATCGAACGATGGTTGAACAAGTCGTGTTGATTTATAACGACATTTAAATATTCAATATTTTGCAAATTAAGTAAAAAATATATGATATTCGTTTTATGATTTAAGCATGGCCTAATGATAACTTATGATTGTCGAATCCCTTTGTACTGGGCTGTTGGAACACTGTCGCCAACCTACTACAGACGATTTCCCCTGAATGTTCTGAATAGTGTTCGAAAACCCTTAAATAACATTACTAGCCCCCTAAAAATCAGTAATATAACAAACGCACGTTTTCACAAAAAAAAGTTTATGGGTTTTTATTATATCTGGCTGTACCCGGCATGCATTGCAATGCCACTCAAAGAACTCGTTTGGTTCCAGTCTGGCTTCCCGTTGCTTGACTGTTTCAGACGACCAGGCTTAAGCATTACATAGTCAAGCAGTTTCCAGTCTTACTTTCCCTTGCTCGTCTATTTCAGACAAACGAGCTTAAGCAGTGCGTACTCGAACAGTTCCTAGTCTTGCGTCCCGTTGTTAGTCTGTTTCTAGAGGTCGTGATGACTTTCTTTCGTGATTGAGGTATAAATTGACCAATCGCGTGTCTTTGTGATGAACTGATGACTTACAAATTCACTTGGAATAAGCAAAGACAATGCGTGTGATATCTATCATCTAATGTCGACCGACAATTCGAATTTCACAATCAACATCATTTGTTATGTCACACACGAAATCAAATGTCACCGTTTGCATTTGATACAATTTAATACTGTCAAGCGTGCGCACTCAAAGATCGAAAACACACGAACTTCCGCAAAATTATATGAAATACACTCATTTGTTGAAACGACTCACGCGCCACCTATTGTGACATCCTTGGACTAATTCAGAAAACTTCGCGGATGTGCGCACAACTCACCAAAATTTCATCGTAATCGGATGACTGGTATAGGAACGCATAGGGAAAATATTTTAATATGAGTTTTAAGAGGCATCTGTACGCTTCTGCGAATTTTGCGTAGGGAGAGCGCATTTTCTTCTAAATAGTGCAGCTTGCTATGACGTATAGACAAATCCTTTACGAAGCGGATGTGTAGAAAATAGAAAGGTGCGATAGAATCTAGGCCCAATATTGTTGTTTAGTTTTTTGCGCCGTACGCGGTAAAAATGTCGACGCGTGTTTGTATTCACAGAAAAACCATGAAAAGAAAAAGAGGCTAAGCTTATTCACAAAATAAAATAACATGATATTAGACTTTCGGATTTTGTTTGATTTTATTTATATCGAGCGATTATGACTTTACTTTAGAACCGCCAGAATTTCGATTTTTAAGAAAACAGGATTGGAAAAATATCGTTTTTTCCTATTATCTCAGCCGGTTTCGATTTTTTCTTTGGAATAGTTCATCAACATTTGGTAACAATATCGGTCTGTAATAATAAAACATTATATTACTTGGGAAAATATATATTTAATATTTACGGCTTATATTAGATGTTTATTATAAATCACAATAGAATATTGTTATAGAACTGTCCCATACAAAAACTTCCTTCAAAACTGTAATGTACGGAAAGTGCAAGTCATTCCGCCCCTTGTAAAATCGTTTTTTCCTATTATCTTGGCCAATTTCGATTTTTTCTTTGAAATACTTTGGAACAATTTAGAACAAACCTAGAACAACCTGGTACAACTGTCAGAATTTAGATTTTCGATAAAACGGGGGCTAACATCTCACTTTTGGATTTCAACTTTTTCGCAATATCTTTTGATATAGGTACCTATAATAGATACGGTTTTGATGCATTAGAAAAACAAATCTAGAATGACATGGAATAACCGTCAGAATTTCAATTTTGGCAAAAAGGGGGGCTGTAAGAAAATCGTTTTTTCCTATTAACTCGGTCAATTATGATTTTTTATTTTAAATACTTTGGAACAATTTAAAACAAATCTAGAACAACGGTCAGAATTTCGATTTTCTGGCGAAAAATTGTTTTTTGGAATATGTTACAGAGTGAGTATTTAAGAATTTTTTGGATTACGGAATACTCGCACACGCAAGTATACCAGCACTTCGCATTTACACAAGAAATTATTGCGAAGCGTACGGCATCCTGAGGAGACCCAAAATAGGTACAAACGCATCCATGTCTGGCTAAAACAATGGTAATATATTTTCGAATTAAAAGCGACTTTGTTTTGTGGGAGTTTGCAAAACGAAAGGAATGTCATTTTTGATTATTATATTATAATGTACTATTTTTCGTGAGTGAAAGGGATAAGATTCAATTGGTGGTATAGTATGTTAAAACAATTTTGCAGTTACTTCGGTTTTGCCTACTCGGGAAATTATTGAACAACCAAATGAACACATATTCCATGGAAACAACGTACGAGAAGACCCCAATCCAAGGGATCCATTACCCAACCAATGCATAGGGCGAAGACGGAAATAAGAGAGATTCACTTTGCTTTTGGTCGCGGATTGCATGAATTTCTTGAAGCGAAATTGAGACAGTGTGTACTTGCAAGTGGCACCACCGTACAATACCATGAAGATTACTGTCCTGCGACTTCAACGCACAGTATTCATCGTCACCGAAATCTTTTTCGCAAATGAAGCAAACGCTCATTTTCAAAGAGCCAGAAAAGATACGTTCTAACGTACCAACGATCGTCTTTCTACTGCCCTTCAGACAAATTAAGGCAGGTGTTAAAATCGGTTTCATAGACTGCTTCATTCTCTGCAATTTTACATTTGCATAAAACGGTAAAAAAAATTTTCGCGTCGAAAACTAGTAAAAACTCAGGAAACTTTGGCGCCCTCTGCCTTTTGCGCTTTTGGCTGCAGCGCAACGAGTCCATGAGATAATTTGTAGATAATATCGTCCTCTACAATTTTTGTTAAAAAAAAATGTGTCCTACCACTTACGCGGAAAATCCATTCAAAAACGTTTTGGGATTATCAAAATCCGCAAGGGGGTCCAACTTTTTGGTTTTAGGGTCGTCGCATGTCCTAACGATTTATCAAATAAAATAGTTTCGTATTTTTTTTCCATAAAAAAATACATATTGACTGTTCTATAATGTCATATATTGAATCGAATTTCATTGTTTTACTATTATTTAAAGTTTAATGTTTATTCATTATTATTATGTAACTACATATGTAAAACAAAGTCCTATTTTTGTCTATTTTGATAACATCAAGAGTATTTGGGTAAATTTATTAAAATAAAAGATATCTTCTCCGAGCAATTCCTTGTTTACTTGAAATCTTTTTATAACTGTCACAACATCGGATCGTTTGAGAGTAATTTTTTGCTCGCTCATAAATTAGTCTTTTGAACTTGCGTCTAACAGTCTGATACAATTTCTGACCATATGTATAGAGGAAGTACGCACCATCTATCTCCATCTCATTTCTTTACATATTGTTCAACTGCCCGGCAGAAGGCGCCACTGTACAGTGGTAAAATGCACATTTCAGAAGCTCCAAAAAAAAGTGTAAGCATATTATTTTTTTTCGTGTATGTAAATGTTTTTGCTGTTCATTTATAAATCTATAATCTGACCGGAACAAATTTGTTTTTAATTTTTTAAAAGGTGGTAAAAAGTGACTCAAATGGGACATTGATTATGCTGTTTACCGTTCCACTTTGATATCCAATTGTAATTAAACGAAACTGAATATAAAAAAAAGCTCCGGGTGGATTGTACCTAACAATTTTTGAAATCTTACAATACATTTTGTACAGGTTTGTTGGATAATGAGATATTTTGGCGCTCATTTGCATTATGCTGTTGAACCGTACAGAGGCCTCTTAAAAGAAGAACTTATTCTTTACAAAAAAAATTGAATCTGTCAAAACCCCTTTTGGTAAATAAAAAAAAAAACAGTAGTCATTTAAGATAAGATAAATAACTTGAAATTATGTCGAGTTGTTGATTTTAAATGTGATTAAGTCCCAATGTTACATCAGTATCACATTACCCATGTGTTAGTCATTAACCACCGACATTGCCTAACAGTTGAGGTAGCTTTATTTGTGATAAATGTTGACTTTAAACAGCAATCTACCTGGTGAAATGTTATGGTATAGTAAAAGTCTCGTATAAATATGCAATATAGTTATTTAATGAAAAATATCCAAATGTAAGTGTAAGCAGAACAGCATTGCAGAAGTCTGACGAAATGGGACACGCTTTCGACAAAAAGAAGCCTCGCATAGTGTACAATGATTATGATGCTGTGATCATTATAGCTATAGAATCAGTTGCGGAACATCCTAGGAGTTCTTTAGGCCAGCGACCAAGTGAGTTCAATGTTAATCATACATTATTGGAACAATTTATAAAACGAATAGGTAATATTTATCCATATAAACCTAGATTTAGGCACACCTTAGAAAATGCAGATCACGCTTCTAGACTCGAGTTTTGTTTATGGGTTGGTGAGAACACTATGGAACATCGCCTTTTTATTAGAATTTAATGTTTAGTGATGAAGCAACGTTTTCGACAAATGCTACTTTTTCAGCATTAACTTCCCACAAGATTGGTGTCCAGCCCACATGGTACCTTGATTGTAAGAAAATTCTTAAATTTACACTTTCCTAATAGATGGATTTTTTCTTCGGGCTTACCTAATGCAAAAAGTGTACGAAGAAACAATGCGAAATTATTTAAATTATCTAAAAATGCGGATTACGGAGGCCGTTTGAGAAATTATACTCATTACCCAAACACACACGGTTTATAGACATCGGTCAAACTTCTAACATCTACACCGAATCATATTTTGTTATAACTGTCATTATGAAAACATTTTCCTGACGTTTATTCGTTCACGTAAATCTATTGTGATTGTGTATACACTTACTCACTTGATCTGTCACTGACGTCATTACGAAGCAAGTCAGATTTAACATTTGTCATATCGGCTGCGTTTTGATAAACTTCTACGATAATTTATGGAATTATTATATAACAATAATAATAATTATTATTATAACAATATTCTATTTAATATAGGAGATGTTTGCAAAATGAAAAGTTACATTGTTTTACCATTTTCAGTAATAACACCATAATTACGGACAATTTCTTGTCAACAGTAAGATCATAAGTGCTCAACTCTTGTCGGCAAGATTTTTATTTTGTATGAGCATTGGTTGCTTGGCAATTAAACTAGATCAAATTGACGAAAAGAAACCGAGCGCGGAGCGCGAGGGTTCTTTTCCCAAGAATTTGATCGAGTTTAATTGCCAAGCAACCAATGCTCATACAAAATAAAAATCTTGCCTGACAAGAGTTGAGAACGAATGATCTTCGGTTGGAGAATTAACTGAATGAAGCGTTAAATACGTCAAATTTTTAACAACTTTATTTATGAGAACAATTATAATTATAATTAAAAGTACAATTAGTGAACGTAGCTTGAGAATTATTTTGTTTTGAAGTTGATGGAAATGCGACATGAGGTAAATCTGAACTAGAATTTTGATGAATGATGTTCGAGTTGGTGTGTCGTATTTGGTTGATGATGTTGGTGTGGTGGTTCTCGTCAATATGAAGATATGGTTTTATTGAAGATGCATTACTGTGGCCTATAATCTTAATTAATTCTTGTTCATTTATTCCAGATTTTGTTAAATGCGAAACAATACTAGAACGATGCGAGTGATTTGTCAATTTCCTTTTTTTAATATCTAATCCAATTTTTACCGCGGAGGACTTGGTCCACTTCGCAATCTCATTGTGACCTACAGGAGAATTTTTGTACCATTTTCCAGTTGTTTTCCAGTGAGGATTTGCAGTTAAAAATAGTCTATTAGATGTAATGTGTGGACTACGTTTTTCTTGCAGTTTGTTGAATAACCTTACTGGACATCGGTCTATGTTTTCCTTGTTAGGCGTAAGCCACTTATTCTCTGCGCATTTTTCAGCACCACCTATATTATTTAAAGTTTAATGAATTTCTTTAGTTATTGTTAACCTACCTTGACAAGTTTTTGTAAATATAGGATTATAAATAATCCTGCCTGTCGCACATCCATCGTTTCCTATTTCTTCTTTAAAATAGTCCGTGATACAATAGCTTCCTTCCCCACCGCGCCACGCTAATTCAAAAGAAACAATGTGGAAAAACTTTTTCTGAAGACCTTCTGGAGTATCTTCGTCAAAGCTGTTTATAATCTTGTCAATTTCTTCAAGAGAGAATGCTTCAGCGCTTACTTTCCGTTTCTCCGGAATTGATTGCAGCTGCTTGCGTTTGGTGTTCCTCGCTTCTCGTGCAGCTTTGAAGACTATATCCGAGAATGGGTCAATTCTTCTATTATATTTGTTAAAATACAAGTCTTGCACTAACTTGGCGGTTGTATTCCATAGCGTTTTGACACAAGATTCCTTATAATCTTCTCCATTACGTTTCCGCATATTAAATGCATAATCTTTTAAAATACTTGCAATCATATCAGTGGACAAAGATTCGCTTAATTCATATTTGCGTTGTTGGCAAAATTCTGCAAATTGATTCCACACACTTTCTCTACACTGAGTTGTCTTTCTCGGAATCGAATTTTGAATGTTTTCATTAATTGAAGCGTCAGGAATGTTGCCGAAGCGCGACATTTTTACTTTTGTCAAAATGACATTTGATTTTTTAAATATTAATGGTTGCTAAAATAATGCTAAAACAATGAGGTATCGGCAAGAAAAATAGCATACATTCTTTTCAGTTAAAGAAATCATTTCTAACTTGTGATTGGTGCATGTGACACTGTTTTTAATGTCTCATTGGTCTACAACACTATTATGAAGTTAATTATCATAGAAAGAAATAACTGAAGTTTATTTTATTTGCTTTATTCTCACGTGGAACTGGTATTCCCTACAAATGTGCAAATACAGATTTTTTTAAAACTAGATTGTCATTCGTATAACATTCCATTTAGACATGAAAGCAATCAATTCTGGAACTTCAGAGAATGTTAATGGGACAAACTTCGGAAAAATGAAAAAATGAGATGTGGCCACCATACGACTTTCTTATACGTATGAGCGTTTCAAACTATACAATTTTAAGATTTTTTTATACAAAACTTATTCAATATCCTATTCTAAGTACTTTCATTCTCTTAATAAATCACTATAGAATGCATACTTTGCAAGATATTCGAAAAAAAGTGCTACTCGCTAAGAGTAAAAGTGCCACTTCCGGTCCGAATTTTGAAATTTCATGTATACAAAAAATATTTCAAATTCAACTCTAAATACTTTTGTACTCTTAATAAATATATATAGAATGCATAATTTACGACATTTCTGCAAAAAATCGCTATTCGGTAAAAGTAAAAGTGGCCTACTTTCGGTCCGAATTTTGAAATTTTTTTTATACAAAAGATATTTAAAATTATAATATAAATACTTTTATACTCGTAATGTACCTACCTAGAAAGCATGACTTGCGAGATATTCGCAAATAACTCATTTTCGATAAGAGTAAAAGACCTACTTCCGGTTCAAATTTCGAAAAACTTTTTTAAGATACTTTGTCTCAAATTTAATTTTGAGTATATTTCAATTCTTTATAAATTTGTTTAAACTTACTAAGTGACGAAATATTGGCAAAATTCGAAATTTTCACTGAAGTAAACTGCTACTTCCGGTCTACCGATTTTACTGAAAAACTAATCAGATCTCAAGAGGGAGATTATACACGTAAATACAAAATTTGGAGTTGATATGTACAGCGATTTGACCGCTATCGTGGTCACACACACACACAGAGAGAGACATTTTTTAAAAACCACTTTTTCGGTATCAGGGGAATTCAAAACGTGGACGTCTGCAAAAATCTCGAGGTCGAAAATTTTACAAAAGAACACTATCCAATTTCATTAAAAATGACCACTTTTTCGTTATCGGGGACTTCTAAGCGTGGACATCTAAAATTCTCATGAGAGTCGAAAATTTTCATCACAACAATACATCGTTATACTTACACTTTCTTATACGTACGAAAACTAAAAAATGAGGTGTGGCCACCACACGACTTTCTTATACGTATGAAAGTGTTACTTGCGGTCCGAATTTTGAAATTTCATTTATACAAAAAATATTCCAAATCCAACTCTAAATACTTTTGTACTCTTCATAAATATACATAGAATGCATAATTTACGACATATTTGCAAAAAATCCCTATTCGATAAGAGTAAAAGTGGTACTTCCGGTCTGAATTTTGAAATTTTTTTTATATAAAAGATATTGAAAATTATGTTTTAAATACTTTTATACTCGTAACGTACTTGTCTTAAAAGCATGACTTGCGAAATATTCGCAAAAAACTGCTTTTCGATAAGAGTAAAAGATCTACTTCCGGTTGGAATTTCAAAAAACTTTTTTAAGAAAATTTGTTTCAAACTTAATTCTAAGTACATATGAATTCTTTATAAATTTGTTTAAACTTAGTAATTGACAAAATATTTGCAAATTTCGATTTTTTCACTGAAGTAAACTACTACTTCCGGTCTGCCGATTTTGCTCAAAATCTAATCAGTTCTCAAGAGGCAGATTATACACGTAAATACAAAATTTGGAATTGATATCTGCAGCGGTTTGACCGCTATCGTGGTCACACACACACACACAGAGAGAGAGAGAGAGAGAGAGAGAGACACACAGACACACAGACATTTTTTAAAAACCACTTTTTTGGTATCAGGGGACCTCGAAACGTGGACATCTGCAAAAATCTCGAGGTCAAAAATTTTCATCATCACAATACTTCCTTATACTACGTATAAGAAAGTAAAATGGGGTGTGGAAGCCACATAACTTTCTTAAATATATGTGCGGTCCGAATTAATTATACAAGTAATTTTTACACGAAAGTTCTTCTAATTAAAGTTTTAAATACTTTTATCGTTTTAATTAATGTGTGCGGAATGTATCATTTGCAATACATTCCGCAAAAGTTCCTTTTACTTTCTTATACGTAGTATAAGGAAGTATTGTGATGATGAAAATTTTCGACCTCGAGATTTTTGCAGATGTCCACGTTTTGATGTCCCCTGATACCGAAAAAGTGGTTTTTAAAAAATGTCTGTGTGTCTGTGTGTGTGTATGTCTGTGTGTCTGTGTGTGTCTGTGTGCGTGCGTGCGTGTGTGTGTGTGTGTGTGTGTGTGTGTGTGTGTGTGACCACGATAGCGGTCAAACCGCTATAGGTATCAATTCCAAATTTTATATTTACAAATATAATCTCCCTCTTGAGATCTGATTAGATTTTCAGTAAAATCGGCAGACCGGAAGTAGTAGTTTACTTCAGTGAAAAAATCGAATTTCGGCAATTATTCGTCAACTACTAAGTTTAAACAAATTTATAAAGAATTCATATGTACTTAAAATTAAGTTTGAGACAAATTGTCTTAAAAAAGTTTTTCGAAATTCCAACCGGAAGTAGGTCTTTTACTCTTATCGAAAATCAGTTTTTTGCGAATATCTCGCAAGTCATGCTTTTTAGAGAAGTATGTTCCGAGTATAAAAGTATTTAGAACATAATTTTCAATATCTTTTGTATAAAAAAAATTTCAAAATTCAGACCGGAAGTACCACTTTTACTCTCATCGAATAGCGATTTTTTGCAAATATGTCGTAAATTATGCATTCTATATATATTTATCAAGAGTACAAAAGTATTTAGAACTGGATTTTCAATATTTTTTGTATATATGAAATTTCAAAATTCGGACCGGAAGTAGCACTTTTACTCTTAGCGAGTAGCACTTTTTTGATAATATCTTGCAAAGTATGCATTCTATAGCGATTTATTAAGAGAATGAAAGTACTTAGAATAGGATTTTGAATAAGTTTTGTATACAAAAAATCTTAAAATTGTATAGTTTCAAACGCTCATACGTATAAGAAAGTCGTGTGGTGGCCACACCTCATTTTTTTGATAAAAGTAAAAATTTTACTTCCGGTTCGAATTTGGAAAGTGCTTGATATTCAAAAATTATAAATTAAAGTCTAAATACTTTATGTATTGTTAATAAATTTACGTAGAATGTAAAACTTGCGAGACCTTTGCTAGAAAAATGCTCTCCAATGAATGACAGTATTACTACCGGTTCAAATTTTGAAATTTCTTTATAATCCTTTTTCCGATTGAATTACTATTATTGAATTGAACTATTGAACTACTTAATAACCCTCCAATATGCATCGATCGGGATTTCTCCAGATATCCACATTTAGAAGTCCCCTGAGAACGAAAAAGTAATGTTGCAAACAAGTGTACGCTTACCTACTTTACATGTCTGTCAGTTTATCAAAACATTACATTTAGGAATATCATCTTTCTCGCAAAATTTGATTAGATATTTAGTGAAATCGATAGAGCAGAAGTAGTAGATTATTTCAATGACAAAATCGAATTTTACCAATATCTCGTCAACTTCCTAAGTTTAGACAAATCTCAACAGAAATCAATCAAAAGTGAATATGAGAACAATTTTATAAAAAAAAGGTGTTCCTGTCACAAGCAGATTTCTTAGGTATCGGAAAGCAGATTGTTGTCAATATCTCGCAAATTATGCATAATAATATAAATTATTGGTATAAAAATATTTACATATTGATATAAAAGTATTTAAAACTTACACATCCATACCAAAGTCGTGAGATAAACCACACGTTACTTTTGATCTTCGTATAAATTTCGATTTTGCCTATACATTTGACACTCTGGGCAGTGGAGTAGCATTGGTGTCAGCCGCCCGGGGTGGAGGAAAATTTCGCCGCCCACTTATTTAGTTATTTCATTTTAAAAGACTAAAATACGGGTATACATTATTGTCATATCATTATTGTGTATTGTACAGGTTACAGATAAAACAGTGATGTATATACGTTTTACAATATAATAATCAAATTTATTACAAAAATTCTTAGACGTTTGCCACTTACATTGATATAACAAGTATAGAACACTTATGATTATACCTTGATGATCGACAAGGTTAAGTTATTAGCGAATTGAATATAAAACACAAATCGACTTTCAAGTAGAACTAGAACGATACTGTTAGTATTTATATTTTTATTGAAACATAATATAATGTTTAGAATTAAAAACAACGCACCTGTTTTTAACTAAAGCTTTATTCGTCTACTTTTTCTAAGAGCAAAGTCTTTTATTGCACTATCAATGTCTATAGCATCACATACCTCTTGCTCAATAGACAAGATAGCCAGATTGGTTAGCCTGAAAGTACTCGTTATTGCTCTTAAATAATTTTTGATCCATTTCAATTTTGAAAAACTCCTCTCACAGCTGGCATTGCTTATGGCAATTCTGAGGAATATTCGGAGCATTATTATAATATTGGACAGAGAATCTTCCAGATTGGAGTTCACAATAAATTTTAATAATTCAAGTGGGTCCGCATTAATTAATTTATTTTCGTTACTTGTGGCAGCAATAAAAGTCCGCAGTCGAAGTCGTTCCAACTTGAAGACCTGCTCGTCAATTTCGGCAAATGCGTAGTATAGATTACATTTAGCCCGAATCTAGTAACATAGCCGGCGTTAGATAAGCAAACTTATACACCAAATTCTGTAACTTCTGAAAACGCTCACGAATTTCTACAATTATTCTATCTAACGAAGAAAACAGCTTCCGCCTCAACTCATTTTCACAAGGCAAGTTGGCATCTCTGGTTTCGTCATCAAAAATGTGCCTTCTCGTTATGCGCCGCTGAGGTTCCATGGAAATGCCAAGACAAAAATATGAAATGAAATGGTTCAAATTTTTACAAGGTATTATTATTTATTGTGAAATTTTGCCTCCCCCTATGAGAGCCGCCCGGGGCGGGCTGCCCCTGCCGCCCCCACTACGCTACGCCACTGACTCTGGGTTACTATTTACTGCTGCTCTGTTACGACAAACAGCTAGGTATTCAAATATTGTTGTGAACGTATGTATACCTAAATGTTATAATTGTAAAGTGCCGACAATTTTTTTTTAAATCACTTTAACATTTCTATGTAAATATGTAATAGAGAACCTTCTAATACTTTCTGTTACAGTTCATTAATACCTGAACAACATGTATTATTTAGCTTTTAACTGCTGCGTAAACAAACCCTCCCTCTCCTCTCTTAAAGTAATTATTGAATTTCTTGATTTAGCTACTACAATTAAATGTGTGATTTACGTGTTTATTACTAACATTAGTTTTAATTTAAGCATTACTACAAAATCTTTGTATGATAATATTTCTTTCTAACTCTCTATATCATTAATTTATGTATAAAGGTAGAATTTCTATTCGAAAGAGTGGCTATCAGGAGGAACATCAATATCAAAGTACGCAACCTTGACCTACAAAAAATGAGCTTTCTTAAAAGGAATTTAAGAATTCCTGTGTATCAACATAACTACCACTATTTTATATTAGATATTAAAAATAAAATATATGTAAACTGTGTATTCAAATACATATATAATTACCTACATCATATACAAGATTCGATTTTTTTTACATATCACTTTTTCCAAAGATTTATTAGAAGCTTATTCGAATGAGAAAACATATTATTAAAATTAATCATTGTTTTTTTTTCTTTTATCATAGAGTAATACATATAATTGTTCCATATTTTATAATAATAATAATAATCTTTATTGTCCAACAGAAGATATTCCAATTACAGGACAAAAATTAAATATACAGTACATAACAATAATCTAATAATAGAATAAAATATATAATCGAGTTTTAGGAAATGAAATTTCAAACATATATGACTACTTATGACTGCTTACGAAAAGTAAATAAGAGAATAAAGAAGAAAAACAAAATTATAAGTTAATAAATTATCTCGGTGGATCAGGGATGTACCCATTAGCATTTATCATCATATGCCACAAAGGAGCTTTTATTAGAGCATTTGTTCTTGCACTCGAATAAGCAAAAGTTTCGGTTGATCGGGTTGCTCTTAAGGGGACGTGAATATTTATTTGTGAGAGTAGTACTCCCCAGTACTACTCTCACAAATCTATTTTGTTTTGGAGTAATTTGACTAGGAACTTGGCACTACTCAGCTCTCATCTGCAGTATGTTGTATTAATCATGCAAAATTAGACCAAACAAATAATTTGCTCAAAATAAAAGAAACTAAGTTTTTGGTATCATTAATGGGTTTATTAGACACTACTTTTATATAGGGAAGATGTACAGAAAGGCCAATGCATACGTAATTAAAGGTGTAGGTCCTATTTGTGTCTCTCCACTGCATTTCCCTTGCTTTCATCACCTTCTGAATGTAGGTACTCACCGCTCTCCATAATTGGTCCTCGCTCTCTATCTTACTTTAGACTACATTATGCTTGTCTAATACTTGATGGATTTTGTTAGTCAAAAGTGCCCTGTCTGGTGCATCGTCCATCCCACAGTCTAGGCATAGGTCATCTGCTTCTAGCTTGAACCTCTTTAAGTACCTATGTTCTAAAATGATCGTGACCTGAGAGGAACTGCGTCATATAGTAACTTGCCACACTAAACCCACAGCGTACCCAAGCGTTCAAATTGCAAATCATGGTCCTGGTCGCCAGCTGTGGACTCCAGGTCGATCCAGTTCTTTTTCACAATTTCATCGTTGTTTCTCTTTCCCTTGCATTCGACGACAGTATTTGTCCTTTCTTGGCAAAGAACATCCTCCTTCGTTACTCTTCCAATGGGGCGATTGGTGGTACCCTTGCTATGTGACCTGTGCTACCCCGCTGTACACCGTCCTGTAGCCGCTGATCACCCTCAGCAGCACTCTTCTCTCGAGTTTTTCCAGTTGTTCTCTTTGACCCTTTTTCCGCAGTGCATAGGCCCAGACTGGTACTGTATACAACACTTGCGACTGTATAACCCATACAGAATATCCCTGCGTTTGCTGGTAGGTCCTCCAACATTGGACATGATGCTACTTGTTTCACGTGTGGTCGAAACGTTAGTTTATAGTCCAGAGTTACACCGAAGTATTTCAGCTCTTTCCAGGATTGATTTGTTCCCCCATCACATAAGTGTATGTTCGCCTGTCTGTAAGGCCTTTAAGGATAACAGCCTATGTCTTTTCCGGGGCAATCTGCAGGTCAATTTCGATCATTTCCACTATTTGCTCCAAGAATTTGTTAGCTTTGAACATTAGCTCTCCCACATCCTCCTGTTTTACTGTGACTGCTACATCGTCGGCATATGCTATTATTGCACCTCCATAGTGCTTGAAATTCGCTAATGCTTGACGATATGATCATATGCCTATTAGTGATATGATCGTATCATCCACAATCGCAGAATTTGTGCCCCATGTTTTATAACCGAGTGATAAACTATTTTCACGTTAGAGTCCGATCCAAACCTGATGATACTTGCGTAGAAAACGATTTTGGGTATTAGAAAAAGCAAGCAGTACAAAATGAGAGAAACATCTATAGGGAGCGCTGTATACGGTCACTCGTGAAAACATTGGTCTACCATTTTATCATTTGTCATTTAGCCCTTGCTCCGTACGGTGCCGTGTTCCGTACATTTTCCATTTTTTATATACATTTCCAAACCTTGTGCCCATGTTAAGAAAATTTAAGAAGATTATACTGTTAAAGGACATATTATGGATGATTTCCACGAAGAATTTATTATTAATGTAGATTGTGACAGTGATACTGATTCAGTATTCGGTTTTTCGTCAGATGAAAACGGTTAATAAAATTTTATAAAAGTCTGGTTTTTAAATTTCATTTAATCTTTTTTATTTTTAATTAATTTATCTATTGTTGAGGTTTACATTTGCTTTTGCCATGTAGTTATTAATAATAAAACTAACAACAATACACGGTACAACAATAATTATTATTGTTGTACCGTGTGTTCAAAAGAAGTGGGAATAAATAGTTGCAGACAAGGTATCATCAGGTTTGGATCGGACTCTACCTATAGTTATGATGAAAATGTTCGACCTCGGGATTTTTGCAGATATCCACGGTTTTGAAATCCCCTAAAGTGGTTTGCAAAAGTCTCCCTCTCTCTTTTTGCGTGACTGTGTGTGTGAGCACGATAACGACAAGACTAATACTAGATACTTTTAAAATAATATAGACGTAATATCGATTCGCGTTATAAACAACTAAACAATTTTGTCACGAAAAATACTACCTAATTATAAAATATAAAAGCATGGAACACAACTTACAAACAATAAAAAAAAACAATATTAATTACACCTAAACCGCAGAATTGGAAACATTGCTTCTTATTCTGTGCCTAAATATGAAACAAACATTATCAAATTTCTCTTGGTGGCCTAAAGTAGAACAAATTTAAAAAAACATACCTGAGTAGGTAGGTACTTAGGTACTTTACCTAGATAACATAAATGAAATAAAATATCTACATTCTAATGATTCAGATACCTACAGTACACAGACCGAGTTCTGGCCGCTGGTAGGAGTCTTCCAGCTATAAGTCGCGCAGACTTACAGGTCAGTGGTGACAGAAAGTATTCGGAAAAAAGAAATGATAACATTTGTTCATCATCGCATACATTAGCCGGACGAAAGAATAAATGCAGATAAGAAATTATAATATAATGAAAAGAGATACATATATAGAAAATATATTGCACTTCGATGTGTAACACTTAACAATTTTTCCAGACTGCTCGTGGCTATCTAATATTATACGAATTCACTGCGCATCTTGTGGGAAGGGCACCTCACCGGCCGCAAATGTAACACACATACGCAGTAGTATTATTTTGTACTTCATCTATATTCCCTTCATTAGAAGAATCCTCATCATCTGATTTGAATAAATCTCGTACATGTGATTGAGAAGTTAGGTACTTCTGTTTTATTTGATTCAGTCTTCGAAGTCTCTTTATTCATCTTAGTGTTCTTATTGGCCACAGTTTTTTTTATCCGTCACAGTCTTTTTATTACTCTTATTTACTAATGTCTTCTTTTTCTCAATTTCAAATTTTTTCAGTCGTTCTTTTTCTTCAAAAATATGCTTAAACCCTGAAGACGATATAACATACGGAACATAAGGGTTACTGTCTTTCTTTCCTTTTCTCTCGGGAGATTTTGACCAGAATAGTAAATCAGATAGGTTCATATTTCCAGTTTGCTTTTTGTTCAGTAGAGTCACCTTCAAGTGCCAAATGTGTCGAAGGTCTATTGAGATCAATCCTTATAGACACGTCATTCGTTGGTCTTTCGGCACTACTTAAAGTCTTAGCTAAAGTAATCATTTCGGTACAATTTTTGTATTGTAAGCTGGCGGACTTAAGAGTTAACAATTCATTTAAATTTATTATGGTGTTTGGATTAGAATAACTGATTATTATGTGCCCTCGGTACATTATATTTCTTGGACTTTCCTTTAATGGATGCGCCATTTTTAATTTCATTCAAAGCCGATACATAACCTACTCTTCCGTGTAGTTTTTGGTATAGATGCGCTTAGTTTTTACCTTCGGCATCTGTTGAAAAGACGGAATGACGAAATTACTTAATAGGTACCTACCTATCAGTAAAAATTTCGTAAAATAGAGGGAAAACCTTAAACAAGAAGAGGTTGAATTAAAATATCGGCTGCGCCGGCAATGATATAAAGTAAACGAGGGAATAAGAATTTGCAACCCTATATTTTAATGAATAACCACATTAGTAATTAAGTAGGTACAGCTCACCCCATATAAGTTGAGCGGTCATCGACGCAGATCAAGAAGTAAGAGAATGCACGATAGAGATGGATACAGCTGTGACAAATGCATGCGTTTACACCCCACTACTACCACTCTCCCATTTGTCCTTTGCGCATATAACCTTCACCGCTCAAGTTATATGGGGTGAGCTGTACCTAGATACCTATTATACCTGTTAGGCATTAGGTAGGTAACATAGGTACTTTTAATTAAAATTTTCCCGGCACATTTTGTTCAATAAGTAAAGCCGATTGGTGCAAGTATTTGTATCTGGGCCTACTATTGATTCCAATGACTAAATCAGAATACACCATTCATTGGCACTCATGCCAATCATTGGTGAAACACAATTTTGCGAACCAATAGCTGACACTCTAAGAAAATGAGAAAACTTGGAAATTATAGCACTTGTTTTAACAAAATGAGGACAAACAAAATAATACTCCCAAACAACAAAAAACAGCAACGACTTGAATCCAAAAGAAAATCAATTCTTAGCGAAAGTAGAGGTCTTTTAATCTTATCGAAAAATAGTTTTTTTGGTGAATTCACGGAAATCATGCTTTCTAGTCAGATATATTGAGAGTATAAAAGTATCTATTTAAAGCTTGATTATGAATAATTTTTGTATAAAAAAAAATCAAAATTTGGAACAAAAGTAGCACTTTTACTGTTAGCTGATAGCGTTTTTTTTGCAAATATCTTGCAAATTATGCATTTTATACAGATTTTATGAGGAATACCTAACCATAAAAGTATTTAAAACTGAATTTGGAATCATTTTTGTATTAAAAAAGATAAAATCCGAGCCGAAAGAAACACTTTTACTCACAGGTTTATTAAGAGAATAAAAGTATTAGAAACTTAACTTAGAGAATTTCGCATACAAAATATGCGGTAAGTATGTATAACAAAGTCAAGTGGTTTCCACACCTCATTTTGTTTGCTGTTATACCAATAAAATTTAAATATTTATTTCACTGAGAAAGCTCTTATAAGTACATTCTATTAAATAATTTTTACATGCAAACATAAGAACACTTACATGTTGTGTAAATTAATGTTTGAAATCAGAAAACTGTTCGCTATAGGTATATTTTAATTTGTGTAAAAGAAGACAACATCCTTCCCAACAATCCTTTCTTCCGCGGCTAAACAATTATTCAACATTTATTTTACTTCATAGTAATATCACTAATATAGAGATGAGTAGACTAGGTAGCTTGCTTTTCAATATCAAGGTAATATATATATATATATATATATATACCTATATATGGTATGTTGTGGAGCCCAATATATACATGTGTCGTTCTTCCACCAGGCACAAAAATTGGGATTGAAAAAGTATACTTTTGTGGAAATTACATTATTAATCAAAATCATATGGGGGAGACCATGAGGGGAAAAGAAATTTATTGATTAAACCATTTATAGACCTATAATACCTTACGAAACCAAAGTAATGTAAATATGACGTTAATAATCCCTTAGATATACAAACACATATTTCTCGTTTCTTATGGAGCCAGGCATAGTTGCCGTATTGCTTCTATAAATAATCTTTCACCGCTTTGAGCTATCTCGAGACGGTCTAAAAAAATACTTGTCAGCGGTCTTTACAATACGATAAGACTAAGAAGCATGTTTATATTTTAGATTGGTCATTCTTATTCCTTGCACATGTAAATGTATGTATGCGATATACTGTTTAAGCGTAATACCAGGGCATTTAATTCGCTTTTGTTTTAACTTTATTCTCTCTTACTAAAATTAGAAAAAGTCTACTTCTTTTTATTTTGAAGTTGTACTTTAATTTGTAAACTTTGCAAAATTGTGAATTTTTTATACGATCATAAAAAATTAAAGATTACGTCCTGTAGATATCATAAATATGAAGGTAATCCGAAAATCCATATGACATAATTTAAATAGAATAAAAAATGATATTACTACAATATATGAACTACGTATCTACAGGGTGTAGCACCTAAGATGCCTCGGACCGTAGCTCCTCTATCATACAATATATCGAAAACAGTCTAAGAGAAAAATTGTCCATAACTACAATCACCATGTCCCTAAAATATTTTTGGTCATCAGTGCCGTGCCGTATTCCAGTGGCGTATCAAACCTATGTTTTTTTAAATGGAACAATGTATATTTTGTGGCTGATTCGGAAAGCCCCCAAAGAGTACTTTTTTTTCTTATGTAACGTCATACTCCTACTTCAGCGGTTTCGCTGTTATAACGGTTTTTCTTCGCAGTTAGACCGTACTTCGACATTTTTTTTGGCAGGAACTAAATTGTACCGGCGTTTCGGTTTCGAATTTAGGGATAGACTACGACCTCTTCTAACTACTCCTAATTTTTTTTAAATGATTTAAGGAAAGAAGATAATTTTTGATTGGGCTTTGCAAATAGTCATTTTTTTCTAAAATATCAAATGGGAAGCATGTAAAATAATTATATCGTTGGATAATCGAAATTCCAAGTTTTTCATTTATTAAAAAAAACACATTTTATTACAAAATTAAAAAGAAAAAAAGTTGTTAGGTTAATTCGTCGAAAAACGTCTTTTTTCAAAGTCAGCTGTCATGACAAAACAATAGAAGTATCAATGCAAACGGAAAAAATAACAATAAACTGACAGAAGTATTATTGTTATCTGATAAACGTTGCAAAAATGCCTGGAACTCAACAAGAAATGGTTGACATGTGTTTATTCTTAGAGAATGTTTCAAAAATTGTTTGTTAGCGTCACGAGTGTACTCTGAGAGATATCCTCTCAGAACGTATCCAAATCCACGTGAGTTTAAAAAGGTGTTGGATAGATTTACGTCTACTGGTACTGTTCAACGAGCAAAGAGAGTTAGAACGAAGCCAGTTTTGACCGTAGAAAACGAGTTGAAAGTTCTGGAGGCTGCTGTTGAAAATCCTCATATCAGTGTCCGCGAAATTATTAGGAACACTGACAAGTTACATCCATTTAAAATTCAATTGCAATTGGAATTTCGATTATCCAACGATGTAATTATTTTATATGGTTCCGATTTGATATTTTAGAATAAAAATGACTATTTGCAAAGACCAATTGCAGAAATTCTGCCTGGTTTCAAAATCTTGAGATTGCAATTCCTGGTGCAATTGAATTTTAAATGGATGGAACTTGTCAGTGATCCTACTAATTTCGCGGACACTGATATGAGTATTTCAACAGCAGCCTCCAGAACTTTCAACTCGTTTTCTACGGTCAAAACTGGCTTCGTTCTAACTCTCTTTGCTCGTTGAACAGTACCAGTAGACGTAAATCTATCCAACACCTATGTAAACTCACGTGGATTTGGACACGTTCTGAGAGGATATCTCTCAGAGTACACTCGTGACGCCAACAAACAGATTTTGAAACATTTTCCAATAATAAACACATGTCAACCATTTCTTGTTGAGTTCCAGGCATTTTCGAAACGTTTATCAGATAACAATAATGCTTCTTTCAGTTTATTGTTATTTTTTCCGTTTGCATTGACAGTTGCACTTCTATTGTTTTATCATGACAGCTGACTTTGAAAAAAGACGTTTTTCGACAAATTGACATAACAACTTTTTTTTCTTTTTAATTTTGTAATGAAATGTGTGTTCTTTTTTAATAAATGGAAAACTTGGAATTTCGATTATCCAACGATATAATTATTTTATATGGTTCCCATTTGATATTTTAGAAAAAAATGACTATTTGCAAAGCCCATTCAAAAATTATCTTCTTTCCTTAAATCATTTGAAAAAAAATTAGGAGTAGTTAGAAGAGGTCGTAGTCTATCCCTAAATTCGAAACCGAAACGCCGGTACAATTTAGTTCCTGCCAAAAAAAATGTCGAAGTACGGTCTAACTGCGAAGAAAAACCGTTATAACAGCGAGACCGCTGAAGTAGGAGTATGACGTTATATAAGAAAAAAAAGTACTCTTTGGGGGCTTTCCGAATCAGCCACAAAATATACATTGTTCCATTTAAAAAAACATAGGTTTAATACGCCACTGGAATACGGCACGGCACTGATGACAAAAAATATTTTAGGGAAATGGTGATTGTAGTTATGGACAATTTTTCTCTTAGACTTTTTTCGATATATTGTATGATAGAGGAGCTACGGTCCGAGGCATCTTAGGTGCTACACCCTGTATGTACGGACGCCGGTCAATTCGACCACGGGTACCTGGATAATCTTTCAGTCAAAAATGGTTACGTTAATCCCACCCTTCAGTTCGACCACGTAAGGGATGGTCATTGAAGCGGTATATATATATATATATCGGCAATCAAAATTATGTTTATTATTTAAAGAGCTTGGGTGTCATGTTAGAAAAAAACAAGTTTTCATCAAAATGATGATAGATAAATGTATGTTAGGTAGGTTACGCAAATCAGAATTTGTAAAAAGTTTGTCGTCGCTGTATTTACGATAAATTAATTTTTGTACATATTTTGATACTCATATTGACGAACTATGAAATGTGATTCCTTTGTAATATAAAATTTTATATTTTAAAAGGCTGATTTTTATTTTCCAATACGTGTTTCAAAATTGTCGCAATATTATCTTTTAAAAGTTGAGTTAATCCTTTCCTCGCAAGGTCGTGGTCGAACTGTAGGGTCGGATTAACGCCAGGTCATTAGCGTGGTCGAATTGACGGCCGCTATGTACAATCGGTCTAGTAAAAGTGGTTCTTAAAGAGGATTAATATAATTACATATACACGTTTTAGAAATATTGTCAGTTGGATGTTCATTAGGTTATATTAACCCTATAATCATGTTTGCACATACGGGAAACAAACAGATTTCTTAGTAAGTAAGGGACTTTTGACCATTCTAACGTTTCTTTTTGCATCAATAGAATGCTTCCTAAATTCATTCATTACCTGATATAAAGAAGGCAAAATGAACAGGTTTTTAATATTCAACAGCTTCACGAATATAAATCATATAATGTTAACAATTATCTAACCAGCATTTTTGGATTAAAATCGTCATGACTACGAGTCAAAGAGAATATTACACATGGTTAAAAGTAGACAACGTACGGAATCCACTAAGAGTTCTTGCAATGAGTAATAGCTTAAAAATTTCAAATGATCACAAAAAACGAGAACAGATAGTTAAAGTAGGCGAAGAAGACGAGGCAATTACTTATGACTTTGTTTTGGCCGCGAAGATAATTAATGCATACGATGGTAAAACCCACACATTTAGAGCAAGTAGTTTAGTATCAAAAAGACTATTGTTTGTCTATCACGAACAATCGTTGAAAAACATAAAACGATTAATTAATCTTATAGAAAACCACTGGAATTCACAAGTATCTAGTTTAGGGGTAAAAGTATAATTGGGAAGAAATATGGCTGACCAAAACTTTTGCCGCTTACAGAGTTAGTGACGTCAAATTTTAACAATTTAATGAGATGAAGCTAAGCGGCGCATGAAAAATTAACACAGAATTATCAGACAAAAGCAAAAGAATATAGACGGTTAAACAAATGTGTTTTAGCATGAACGATGCTACTAAATCGCAAATAAAATGCAGTACTTAAGAGTAAAAACATACTCTAGTACGGTTTCGCAAATTTAACAGGAAGAACGTTTATTTAAAAGAGTAATAACAGAGGCAAAGGGTAATAAATCGGTACCAATTCTATTCTCCAAAATATATAAGAAGCCAAAACTGTCAGTCAAAACTAGATTTAATGACAAGTCCCGAACCATCTAGTCGTCAATCCAAAAGTAAAATTTTGTTTTGTGGAACTAGTACAGATTTTTTTTAAGTTCCCGTGTGTAATAACTGAACAGACACAATAAAGAAACGGAAATAACTTATAATAATCTTATTAAAGAACTGCTGCAGGACAAAAACAAGTATATATAAACATACAACTAGTAGCTTTAACAATAAAACTAAGACCAATTTATTAATAATCTATAATCAACATATCTTTTATATTTATAATAGAGAACAACATAATTATTTTGTTGTAATAGTAAAGGGGCTCCTCTATATTTTTATAAAGTAATGACACTTTACTGTTGTTCAATATTATTAATTTTACTATATTGATATATTTAAGCTACAAATTTCAAGTTCTATAGAAATATTATATACATAGATGTGGGATTAAATAAATAAAAAGGTAAGCGGATATATTGCTTTAATTCCCGGCAAGCAACTCTGGAAATTTGGCGCCCCGCTTATATTAGAATTGAAAATTATCTGTCTGAACATAATTAAAAATGTTATTCGAGTTAGTTTGATATGTTTATACTTTACAGAACGAGACACATACAAACAGTTTATCTTAATTAATTTACAAGAGAATAACTTGCGAAAATGCTTATTCTTATTTTTCTATCTACAGAATAGTAATTTGATCTGCAAATTAATGTAAACTAATTTGTATGTAGTAGCCCACAATGTATAAGAAGTATTTATGTATCGTAATCATCACACAACGCAGCATTGCCACATTGCTGGCTCCACAGAATGCTAAACGTATATAGGTGTGTTTGGTGTATATACGTCTACACGAGACGACATCTACAGTGAATTCTATTTAACTATTCTGCGTATCTTGTAGGGGTAAAGGGGTCGTTATTAAGCCTTCTTGAAATTTTGTGTGGGAAGTTAGTATCACATAATATAATGAATACTGACGAAATAAACGAAAAACGTTGTGAAGCCCAGCGGTGGGCTTAATAACGTATTTTCGGGCTTAACAAAGTACCACTTGTATGTTGATCGGGCTGCATAATGACCGTTTATATGTCTATATATATATATATATATATATATATATATATATACAAATATGTGAGAAGTTTCTTGAATTAGCGGCGTATTAATTAATTGATGACAATTACTTGCATTATTCAAATGTTAATGATTTTAAGGAAAAGAAACACACCACTCCGAGCACTAACACATATGCATTAGTTTCATTTAACCACTACAACGTGAACACTCGTCAGCTCGGCAACTGTAATGTGTTCGTTTTCATATCTACCGAAATTTGTATATATAGTTTCGGGGACGATCTTTGCAAGCTTGAGAGATAATTTCTAATTATTCTCATTTAACGAAGGAACCATATTAACTACTATGTTTTCCTTCTACGAAATTAAAGCACATTCAGTGCACTCTGTGTTGGAACACATAAATCCTAATTTCATTCTGGATAATTACAATTAATATTTTATATGTGGTTAACGTATATATTAAACACATATAATTCATTTCTTTGCCGTATATATCTAAATATGTGAGAAGTTTCTTGAATTAGCGGCGTATTAATTAATTGATGACAATTACTTGCATTATTCAAATGTTAATGATTTTAAGGAAAAGAAACACACCACTCCGAGGACTAACACATAGCATTAGTTTCATTTAACCACTACAACGTGAACACTCGTCAGCTCGGCAACTGTAATGTGTTCGTTTTCCTATCTACCGAAACTATAGATATTTGTTTAAAAATGAAATCTTTAGGAAATATTTTTGTTCGGCGGTTTCAAAATTAAATACAAATAATTCACAAATTTTGTGCATATTTTGAATACCTACTTTTACTATTTGAGCATACATCATTTACAATTCCTATTTATTTTCTTACAGTAGACGACTTTGTATTTGTCTCACAATCAGGAAAGGCATAATTAAACAAGCATCACATATTTGGTATACATTATATTAAAAAAATTGTTGTTTCACAAGTTCATGTAGACTTTTACACCTATAAATATATTGTATATAAATTAATTAAAGGTTTCTATATTTTTTTCTTAATAAAGATAAATAACAATAATATAATTTTTGACATAACACCATGTACATAAAAGTTAGCCTAATCTAATAACAAAAATACTATCTGAAAATCATAAGTCAATTTATGTTACGAATTACCATTGACAATTGCCCCAAGATATCTAGAATAAAATCTACGATGCATTTCATCAATTTTAGTTAGATAATATGTGTCAGGAAATAATTGATTTATATCACCCAAAGGAACAAATGGGGCTTTATGACAATTTTTTTCTCTTAATTCTAATATTGCACTAAATTTTTCAGGCACAATACATATTCTTTGTGCTAACAGTGGTTTAATATATTGTAGATTTGACACTAATTTAAAAAGAGATGAATTATCACTATAATCACTAGACACTGTGATTGAAAACATTGAAGATGCTAGGCCAGAACCATAACTGAACAGTCCAATTTTACCTCCAGCTACTTCAGAAATGTCTTTGTTGATTAAAAATGATATTAAACCTCCATATAAAGAAGGTGTATACATATTTCCCACTTGACTAGCTATGTATAATGAAGGTTTAGTTTTTGATTCAAACATACTGTTACTGTGCTTCATAAGTGCTTTTTCAATATCTCTATCAAAGTATGTTTCTTCCAATTTTGAATTTTTGAATGATGTTAGTGATTCATATTTGATATCATTAGGGCTTTCAAGGAAGTCATTCAATGCCAATCTTGCTAATGACTTTTGAACCAGTTTACAAAATGGTGTGTGAAATAGTACTGCATCAAAATATTCTAGACCCACTTTTATTCCTTTCTTTGCTGCTTTTTGTTTATACAAACGATAGCAATTATCTAAAGCACTTAAGTAACATTGTATAGAGAGTTTTCCATCTACTAAAGGATATTCTGATGTTAAATCTGGTTTATAAAAATCATAAACATGTTTCATGTATGTAGCTCGTAGTCCTCTATCAAATACTAAAGGTGCATTTGGTCCAATTAACATAGCAATTGCTCCAGCTCCACCAGTTGGCCTTGCTGAACCTTTTGCATATACAGCAATATCACCAGCTACAACTAGAGCATATCTACCATCCCATGCTGAAGATTCAATCCACGATATTGCATTAAACAAAGCTGCAGTGCCTCCATAACAAGCATTTGTAGTATCTATGCCTTCGACATCATAGCAGCCTTGTTTTTCAAACAATTGCATTAAAACACTCTTTACACTTTTGGATTTGTCTATAATAGTTTCAGTGCCTACCTCAAGTCTTCCTATGTCAGATAAGTTAATTTTATGTTTTTCTATTAATTTATGCACTGCAGTTAAGCAAAGAGAATTAATATCTTCAATATCAGAACAAAAGGCCATACGTTCTTGCCCCAGTCCAATTGTATATTTTCCACGGGAAACACTGTCGTAATCTTCCAGTTGTATTTGATCAACATATAGAGAAGGAATTATTAGCTCCATTGCTAATATTCCTACATCTTCAGGCCAAATGTTCATTTTGAAATTATTATATTGCCGCGATTATGTAAAGATTTAAGTTAAACACCAACACACAGATTCGTATATCAAACTAACTCTACTTTAGTAGCGCACAACTTTTAAATGAACCCTACTCCTGCTCCTACTCCTAGTTCTAAATTCGACAAAATAAATAACCTCATTTTAACACATGTAACCCATGTAATGTGATTATATACTTGTTCCAAAATTTTCATTAGGTTGTGCTAAGTGTTAACCCATTAAAATCGCAACTATAGGGATTACCTAAGTAGTTCTTGTTAATTCAGTAGTTCGTACTTGGTAAAACTTGTATTAAAAGTAAATATAAATATAACAAATTAGAATGCTTTATAAGATATTTATTCAAAGTTTTTATTGTTGCTTTTGAAATTTGTGTATACTGTGATTTTTGCGTCTGTGACATTCTTTCCTCAAACAGTGATATCCAATTATATTTGGTCTTATACCAACCAGAAACGCCAACCGTATAATTATTGAGATTATTGCCAACCGTCTGTCAATTGTTAAGTTTGTAAGGTCTGTAATGTGGTTTGTAATAAAAATGTAATTCAGTTCAATCATTCATATTCTGATTCATTCATCAAATTTGTTATGAAATAAAACCAAGAGAAACCCAAAGATGAGATAGATAGATGATAAATCATAATGAATAAGTCGTATATGTGGTTATATTCCTAATTCTATACAATTTTACGCTGATTGACTGTTCATGTGGAAGGTGTAAGTGGCACCATGAGTGGAACTGTGAATAGTTTCTAGAGTGAAATCTAGATTTATACCATTTATACTTTCAATGTAGTGTTCAAGAACGTTGTAATTAATTTTTGTACAGTGTTTTCGATATTTATTGCTGTGTGAGTAATATTGTTTTAATGTTTACTTGCTTCACTTTTACTTCCTTCAAAATTGCCCCCATAAACTATACACGTAGAGGTCTTATGTGAACAGCTACTGTGAGAAGAGATTAAAAGTACATGCATTAGGCAATATTTAAAGAATGACAGCTTTAAATAGGGTCTACTCCTTATTTATGCAATGAGCTAATAGTTAATACTTTTGAAAACTAAACTATGTGAGAAATCAATACAAATAATATAAAGGTTTTTCAATTTGTTTTTTAGACTAGATTCGCTTCTGTTTTATATATTAATAACTCCTAAATAAGATTTAATAAGCAATATGTATATAATAGCTAATTCAAACACATTGGTACTGATAAAAGCATAATAATGAATTTTTGATGGATTTTAATTTATAACAGAGACGTGCCATTACATTATAAAAATTCTAGTAGGCCGTTTGCTGTTAGAACTAATCAAATTATACACTTTTGTATCTGCTAAATTCACATTTACATATATTGATTCGTACCCATTGATTCATTATAAATTATATATGTTGTTACCAATCACTGCTGGTTTGGTTTTATTTTTCCATACAACTCTCTGCTCTGCGATACTTTGTTACTTTTAATTGTTTTTGTATATTTCTAAGTTTCTTTACTATTTCTATTCACTTGTAAAATTTATTGTACGTAATGTAATCAAGTTGTCATTATAAAGGACAATCTTAAGAAAAATATATACTAGCTTTAGTCATGCAGAATGCATATTTTTATCGTATCATTTTTCATATGTATAAGAATCTTGGTGAACAAAAATAAAAAGAAACCGGAAGAAGTTATAACTTAAAATAATCAAGCTATAAAAAAACTCTAATGCCCAATAAAAGGTCTAAGTATAATTTTTGTACAGTAATGTTGTGCTTCTGTTATGTATTAAAATCTGTCATGTAGCAAAGTAGATTACAAAAAAAAAGTTAACATGATCTTAAACACAATTTGTTTGAAATTTTATAGTACTTTACCTGTTTTGGTGTGTATGCCAAAGAGAGATACTTTATTTGATTAACAAGCATTTTTAAAACAATTACGCATTATAAAAGAATCACCTACGACTTTGTTCTTTAGTACAGAAAGATTCAAAAAAATCATTTTGAATCTCTCATTAATAAGGATTCCAATAAACATATAACTATCCTATTACATTGAAAATTAAAGAATTACCTAAAACCTCTGTATTACACATCATTAAAAACATTGAAATGAAGTGTGCTATTTAAAAAACGTACATATTGGTACAGTATCTCACAAAATAAATATGCTAACATGTGGCTAATTATTTTATATGTTTTACTTCGTATTGCAAAAGTATAAAAAAAAAGTTTAAACTCCTGTAAGTAACATGTACATTATTTGAGATGGACAAGTTGAGCGTCTCATGGTATTTCTTTAAATTAAAACGCCTGTTTTAATTTTCAGATTGGTTTATGGAAGAACTTAATATACTAAAGTATCTATATTACATCAGAAAGAAAAAACTAAATAATGATTGAAGTCAACGCAAGATTACTTCGTGGTCCAGTTTACTTATTAGGAGAAATAGTTGAATGCAGTATCTCCTTTACTCATCCACCTTCACCACAGCATAAAGTTTCTCAAAGTCATAATGATATATTTGAAAGTTTGGCGTGGGCTTCGGCCCAGATACATTGTGTGTGTACTACAGATTCGAAGCTGACGAAATCAGAAAATAAACAGAGTAGCCCCTTGTACAATAACACAACCTTAGCAATTTGCACTCAAGATGCTGGGAAAATCGAAGTTGCAACTAAACCTCGAATACTTTTTTGTGATTTAAGATTATCTCCTGGACAAACAAAAACATGTATGTATAACAATTTTAACATATTGTATAAAAATTAAACTAATGCTCTGATAAGAACAAAACAATTTCAGAATTGTATATTATTTGGCAGAGATTAAGTAAGGCTAGACATAGAGTGACCCCTATACAAAATGTTTTTGAATAAACTTGATGAACGTTGTTTTTTAAATGATATGAAAGCACATTCAGTGTTGTTAGATACTATTTCACAAAATCTTTTTGTTTAAGCCTTTGACATAATAATACTAATGGACGGACCTTAAATGAACACGAAGTCGTGGTGGGAACATTAGGGAGAGACAGTTTATTAATATCTTAATAAGATAAAAGGGTTACACTGACTTTTTCACAAAATGTTTTTGTTTAAGCCATTGACATAATAATACTAATGGACGGACTTTAAATAAACGCGAAGTAGTGGTGACAACATTAGAGAGGGACAGTTTATTAATTTTTTAATATGATAAAAGGGTTACGCTGTACTAAATTTTAAAAGGAGGAGGATACACTGATTTTTGTCTTATCACTGGTCATACATTAAATTCAAAAGTGTCAGTTATTAGAACCATAACTTCTAAGTAACAATTTATTATTCTTATTTCAAATTTGAAGATATTTGAATGATCTAAAAAAAATACTGTTGGTATTG
Organism: Amphimallon solstitiale; assembly: GCA_963170755.1. NCBI lineage: Eukaryota > Metazoa > Arthropoda > Insecta > Coleoptera > Scarabaeidae > Amphimallon > Amphimallon solstitiale. Next base: position 80,015,192 of record OY720676.1, on the reverse strand, counting down.
TATGAGACATTATTGTGCAATTTATTTACTTGATAGTTAAAGGATATGAAATAAAACACACACACAGAGAGAGAGAAAATGTTAAGTTTATTGCTGCTTCTTTTTCAAAGTATTTGAAAGCATCTTACACCTTTAGAAACCGTCGCGGGGGAGACTGGTAGCAGGCGGCTTGCTGGAAAGGCTCATGGGCGGGCGATACCCAGGCCATGGGTATGCTGATGACGTAGCCGTCATATCACAGCGCAAATGCAACTGCACGATTAGGGAACACTTGCAAAACGCTCTTAACCTAACGTGAAGATGGGTAGATTGTAAAGGTCTAAACATTAGCCCCAATAATTCTACCCTTATAGCATTGATCCGAAGGCGTAAGCTGAGGAATCTTCGACAGTTGACTCTGAGGGGAGAAAACATACATATCTCGAAGGAGGTTAAGTATCTAGGAGTAACACTAGACACGAGGCTTAACTGGAGCTGACATCTGGAAAACACTACCAACATCATTACATAACCATACAAAATGCAGCTATTGAAACTTTATTGGGCTCCCGCCTCTTTACTTTGTGATAAGGGAGAGGCCAGGATAGGTGCTTTTAGGTTGCAGCAAAATACCGGCAATATCAAAAGAAGGGCGGGACACATGGCAGTTGCAAACTTTGTGGGTGGAGATGTTTTAATTTGATGACAGGCCACATGATAAAGCGGTATAGCCCCAACAGACCATTTGAAGTAAGCTTTCCAGAAAGACTCGAATGAGAAAATGGTATGCAAGGTGTCAGAAGGCGGAATCAGACCTGGTGCACAGATGGGTTGTAAACCGCAGCTGGTACTGGGGCAGAAATCTACTCTGCTAGTTAGAGCAAATACTATGCACTGAGGAAGGATGCCTCTGTGTTTCAGGCAGAGGTCTATGCCATACTTCAGTGTGCTATAGAAAACAATAGGAATGCCGTCGTCTAAGAGGTGTTGTCAAGATTGGTTGGGGAATGCCTCGAAGAACTAAAATCGCTGGCGGAGCAGAACAAGGTAAAACTAATCTGGGTGCCAGGACATAGTGGTATCGAGGGTAACGAAAAAGCTGAGAATCTCGCTAGGAGAGGATGAGAACCAAACTCATAGGCGCTGAACAGTCTCTGGGGGTACCATAAAATATGGCCCAAAGCTTCATCAAAGACTGGTTATATAAAAAACAAGCATTACTGGGCAAAATCACTGTAAGGAATTTATTGGTCAAGCATGCAACAAAAGGGCTGTAGAACTAGTACATCTGAGCAGGGAACGGCTGCAAATCATAACTGTTTTTTTAACTGGTCACGCACCCGTCAAGGTGTATCTCATAAGATAGGCCTGTATAACGGAGACCTTAGCTGCAGACTCTGCAATAAGGAACCAGAAACACTCAGGCATATCCTAGTGAACTTTGAGGCACTGGATTACAGGACGCAACGCATTTTTGGACAATCGAATATAGACCCAGATAAAGAAACACCCAGCAAAGGACCTGTACAGCCTTATGCAGGACATACAAGTATTGTAGTGGATATCATAAGCTACACAGGTTTAGCACAGTAAGGCTTATTGGCTGCGGTGCAAACTGAGGACGTAAGTCCGATAGGCCTGACAAGGAACAATAGTTATTTATTATACAAGGGAAAAAATTATTAGATTTTAGCTCGAGGTAAGCGAGCTAAAGCGAGAGCTAAAATCTAATTTTTTTCCCGTGTATAATACAATATTTTTTTCTGTGATGGGAAAAACGACGATTTAATATTGAAAAAACACGTAAATACTATATATTAAAGTCAGAAAATTAATCGATGTTACATTTCAAGTGACATTGCACCTGCGTTGCTAATGGAAACCTGTAAATTAATCAAATATCTGTCAATTTAAGCGGGCAAAAAGTGAGCACTTTTTTCCCATGGGCAAAAAGTGATCACTTTATGCCCGGGTTGATAAAGTGACATTTTATTACCTGTCAAGAAGGATAAAATGTCAACTTTTTTTCCCGTCACAGAAAAAAATACATTTAGTGACAATACATGCTTGCTTCATGATATTTGTGGGATAAAAATCTAGCCTGTTAATAACTTTTATCTGCATCTGCATTTTCAACAAACAAATTACACACAACAAGAACTTTTTGTATTTATGTAAACAAAAATATACAAAAAAAAAATTATAATCCTATACGAAAAGTCCTGTAGAATAAAAACTAACATACATGTCACAGTATGTGTTGGAAGTGCTGCAGCAATAATTTTCGTACCGAAAACTTACTAATCATTTCTGTAGAACAAACAATTATTCATTTTACATGGTATGTAGTTGCGAATTTGTGTAGAAGAATTTTACAAAAGCAAGTTTTGGGATTGGTTTGCTAAGTGGTGTTCGTCTGGTACGATAAATTACATTCATTTACGCGCTTTATTATTTCGTATTGACCTTTTCAGTGCTTTTGGAAATTTGTTGCATTTGTTCTAAACTTGTTTCTATCATGTTCAACAACTTACATTGCCTGAGACTTTGAACAAATAATTTCTAGTTCATTACTAGCTCGTAATAATGCATCACGAAATCGCTGTTTAAGGATAGCTTTCCCTCCAAAAGTTTCTTTATCACATTTTTCTAATTCGCGTTCTAAATTTGTAACTTTGTTCAAGGCTGGCTCTGTAGCTTCCCCATCCTGAAATGTTTGTCAACTATTTGGCGAATGTAGATTGAGAATACAGAACTGAGAGTTGATGTTCGTATTTAGCTCTCCGGAGTTGAAATTCATCTAAACAGTGGACGGAGATTCTGATGAAGAAAAGTATTACTGTGTTGCTTCTTGCATGTTGCTTAAGGGTCACAATCCTGCGCCTCGCGCCTTCTGGCCTCTTCAGCAGACTTGCCTGGACGACTTCACGGGAATGTGGTTGCTGGCCAGTTCTGCAGCGTAATTTGTAACTACTTTATCCTGACAATATTTTGAATTAGCGTTTTTTTCCGGGTCAACCTTTCTAAATCATTCTTAAGAGTGGACCTAGTGTACAAACCACTGGATTTTGGCAATGCTGAAATCTCTCGTGATTTGCTCGTTTTTAGCAAACTATTCAGCCGATGCTTAATGCGAACTTCAAGTGTTTGAAGAAGTAGTCTTGTGAGCGAGCGCCAGGTCAACAACTCATTATACTATTCATTGACCTCTGAAAGTGGCTAGTGGACATGCGCTCATTGTGACGAAATAAAAATAGTACCGTGTCATCAGCGTAGACTTCCAGCGAGGTCGCATGCTCATGCGGAACATTTGCCATATGCAAAAAGAAGAGTCCAGGGTGCCGCGTGTAAATGCAGAGGTATGTAGGTGTCAAGATGCGAAATCAAAAAAAAAACATCAAGATAAACGAAACCCTCCTTTGATTCATCTACCTGTGAGAAAACTTCTTATTCGTCAAAAGAAGATGGTTGAAGGCAAAAACAGTTACTAAAACTAAATTGTTTAGGGCGCACTCACAATTTAGAGTCCGTAGACATAAAACGGATGTGAGGCTGTAGGTGTAATGCTGATAGTAAATTTGGGTAAAAGGGAATAACAGCAAGTCAAGCATAAGAAAAAGTCAAATACGTTCAAATATTTGGAAATCCAAACAAATTTTTAGAAACAAAAGATATTAGAGATTATTACAAAAATACAAAAAATTCTGGCCACAATTCGACATTCACAAAATTCAATAATTTGTAGGCTATAGACACAAGCTTAAACAGCCTGTAGGCATTGGAAAATTAAAATTACAATGTGGTCCTTCTAAAGCAGGTTATGAAGATTGTACTTTGCGAGATTTTCGAAAGAAAGTGCTACTCGCTAAGAGTAAAAGTGTTACTTCCGGTCCGAATTTTGAATTGAAGACCTACTTCCGGTATCAATTTCGAAAAAACTTTCATAATAAAATTCTTCTCAAATTCAATTTTCAGTACATATGAATTCTTTATAAATTTGTATAAACTTAGTAATTGACGAAATAAAATTTGGAATTGATACCTATAGCGGTTTGACCGCTATCGTGGTCACAGACACACAGAGAGAGAGACATTTTTTAAAAACCACTTTTTTCGGTATCAGGGGACTTCAAAACGTCGACATCTGCAAAAATCTCGAGGTCGAAAATATTCATCAAAATACTTCCTTATACTACGTATAAGACAGTAAAAAGAGAAAACGGAATTCAATCTTCCATTTGTTCTCAAACACTCTGTTTATGGTTTATAGTTGAATAAATCCCCTAGCACTAATTCAAATGGTAATACTAGTTCCCTTAAAAAAATTAAAGGAAATTGCCAAGGGCACTAACACGTGAATGTGAATACACAAACAAACAAATAACGCAGCATGTGGTCTAAAAACAAAGAATATTACTATTATTAGTGCAAATTAATACCTGTACAGCAAAAATCAAACTTCAGCAAAATACATTTTTACGATCCTCTTACGTACTGATGTTGCAGATAAAAACCTCAATGCTTCAAAATCCGATCAACTATCGAAATAAAGGAATGGCGTCTTCTAGCAAAAATTCTGCTCAGGATTAAAAAAACAGTTCCTGTACTTACTTCGTCGCAACTAAAATCCGGCTTCCACACTCAGTCGTTACCACGATAAGTAAATTCGACAAAAAATATTACAACAAATTTAGGGTTAAATTACAGCACAATTAAGACTGAACACGTGAAGTTCCGTAACAAGGAAATCAAAAGTCGGGTACAAAGCCGACAAAATGACTAAATCGACCCGTGAAAGATGGACATGCGCGAGCTGTATCGCGAATAATGACTGAAAAAGGAAATATGAGATTTGTGCCATAGATTTAATAGAAAATTCATTAAAAATTATCCCGAATTTTTTACAATTATTAAAAATGAAAGGCCTAATCAGAAGAGGGAACTTTAAATAAATAATAAGAGGAAGCGTTACAATAACACACAGATGGCACCAGAAGCACGAATCGAAGGAAAAATTCTTATTTAAATATTCAAAACCCAGTTATATAAATCACACTTGGTGCCACAAAGAGAGGAAGTTATTAAATAATAATTAACAGAAAAATTTTAGTAATGTAATTTAGTAAAAATAAACTAATTACACGACAAAATATTGACCAACCAAGAATAGAAGTAGGCAACCAAACGCGCAATAACAGTATGACGAAAAATCAATAATCAGACTTTGGCAAACTCAATATACAGGACGCGATTTTTATACCATAAAGCTACGCGCACACTGCACCGACCGGTACGGCAAAACTAGCAATTTTGGGGAGGTGCGCACACTGGAACGACCGGTACGACCGACCTGCACGACCAACGGGAACGGAACGGACAAATTCTACAAAGTCCTTCCTTGTGACTCATTTTTATATTCAGTCTTAAATGGCGAAGTTCTGTTCCGGTCGTAGGAAACGGTGACAAACGCTAGCACCGACCGGAACGACCGGCACGGTACGCCGCGGATTGTCCAAAAGTTCCTTCACTCCGACTTTTTTCAAAACAGCAAAAGTGGCGAATCGTCCGTTGCCTGTCGGTGTGTAGTGTGCGCGCCTCCATAGAAAAACATGCATTTGACTTTTAGAAAAACCCCGGTCGCCCGTGGCGGTCGGTGCAGTGTGCGCGTAGCTTAAAGCAAGTTTGAAACGAATTGAGACGGTCTTATATTCTTATATACTGTAAGTACATGGTTGAAGTGCTATACTACCAGGGTGCTAATTTCTACAGTGACACACAAAGATATTGCTTTAATAGTCTATAAATATACCAAATTGTTTTTAGTAGAAAATGTTCTGTATAGAAACTTATTATGTGTAGTAATAATATGTAACTACTATAAACAAAATAGGAATGTTTGAAAGGATGCTACCTCCGTGGAGGTATCTTTCATACCTGTTTGTAATTACTAATAAATTATCATAATATTATTGTTAAACGTATTAGTTTTGTGTTGTAAGTGCATTTAATATCCACTTATATACATAGCGAATTTTCTAGCATAAATTAATTGAAGAATTACTATAATATGTTCTATTTGTTTATATATAGTCCATTACAGATATTTATCGAGAAAAAATTCCAAGCGATGCTCCACCGTCTTATAGAGGACAACTAGTGAAATATTCTTATAAAATAACGATAGGAACACAGAGAGTAAGCAGTCCCGTGAAGTTACTAAGAGTACCTCTTCGTGTTCTATCAGTTTGTGCACCCGGATTAAGTGATATAGGTGGTCTCTGCAATGATACAACAGAGGAATTATCGCCAGCTAATCCTTTCCTAGAAATCAGGCAAAGAGAAACACCGTTTGATATAGCGTTACAGACATTACAGGTAAATATATTTTAATAAAATGCAATATTTAAAGATGCAAGCTTTAACGATCAACTATGCATCTCGGAGAGTGGGAATAATATGTTGTACAATAATAGACGAATTTGTAGAAAATAAGTATATATAATAATAAGTTTCACTTGGCGTTGTACTTCAATTTACGTAAAATTTATGTATAATATGAAAATAATACGAGGGGTGCCCAAAAGAAACAGAACTGATGTAGTGGTGGACCGAGTTTTTGAAGTACCGCGTTCTGGCGTTAGGAGGCGTATAGAGCCACCATTGCCGAGTCAGTAAGCCAAGCGGCGTCCTTAAGTTTAATTCAGCTTGTGTATTTTTTTTGTGACAATTGTTTTGTGTGCTCATCGTTTTTGTAATGGCTGATTCTTGTGAACAACCCCTGGCGTTAAAGTTTTACTTCTTGTTCGGTAAAACTGGCACAGAAACTCTAATATTGAAAACGGCAAGTTCGCGAATCTTCCAGGAAGATCAACGATAAACCATTGGAGAAGTTGAGGAGCTGCTTTGAGTGATTTGGAGTATCAGTTCAGTGTGCTTTAACGGAAGATTTGAGGATGGAAAGGGTGGCTGCCAAATTCGTACCTCGACTGCTGAACAAAAACAAGGTTGCGTGGAAGCATGCTGTGCTTTGAAAGAAGTTCTGAAACAATCCAAACTTTTTTCCAAAACATCTGGCGAATCATGGTGCGACAGTCACAACCCAGAAACGAAGCAACAACTAAGCCGACTTCCAAGTTCGCCTCGCCTCAAAAAAGCTCAAGTGAAATCAAACGTCAAAACAATGCTGATTTGTTTTTTTCGATGGGAATCGTCCATTCAGAGTTTGATCCACAGGGTCAAATATTGAACAAGTGTATTAGTCCTTGAAAGAGAAAATTAAATAAATAAATTTAAAAAAAAAGTAAGTTCTGTTTCCTTTGGGTACCCCCTCGTCAAATAGCAACAATATCTATAATGTCTATATCATTTTACTTGCGTTAACAAATCAAGTTAGATTGGATAATAGTAAATAAAAATATACATATTTAATCAATATTGAATATGTATATTTTCATTGTTTTGTTTTTCACATGAACAACTTACTAGTTTCTGAAACATAGCACCTTGATAATATCTCTCTTTATAGCATGTAAAGTAATAATAATATTTATAATTGCAGAATATAACTGCTAGAAGAAATCCAAATTTCTATATGATATCTAATATTTTCGGAAAAGTTGCTAGATTTTGCATATTCAAGCCTGCGTACAAGTTAGGTGAAGACATTATAGGAACATTTGATTTTACTGTAGCAACTGTTAATTGTGTTCAAGTATCAGTGTCTTTGCAATGTGAAGAAGAAACTCAACTTGAAGATTCCAAACAAACTAAAATTACAACATACAGTAAGCATCATGAGGTGTGTTTAGGATTAAAATATACACAAGTGATACTACCAATACCGCTACATGTGACACCGGCATTTTCAACTCCGTTAGTAAGTCTTAAGTGGAGACTGCATTTTGAATTTGTGACAAGCACAAATGCAGGATTAGAAATTCCTACTTCAGAAACTACTTATTGGCAAGCACCCGCAGATCTATCAATAGAAACTATGGTTTGGAGTTTGCCAATTAGGCTATTTTCTACTACCCCTGTTTTAGTTGCCCAAGGTTTACAATCAAATATTCAACATAGATTATTAATAAGATGATTTATGTATGTTTAAATACTTGTTAACTATAATTCAACTTATTATAATTTTTATAAAATAAAATCTCTATTGGTATATAATACAAACGAGTGTCGATTTTTATTGAAAACTTCATATATAAATGATATGTACCTACGTATTAAGGATTTTCGATTATAATTTTGGTAAAATTGAGCAGAATATTAATAAAAGCAATAAGGCAATAATAAATATAAATATGTATAAAAGACAATTCAGAATGGAAGATGATACAGGCAATACACATAATCAGACTAATATTTTAAATATCAAATTGACAATTAGAATATAACGTGAGACATGCGTTACACGAAACGGGTGTCTTCGTCAAAACATTCTTCAAATGAGTAGATATTACTACTAAGACGTTGGTGATATAATTTTGATGTGATGGTTTTACAGCCTGACAACTCCGATTATCCGGTCGTATGGGATGATATCTTTATTTCGGGTTCCATAGTTATCATAATCCTTATGTGTCTTGTAGTTATTTGATGAGTGAATGTGAATTAACTTTTCCATAATAATAAAAAGAAGAAGATGAGCATGGTCAGTATTTCCAATTTTTTAACAATTATTTGCTGTTTATTTTTTGGAAGTGGATGATATCATCTCATATTAGGTCGTTACTAAAAGACACACTCAGGCATTTTTTGTGTTGAAACTACTTCAAAACTAGTTTTTGAACCGTATAGTCTCTAATGTCATGCAGCAATCTAGAAAATGCTTATTTTTCAAAACATTGATTTTTTTAAAAAGTCGTCGCGAAAAACGCTTGTTTTGTAAATATAAAGACTCTCATCAGATATCTCATGATGATGATGAGGACTCTATTTAATTGATTCACCAAAGCGCCATTGGTATTTTAGCGAATGCAACGTTTTACAGCCTTGCTTCAATATAACATAATTGTCACAATGCTACTATCCGTCCATCGGATCTTTTGAGTCACGTGATTAATTGCGTGCGTTATCAAGGACATCCGCACCTAGAATGTATATATACTCATTTCTTTCCAATCTCAATGACTAGATAAGGATAGCAATTTTAAACTTTAAGGTGGGGTTGTCTTCTCCATAAGAGTAATAAGCCAGACAGAGAAAATATACTGCCATGACATGTTACTGCGGTAGTCAATTTATTAAATTTTGACATAATATAACATTGTTCTTTGCGTTTTGGTTTAATTTCGTTATATTGCTTTTCTAATTATCTTTTCAGAACTAAAAAAAAAACTGTACCTATTTAATACATTTTCTGTAAGTATTCTAATCACTAAATTTATTGGTTATAGGTTAAGAATTTATATTTATTACAGAGATATGCCTGAGAAACGTCTGAATTCACATTCTCAACAACTTGTATTAAATGTCCTGGACTTTTTTGATAGAGAAAAACAAAGTCGTGCACTTCTCATAAATATAAATGCACCTCTTGAGGTAAGAATTATATAATATATTTTTTGAAATCATAATAAAGGTTTGAATATTGCAGAGAACAGCTGCTGCCCTTAAAATCTCCGCACAAACTATCAGAAATATAAAACAACGAAAAGCAAAAGACCCAGTACTTTCTTCACCCAGTAAGAAAAGAGCTCGTGTCAAACCCAAAACAGAAGATTTACGAGAATCTTTAAAGATGGAAGTACGAAACACTATTTATAACATGTATAAAGAGAGTATGTTATTAATTCATTTATGTTTCACAATTTTAATATATTTGAAATTATTTCAGAGAAACATGTTAGTCTGCTTACATTGAAAAACGAATTACACACCAAAGCAGTAATTGATATTGGAAAATAAAAGCATGATATAGCCCTTTACCGAAGCACTTTTTTGAGGAAGTATACAGATAATTTAAAGTCAAATTCTCCAAGACCGGTGGTATTCCTTGATGAAACATGGATATATTCAAAAGATAATTGAGGAAGATCTTGGCATGATACATCTACAAAAAGTGTTTGAAAGCCAGAAGGTTATGATGGCAAAAGGTTTATAGTTTTACATGCCAGAGGTGAATCAGGGTTTATTGAAGGTGCAAGTTTGATATTTGCATCGAAAACCAAAGCAAAAGACTATCATGCTTAAATGAACAGTAAAAAGTTTGAGCAATGGATTAAAATACAATTCATGCCACATTTACCAAACAATTCACTTGTGATAATGGACAATATACCATATCATAGTGTAGTAATAAATAAAATCCCAAATTCTGCATCGAGAAAACAGGAAATAATAGATTGGCTGTCCAGCAATAATAAGTTTTTCCGGTGAATTCACAAAATATGAATTGTTGAATTTAGTTAGGAGAAACAAACCTGAGAAACTGTATTTAATCCTAATGAAACATCCAATTGAGATTTAGAATCTGAGTGATGTTTTTGTAATATAAAACAATGTGTGTGTTGAGTTTATAAACATGATAATGCAGAGTGATTACCTGAAGAAGTTCTTATCTGAATTCACAAAATATGAATTGTTGGATTTAGTTAGGAGAAACAAACCTGAGAAACTGTATTTAATCCTAATGAAACATCCAGTTCAGATTCAGATTTAGAATCTGAGTGACGTTTTTGTAATATAAAACAATGTGTGTGTTGAGTTTATAAACATGATAATGCAGAGTGATTACCTGAAGAAGTTCTTATCTGAAAATCCATTTATTAACAACTTCTTTATTTTATGTGGAAATGTACGTGTTTTTGTTTCGGTGAAGCATTTATAAGAAGTTAATTTAAAACCAATGGATGTGTAGTGCATTATTATGAAATGTGAATCAATACTTTCGGCTCACTCTACATGCATGGCTGGTAACAGCCGAACATTGTAGTTATGTTGGTGCATTATTATTTCTAGTATACGAAGAAAAAGAAAGCCACTCATGCACTGATTAAGGATTAATTATTTAAACTTGTCTTTAAATTTACAATACCTAACAAAATAATCAGAGGATTGTTTAATAAGATTTATTTATTAAGATAGTTTCACTTAATTATAATAGAAGCAATAGTTAATAAATAGTAATATGAAAATAAGTTTAATCATATAGAAATATTATGTGTGAGATTATAACAGTTTATTATAATATTTAGCATACAATATATGAGTTTAAAAAAATGTAAATAGATTTCCAATATATTAATAAATAAATTTAACTTATTATTAAAGTTTTGTGTTTTGTCTGTAATGAAATGCCTATTTAAATTCTAAAATAATGACCCCGTTGTACAGGAATAAATTAATATTGTATAGTGCCATAACTAATTATAAATACAAAATGCATTTAAACATTTTATGTGTTCTATATTCAGACTGACATGATTTGTTGTTAAATATTTTGAGATTTATTCCACTATTACGTTTTTTTAATAGATACATACTAAGGAACTGGACATAACATAACCCATATGTTGTAGAATGAATGAATGACAGACCGGTAAAATTTGTTCATAACCCCAACGGTTATTATTGTTTTACACTTTTTTATTAAATTTCATTATGATAGATATAGCTAATTTTAAGCAATGAATAAAACATGGTATAAAATATAATTTTTTTTAGATATAAGCATTATAAGCTCTTTATTTTTAAATGTTTAATTCTATTTTGTAAGTAATGAATTTGAGCCAGAAGTGTTGATTTAATTCATACGGATCAAAATTAATCACGTGACTCAAAAGATCCGATGGACGGATAGATTTATTGCATAAGTGTTTTAGATAGCATTTTATCCACGCAAGCATTGATTTTAAAAATTAACAACATAAAGTAATCAACAAACATTGAATTTAAAGTTACAGGTTGCAGTTGCATATATATTATTGCATATGTTTATTTTGTAAATTAAATATTTAAGCACGACTGTGGTGGTGGAACGTAGAACGACTGAGGACGTCACATCTATAATTTCCCAATTCAATCAGTTAAATGCTCTCAAAGTTAGTTTGTATTTAATGCATAGTACACACTTGCGATTATACCTACCTAACCTTTAAGTAATGTTTGTGTTTATCCCAAGACACCACTAGTTTTGAAAACCACTTTGAACCATAGTATGATTGGGATTCCTGGCAATGCATGCCATCGATCGTCAAATGTTTTAATATTTGCCAAGTTATATACACTTTGTTAGATATAAAAATGTACTGATTAGTAAAGGTTATGTTTAGGTCACAGACTAAATAAACCAGACTGGTAACTAAAGCCCAAATTTTATCCAGATTACGCCTCCTTGTTTAGCAAATGAAAATATAAATCCTCTACCATCTTTGTCATATTAACTGAACCGGAGATGAGATGACGCTAGCGTCAATTGACATTTTTTTGTTATGTTGTGGTTATACCGTTGATTGAACGAATACATATTATTCCTTCAATCAATGTCATATGTCATTCCAAAAAATATTTCTAATTTGATGTATTATTACAATCCTTTCTTGTTGTACATCATATAAAGTCTATGAGGAAAGAATAGAACAGGAGAGATAATAAACTGGTGGGGGAATAGGTATTATTTAGACGGAAGTTGCCACTTTAAGGCAGGTCAGTTATGGCAATATTGACCAATCATAATTTATAAAATGAATATTTTGAATAATTAGTCGTATATCTGACATGTTTGATTATGTGTTCAGTGGCGTAACATACATATCCTAGGCAACTAGCTGCCGGTCTGGTTTGTTTAGTCTGTGTTTAGGTTGTAGATTTGCTGGGCTTCATAAAGTTTAAATTTTAGCATATAATTGCATAAATTTACTAATAAGATAAAGTACAAACAAAAATAATATTGTAATATCGAAATTGATTACAATAATTAATTCAACTAAATTTAACAAAGTGGATGCTGTTGATATAAAATATAACTATTACATTCAAAAGTAGATACGCATAAGCGACACAAAATTAAATAACTATAACATTTAAATTGATCTGTATTCTAAATGAGGAACCACGTGTTCAAAAATCGTTAATCTCGAAATACGAGAATAAATGATCATCAAGCCCCAAATCACGCTGGTCGACCTAATCTGAATACTAAAATCGTTCTATTTTAAATGTCGATCATCAATAGTCTATATACATTTCAACAAAAAATGCCTTCTATACAGTATGAAAATTCTCCAATCGCCACATTAATTTTAAATATAGATCTGCCTAAACTCTGACAATTAAACGTGGGCTATACTGATATGAGCAATTCTAATTTCAAGAATTAATTGCGTGTGACCACCTGTAGTCAAGCGCCATCACACAGGTACAATAACACTAAAACTAAATACAAACTAATTAGAAAAAGTAAGAAGACAAAAACAATAAAAATTGTTCATTACAAATGTATATATCATGGATAAATTAATACAGAAAAACGAAACATACTTATAAATGCATTATGTGTAAAAGATAAAATCAGTAATTCATTCTCTAAGTCGGAGATGGCGTGAAGAGTATTAAATTCTATAAATAAGCGATACACAATATTCAACTATACTAAGCCGTAAAGAGGGAGGAAGACTGAACAACCAGGCGCATTATTATTCACGATACAAAAATAGTGATTAATTTTTCAAAATAAACAATCAAATCAACTCTTTGATATAAAATAAAATACATCATCTCTGAATTCATTAAATAAAATCTGTAATTCTCTCCGGTAACGAAATCAACGTGATTTTACACCTAACATCACAAATGTTGATGTTAATTTTATAACTATTACCACTGACTACTACTGTTGCATGAATAATTTCGTTAGAACTAAGTATGGAAATTTGTATTATACATTTTCACGAAAAAAAAATAGCGCTTAGTTATTACAAAACTTTAAAGAATGAAGCAATAATTGAGTTAAAAGTTTTATTTTACATATATGTGTGCAAATTCTTATGACTGCGCTATTCTTCTACATACATTTTTAGTGATTCATACAGGCACTTAAATATGTACACTCTTTTCTTTGCCATCAATAGTATTTTGTGTCAGTATACGTAAACGTTATATGTAATAATATGTACACTATTATGAGCGTGATAGTCATTTCATTACAAGGTAAGAATAAATATCGATTTTAAGTATTTTAAATTTTAAATAAATGTTCGTTTGGAAGGCTATGCTTCATTCGATAAATACATACGTGCATAGAGTATCATGCATAAATCATGTATGCAAAGAACGATCTAGTTACTGCAGTTATTGGTAAAAGTAATAATAAAACTAATTTCTTTTTTGTTTCTCCATAAAATGCTTCACAATAGTTGTGATCAGTTTATTGTCATCAGCCTCAAACTGTTTTAAGATTCGACAAAAAAAGTTTAAGTGTCAAATTTGAACTCTAGGATCAATATTAAAATTCTTTGGAACCAACTGTGCAAGTCATGACTTGTGTTTTGCTGCATTGTAATGGAGTAACAAAACACCTTGTGTTTATTACATTTTACTTTGAGTTGATTCATAAACTTTCATAATAATAATAATTCTTTTGATTTTCATATAATCAAAAACTGGTATATTTTTTCGACTTCGTTACTAATGAGCAACTTTTTGATGAAACATTTGTGTTCACATTATGATTATGAGCAACTACACAAAATTTAAAATGAGACAAGCATAGAGCGCCCATATATGAACGCCCTAATGAATGTAGTTTGACAGCAGAAGCTCTAATAATAGTTATGTATAACTATTAGGATCTATTAAATAAATCAATATAAGAAACTAATTTAAATATTTGTATGTCTAACTATCTACATAGGTATTCTCGGAGAAAATTTCAGTACAAGAATAGTAGGCGGAAAAGAAGCAACAATTGAAAGGTTTCCTTATCAAGTTATGGTAATTTGCGACAAAGACCTATCTTATACATTATGTGGTGGTGCGTTGCTGAACAAAAATACAATTGTAACGTCAGCTCATTGCGTGTACAATTGCGACAATTCGGACCTTGTTATTATTGCAGGTAAGAAAATCAAATATGCAAATCGTTTTTTGTAGTACCTAGTTACTAGTGAGTCAATTATCAGGTGAAGAGGTATCATGACTAGCATGCTTGCACTTCGAAATGATAATTGTAGGCGGCCCTTACTTTAAACGGATGCAAGTGAACTACTACGAAAATACAGTGTGTGGCTAAATGTTCGTCGGCACTTACCCGCGTAACTGGGAGTTCCGCCGCTAGGCGTTATCTTTAGTAACGTGTCCGCCGGCAAATGCAGTGCTTTGTAAAGAGAATGCGGAATGGGCATATTTGTTTTGTCGATCTCCGCCGTGTGTATTCTATACTCCATTCAGTCTAAGAATAAAGCATTGGGAAAGATAGGGCTTAAAATAAACGTTTGTGATTGGTTGAAATCGAGTGTGCATTTACACCGGCAAAATAATCGCATTTAGCTCGTTCTGTCAAAAATTTGTTCACTGACAGTTTTGTTCAAAGATTTTGTCGATTTCCGTATTTTACATAGTTATTTGTTGTTAATATTCTTAAAAAATAGTTCTTAGAACTCGCAAGTGAAATATTCATTTGTTAAGGTATTTTATCAATTTCGTTAACTTTCTTTTCGTAATCGCTAATATTCTATAGTATGGCGGAAGCAGTTATACCAGGTCCTTCAAAAAATCGTAAAGGGAAACACATAAGATCTGGACAAAGGCAAATGGCTTATAATGTGTACATTAAGCATAAAGACAATATGTCTAAAACAGCTGCAGTCAATCAAACAGCAGAGGAAGTGGGTATTAATAGGAATACAATGTACTGCATTATTAAGGAAATGGAATTATATGGAGTTCCAATTTCTCCTCCAAGAAAAAGAAATTATCGTCATACTTACAATAAATTGGATGAAGCACAAAAAAGTACAATTAGACGACATGTGCATTCCTTTTTCTTCAGGAATGAGTTACCAACTTGTACAAAAATTTACGTAAATGTCAAAATATAATGATATCAGATATGTATATCCCTGCTATCCATCTGACAGTAAACATATGTTTTACTTGTTTTCAAAATACAAAGTTCATCGTGTGTAAACTGTGCTCATATTGTAGCGCCATCTACTCCATTCTTAGACTGAATGGAGTATAGTACTCGGAAATTCCACCATCATTATAACAGTCATGATCATAACCTAATTTTATTTGTAAATTTAAGTACGTCTTGAATGTGCATCGACTACAGAAATGTAAAAGGTAAAAGATATAAAATTTGGACAAGTTTTCGAGTATTATGAAGAATTTATAATAGCGTTAAATAATTGTAAGGAAGGTGTTATTTTATAAAATATTAGTCAGAACTATACCAAAGCAAATAAAGAACACTCAACAGTATATTAATCCCAAGTTAAAATACTACCAATTCAAGTATACCTGCGTTCAAGTTGGCAAAGTGTAAGACCAGATAAGTTAACAGCTGCCAGTTGCACATTTATAGCAGACCAAATTATTATACTAATTGCCTTGACATAACCATAATAAATATGCTATCAACCTCTGTAAAGAAGGTTGAAAAGTTCACATTATGACATTACATTAAGAGCATCGCCGCAGTGGGTTTTTTTTCCCTAAGATGATAATCCAAGATGAAGAGAAGTAAAGTTCATAATGGCCAACAAAGATTTAAATGAGAGACGATTATTGGAAGAAAAGTTTCCTTACGCAAATGTTTTAATATGTATTTTCTACATTATGAAGACTTTCAATAGAAAAATATATCCAAACAAGAAACTAATATTAGCTCAATCACAAACACTTTTAAATATTTTACAGCAAATTGTATATACTCGTGATACGACCACATATACTGTTTATATGAAGATTTCAAAACTTACCGTTATTGAAAATTTTAACAAAAATTGGCGTAATATTAATGATGATGGACGCTCAGACCAAAATTTCAGTAAATTATTTCTTAAATACCACAAATACCAGACTCGAATGCTTTAACACAAAAATAAAATCATTAGTGGATAAATACACTACACTATCTGGTTTTCTTGATAATTTCTTCAAGTTGATTATGACTATGAACGATGAGCGAGACCATAAAGCTGCAAATTTAATGTATAGGGTTCCTATATGCTTCAATGAAAAGGGCGCACTTCATATACATCCTTCAGCTTTTTGACGTGTTATGCTTTTGAATTCGTAAAAAACGGTGTTTGAATATAAGCAACAGCTGAAATTTGAAATATTAAACCAGAACTGAATCGTGTAACTGCCTTGTTGGCATATTTAAAAAAAGGGAAGATCTTCCTGTGAATATGTACAAAGATAGCACATGCAATGGATGTTGGACAAGAAAAGACTCTCACACTAAGACACTCATTCTAATCTTTTTAAAACCCAATACACTTGAATCAATTACTTGATTTACATCCACAAGTTTGTACCTACTAATTTCCGACTCTATTTACTGGGCAAATGTCGAACTAGTTAGTACCGCTTTCTAATATGTAAGTACTTTAAAAGCTATGTAGCACTCAAATCAAATTTTCAACAGGTCGATAGGCCTATGGCCTATTAATGTTTCAAGCTTACTTAACTAAGGTGACCATACGTCCCGAATCTCCCGGGACATTCCCTGTTCCGGTTTCTTACATCTCGTTTATTAGTGTGACCATATGTCCCGAATTTTCCGGAACAGTCACGACGTTTTATATCTCGTTTATTGGTCGCGAATTTATATATTTGACCTACATAGTACTTACTACATACCACCCCCACCACAATAACAATAAAATAATTTATTTGTAAAAAAAATATAGCGTCACGAATTTCGAAATCTGGTCACCTTAACTTAACTGAAGTAATTCTTCCGCTTTTTACGAAAGGCTTCCCAGTAAACTGAAGGGATTGTGTTAACCCTGTATATATGTTTCCACTTAATTAATCGAATTATTGCCTACCTTCCAGTGCAACTTCTTCTTTTGCTAGGGTGTCAGTTTCCCGTTGCCTATGATTTTAGGATGACCAGGTACCAAATTAAAGTTCTTTCGACAAGTCGCTAGTTTTTAGCAAAATTTCTAGAAACACCAGCATTGGATTAGACTTAAACTAGGCTATTACTGACATTATTAACCCATTTAAACCTACCGTCCTTTTAAAAGGACGCCACATAAAATAACCTTGCAATACAGTAGAGCTACTGGATCAGAGGTGACACCCCCTACAATATATAACTTATTATACTTAGAAATGAACTGTCAAATAGTTTTATGAAAATTGTGGGAGAGTGCCTTGAAATGCTGGTGTTTTGTTGATGTTCAGATTTAGCTTCGACAATGGACAATTGGAGGTAAGTAATTGTGTATTATCTATAAATTTACTCGAAGTTTCTACTTGTTTGGGGTCAGCAAGAGTACAGAATACGCTGTAGCATTATAATTCTTTATTCTAACCTAATATATGCGGAGTATAGAGCAAAATATAATAGTGTCCTTTTAAAAGGACAGTAGGTTTATACACTACTATGACACAAACATTGCATATTTTTCAGTTACTGGAAAAAACCTCTAACCTTGGTAGAACTGCTGGATGAACTAGAAAAAGATAATATAGAAATTCCAGAAATAATAACAATTCTTCCTCCAGAAAATGCAAATGCTGACTGCGACTGCGATACTGACGAGGACTCAGGAGATGAAGATTTAGTTGTCCTAAATAATTTACCGGGATCTCAGCTCACTGCTGAAGCAGAAATACAAATAAAGCCGTCAGTGGAACAATGGGATAGTGATGATGAGAAACCTAATTGTCTTCCTTTATAGAACGCAAACCAAAACAAAACAATTTCAATACAGAAAATGTGATTTGGAGGTATCAGGATTTTCTGATTGGAAAAATATATTATCTGTGCGAAATAATATTTCACCTGCTACTACTTTTAAATTATTTTTCGATAACGAAATAATACATAAGATTTGCGATTTTACTAACACATACGCAATGCAGAAAAATCGAGTGGGGGACGTGACTGAAGAAGAGTTACTCTGTTTATTGGAATCCTCCTTTTGAGTGGTTACGTTCCACTTCCGCGAAAGTCAATGTTTTGGCAAAATAGGGATGACACAAGTAATAAAATCGTGTGTGATGCAATGTCCCGTGACAGATTTCAATATATTTTCAGTAGGTAACCTTCATTGCAATGATAATAGTCAACTTGATAGAGCCGACAAATATTCCAAAATGAGGCCTCTTTTTGATCTTCTCAATAAAAAAATTTTTGATCACGCACCCATCGAAGAGAACCATAGTCTGGACGAGTCAATGGTTCCCTACTATGGGCGTCATACAGGGAAACAATTTATTAGAGGAAAACCTATACGTTGGGGTTACAAATTTTGGACCGGCGCGTTGCGGTTAGGATATATTGTGTATTTTGATCCTTACCAAGGTTCCTCAACGACATGACCGTAGAAATATAAACAGATGGGTCTAGGTGCAACTGTAGTTCTACAATATACAGATGTTTTAAAAGAAATGCCATTCCAAACATTTCACCTGTACTTCGACAATTACTTCAGGTCACTTTCCCTTCTGAAAGAATTAAAACTGAGAAATATAAAAGCTACTGGTACATTGAGGGAAAATCGCATACCGCAATCCCCATTATCCACTGCAGGTTTACTAAAGAAAAAAGAACGCGGTTACTATGAGTACATTTTGGCCGATGACGAAATTATAATCTGTAAGTGGAATGATAACAGTGTTGTAAACGTTGCTTCCAATGCTCTCCCTGTTTTGCCAGTGAACAAAGTAAAAAGATTTTCACAATAAAAAAAAAAGCATGTCTATGTAAATCAACCCCGACTAATAAAATCCTATAACGAGAATATGGGAGGTGTAGATCGCGCCGATCAGAATTTAAGTAAATATAGGGTATCAATACGTGGGAAAAAGTGGTATTTTCCCTTATTTTCTCATAGCGTAGATATGGCTGCACAAAACGCCTGGCAATTACACAGACATAATGGCGGAAAACTTGATCTGCTAGAGATACGAGATACTCGAAACTCACAAACGAACAACAAAAAGAGGACCATCAAAATATCCTCAAAGTCTGCATGAATTTTCTCGCGGCGACAAGTTAGATCATCTAGTCCTATACAATGAAAATCGGCGGCGATGTGCCGTATGCCAAAGAAAAGCCAATTTTGTGTGCAAAAAATGTGATGTTGGATTGCACCCCAAATACTGTTTTATAAGATACCATACTCTGTTAGTTTTGTTCGTTTTAATAAAAAATTACACATAAACTGTTCATTATTTTTTCTTCCCAAGTAGTAAGCCATAACCCTACTGTCCTTTTAAAAGGACAGCATGTTTTAGCCAGTTGAAACCTTCGACAGTTTTCTAAAACGAATTTTCTAGTCTAGTTTATTGTTCTTTTTAATAAATACAAGAAAACATTATGTATTTCCACAAAAAATAGTTTCAGGGCTAAATGGGTTAAGTTAATATCGGGTGTAAAGATGGATGCGACTACAGAATAAGGCCTCCGTATCGATAATGCAGGAAAATACACATCAACCTGCATAGAACTTCCTTTATGCAGATAAGCAGTTAATACAACACCATGCATTTGAAAGATGTTTATAATGGTACCTCATTCATGCAGTCAGTTAAGATTCTTAACTCGCTTTTGCAGGAACCCGGAAGCACGCCTGGTAGGTTCTCACAACCTCGAAGGCTGAACAAATTTACTTAGAATAAAACCTATTAATATACAACTAGGTCTGTATATTTTACTTTTTAGTGCTTAAACTAGAATTTATATTATACGAGGAAAGATAGGAATGTTTCTAGAACGAACCAGAAGATGGCGTTGTGCGTGCGTTTCATGTGTTTTGAGTGTCCCATCTTATACCATGTGCTTGCCGTCAAGCTGCGGATACAGTTTATTGTAAGATAAAACGACGACACCGAGAGTTTGTATGAGTTAGTACGAGAAGGCAATATACAAACTGCTTTTTGGTCGAGTGTAGTGTTGGAAAAGAGGGGATTCGAGTACATTTACGCTGAGGCTAGACGGGCTAAACTGACTCTCGTTTTGATCAGGGCAACAAGGATAGATAGCAGCTGTACTGCAGTTTGTATATTGCTTTCTCGTACTATCTCATACAAACTCTCGGTGTCGCCGTTTTATCTTACAGTAAACTGTATCCGCAGCTTAACGGCAAGCACATAGTATATAACTACTATCAAATTTTTAGACAGATCGTGCATATCAAGCAAAGTAAACAGTGCGCGCATTTTCTTAATCATGAATAAAGCCGAATTCCGTGCAGTCATTAAACATTTTACTTTCTTATACGTAGTATAAGGAAGTATTGTGATGACGAAAATTTTCGACCTCGAGATTTTTGCAGATATCCATGTTTTGAAGTCCCCTAATACCAAAAAAGTGGTTTTTAAAAAATGTCTCTCTCTCTCTCTCTCTCTGTGTGTGTGTGTGTGTGTGTATCCACGATAGCGGTCAAACTGCTGTAGATATCAATTCCAAATTTTGTATTTACGTGTTAAATCTCCCTCTTGAGATATGATTAGTTTTTCAGTAAAATCGGTAGACCGGAAGTAGCAGTTTACTTCGGTGAAAAAATCGAATTTTGCCAATATTTCGTCAACTACTAAGTTTAAACAAATTTATAAAGAATTCATATGTACTTGAAATTAAAATTGACAACAATTTTATTTAAAAAGTTTTTCGAAATTCCTACCGGAAGTAGGTCTTTTACTCCTATCGAAAATCAGCTTTTTGCGAATATTTTGCAACTCATGCTTTTTAGACAGGTACGTTACGGATATAAAAGTATTTAAAACATAATTTTCAATATCTTTTGTATAAAAAAAATTTCAAAATTAAGATCGGAAGTACCATTTTTACTCTTATCGAATAGCGATTTTTTGCAAATAAGTATGTCGTAAATTATGCATTCTATGTATATTTATGAGGAGTACAAAAGTATTTAGAGTTGGATTTGGAATATTTTTTGTATAAATGAAATTTCAAAATTCGGACCGGAAGTAGCACTTTTACTCTTAGGGAGTAGCACTTTTTTTCGAATATCTTGCAAAGTATGCATTCTATAGAGATTTATTAAGAGAATAGAAATACTTAGAATAGGATTTTGAATAATTTTTGTTTAAAAAAATTCTTAACATTGTATAGTTTGCAACGCTCATGAGTATAAGAAAGTCGTGTGGTGGTCACACCTCATTTTTTTTTGAAAGGTTTAAATGCTAAAGATATAAAAACGGAATTAGATGACGTTCATGGCGATTCTTCGCGGTCGTATGCCACCGTTGCGAACAGGATTGGTGAATTTAAACGTGGTCGAACAAGCATAGAAGATGTAACGCGTTCTGGGAGATCTAAAACATCTACCGATGGGGAAACCATCAGAAAAGTTCATGAAATTGTGTTTAATGATCGCCGATTAAAGTTGAGAGAGATAGCAGAGGCAGTAAGCATATCATCTGACTATTTTATATCAACATTTGGACATGAGAAAGCGCAGTGTGAGATGGGTGCCTCGTTTGCTGTCAGTCAATCAAAAGCAAGCTCGTGTGACCGTTTCTCAGCGATGTCTAGACATGTTCAAGCGTAATCCTGTAGATTTTTTTAGACGTTTTGTAACCGTAGATAAAACACCACTTCACCCCAGAGACTAAAATACAATCAACGCAGTGGACAGTATGCGGTGAACCAACTCCAAAGAAGGTCAAGATGATGCGGTCAGCTGGAAAGATGATGACTACCGTCTTTTGGGATTCCCGAGGAATATTTTTTATCGACTACTTGCAACATGGGAGGACAATAACGGGTGTATTATGCATCGTTATTAGCCAGATTGAATGAAGAAGTCAAAGTCAAAAGGCCTCATTTGGCAAAGAAAAAGTCTTGTTCCACCAAGACAATTCCCCATCCCACAAGTCGGCAATTTCGATGGCGAAACTGCACGAATTACGATTCCAATTAACTGAACATGCACCGTGCTCGCCAGATTTGAGCCGTTCGGACTTTTCTATTTCCGAACCTCAAGAAATGGTTGGCTGGAAAGAAATTCTCATCGAATAATGAAATTATCGAAGCTGTAAATGAACATATGGAAGGTTTTGATAGCTCTTACTTTTCTGAAGGAATGACAGGTCTTGAAAAACGTTGGACTAAATGTATTGAGTTAAAAGGAGACTCTGTAGAAAAATAAATGATTTTACCCCGAAAAGTGGTGTTGTGTGTCTCATTCTAGAAACTCTCCGATCTTCCTCGTATTATGTCTATAAACAAAATAACTTAAAAAGTGGCGTTTACCAACAAATGGAAACTTATGCAACTTATATTACTCGCGGGACGGGTAGACGCAAGGGGGTGAGTTGGTGGAGGTAGACGATATTCGGTTTTATTCACAGATTCTGTCATATATAAAGGAATACTATAGATGGGAAACATAATGTATAAAGATGAGTACCTACTTACGAAACTGTTGATGTTATATAATAAGCCAATTTTCGTTTGCCCATAACTGTTATATTATTATACACTCGAATATTATAGGTATATATGACATTTAAATGCGAGTGACAGTTTGTAATTAAACTGTCACTCACATTTAAGTCTGCAATAGCTGACCGATTCCGATAGATTTTCATCTTCGCTAGGACCGGTAGAGATACCGTAAAGTGGGGATAGACGACGCAAAAAACCTCGTGTAAAATGTGTGTGACAATGTGTACTGTTTAATGTTTTTTATCTTTAAAAATAATTATATAAATTTGATTTTTTCTTTATATCGTACATCAAATGTGCAGCTGGCGCGTAGAAGTCGTTTTTACTTTCTTATACGTAGTATAAGGAAGTATTGTGATGATGAAAATTTTCGACCTCGAGATTTTTGCAGATGTCCACGTTTTGAGGTCCCCTGATACCAAAAAAGTGGTTTTTAAAAAAATGTCTGTGTGTGTGTGTGTCTGTGTGTCTGTCTGTCTGTCTGTGACCACGATAGCGGTCAAACCGCTGGAGATATCAATTCCAAATTTTGTATTTACGTGTATAATCTCCCTCTTGAGATCTGATTAGTTTTTCAGTAAAATCGGTAGACCGGAAGTAGCAGTTTACTTCAGCGAAAAAATCGAATTTTGCGAATATTTCGTCAACTACTAAGTTTAAACAAATTTATAAAGAATTCATATATACTTAAAATTAAAATTGAGAATAATTTTATTTAAAAAGTTTTTCGAAATTCCTACCGGAAGTAGGTCTTTTACTCTTATCGAAAATCAGTTTTTTGCGAATATCTCGCAAGTCATGCTTTTTAGAGAAGTATGTTCCGAGTATAAAAGTATTTAGAACATAATTTTCAATATCTTTTGTATAAAAAAAATTTCAAAATTCAGACCGGAAGTACCACTTTTACTCTTATCGAATAGCGATTTTTTGCAAATATATCGTAAATTATGCATTCTATATATATTTATCAAGAGTACAAAAGTATTTAGAACTGGATTTTCAATATTTTTTGTATATATGAAATTTCAAAATTCGGACCGGAAGTAGCACTTTTACTCTTAGCGAGTAGCACTTTTTTGATAATATCTTGCAAAGTATGCATTCTATAGCGATTTATTAAGAGAATGAAAGTACTTAGAATAGGATTTTGAATAAGTTTTGTATACAAAAAATCTTAAAATTGTATAGTTTCAAACGCTCATACGTATAAGAAAGTCGTGTGGTGGCCACACCTCATTTTTTTCTTTTGTGTACCAGCCTTAGTTAGTAGACATTAATCAAATTCATGCATTTTTGTGGGTATTTCTGAAACACATAACTTTCTTAAAAAAATAAATTAGTACGAAAACTGACGTTGACATTATAAATTTATGCCTTTTGCATCACTAACCCAAATTTGAGATTCTAAAATTACAAAATGAGTTTAAAAAACGCGAAACGGCGATGCCTTAATTTTCGATAGGTAAACGCCCCTCTTAAATACATACCCATATTTAATATATAATCTATAAAAATTAATAATTGAGCAAAGACGAATGAATTTACACCTATTAGAAAATATTAATACGTAATTTATGTTATCTGACATTATTTTAATTGTACACAGGAACCACTGAAAAGGATAAGAAGCACACACATAGAGTAAGTTCCATTACTGTCCACGATGATTATAAAGCAGGTCAAATATGGAATGATATTGCGATTGTATGTTTGAAATACTATTTGCGTTACTCAAATAGAATTCGAGCGATTCCTATTACTAATCAGCTATATCCTGAAGGTACAAGCGCTGTTGTCACTGGCTGGGGAAGAATAAATAATAATCAAATATCTAGTAAATTGCGATACGCCATCGTTAAACTAATAAATAATAAACATTGTGATGAAACTAATCCACTTATAGATGATACACAATTATGCACTAGCAGTGATGGCCGTGGTCCTTGTCAGGTAAGAACTACATACATACTTAACGCTAATCTCAAAAAGTTAGTATGAACGATCGTGTAAATTGTTGCATAAATGTTTCAACAGAATCTCTCTTTCTCAAGAACGAGCCATGTTTTCGCCAACTATTGATCGTAATATTGCAAAGTAATCACTCCTCAAAGCTGCCAATTATTGTTGGGAATTAAAAGCAATGTCTTTTGGTATCTCTTCAATGACACTAGATGACAATCTAGGCATACATTACTTATCTTGTCTGTCACCTAGCATCTAGCATGATGTGCTATGACTAATTGATGACGTGGTTAGAGCTTATAAGGGCTAGAACAGCAAACAAGTAAGGATGGTCCGATCCCTATGCTCCACTAGCGACCGTGATGTCATGCGGCGACCTAACCATGTATATTATGGTGGAGTGAAAAAAATAATTATTCATTCCTGTGATGTAATAGTTACAAAAAGTTGCCTTTAGGGTCACATATTATCCATGCCAATTTTTGTTTCAATCGCTTTATGTTTAGTGGGTCCACCAAACCCACGAATTTTAGAAGAAAAGTTGAAAATTGCAATTAAATAGTATATTATGCAATGAGCATTTAATGATAGCTATTAAGACACGAGTAAGAAAAGTACAATACGAGGCGAAGCCGGAGTATTGTAATGAATACGAGTGTCTTAATAGCCATTAAATGCGAGTTGCATACACTATTTTTTCTACGATCCCATAATAAAACATTATTTTTTGAACATTCCAATTCATAAATTGAGGTTAAAATTTTCCATGCACCTTTGCGAATTTAGCTGGTAATAAATTGTTCGTATGGTTACTAAGGCTTGTTCCATAATTTCTGGTGGACTCAAATTTTACATTTAACTGTCATTATCCCTCATTTTTACCGTTTATATTTTCAAAAAAGCACAAATTTTAAGTACTTGTAAATTGCAGAGAACTGTCACATTTATTTAATTTGTATATCTGTCAGATATGCAGTCGCCATATTGAATATTGTTTGAATATTGGAATGTCGCATTCCTATTGGATATAAACTTGTATCATAATGAAAATCTGTATCGTAATGGGCATCATTAAAGTACAGGTTCGGCATATCTAATAATACAATTAAAGTATGGGAGTAGAAAAAATAAATTATATAGTTTCATTACTTGTGTGTATAAGTGTATATAGTGTATATGTTACTAATAACAAGAATTATACTAAGAGTAGTCATATAAACAATACTACTAAAAGAACATTTAGTTCTCATTGAAAAACCTCTTTCCAAATAGGTATATAGGGCACGTAGTTCCCGATTCAAGCAATGCAGTGAAATGTTTAAAAAGTATTCTATATTATTTGGCAGCTAAATTTGATTTATCGGGGCTTACGCTTTAGGATGCGATGGCACCTCTACCAATACTGGTGCAAAAGGTGGAATAATTCGTACAATCGAGTCGACACTAGAACAATCACTTCACTGGTTTGTGTGCCAGTTATAAGGAAACGAGCTTTCTTTGAGGCACTTGTTTCAGAATTTAGATGGACAAACCACAGATCCAAAGAGCTTTACTGAACCAATTGGCGGTTTGTTGCAGAAATGTGAAACCTTTCTCCTAACAAACTACAAAGCAATTGAAACTGAATTAGATTTACCTCCTTTGGATTTTAAAGATTTAAGTACTGACCAAAGATATCTATTAGGAATGTGTCATGCAGTTGTCAACGGCATATGCCCAAAGAAAAACAATTTATGTTCTGATGGTGCACAAAATCTTTGGACGCTTATTAAATATTCCAGATTTATGGACAAAGAATATTTAGAGATCATAGATCCGGTGATTCAACGCAATGCCTATTTTACGCATGGAGAGAACATGATAACAGATTCACATTAGGGAACTGGAATTGCAAAGAATACTAAAAGCAAGAAAAATTGCTTCACAAGAACTTTCGAAATACTAAAAATTAACTTTGATGCAAATAAGTATACGGAAATCATTTATTGGCAACACGTAAAGTTATCTGAACTACCAGCATTTCGTAATATTACAGACGGAGATTTTTAAGACGAGATTCGGGCCAAAAGCAGCTGTGGACGGGAGCATTAGCTTACAACTGAGGCTTCTTCGTCGGTAAGTGGACCCGATAGACGAGATGGCTTTTTAAAGCAAAACTAAAGTCACAAATCTTAATGCCGACTTTTGAAACAAAAAAGGAATATAAATTTCAAAAGTACGAATAAATAATATTTTTTAAGGCTGTGAAGAAGTCATAGGTCCTAATATAATAGGTTAGGTTGGGAGGTAGGGCTGGGACGCGGAGGACTCGATAAGCAGTCATCTCTCTCCTAGTAAGCAAGGAACTGCTTCGTAGGGTTAACGTACATAATGATTTTTTATGAATTTTTACTTTCTTATACGTAGTATAAGGAAGTATTGTGATGATGAAAATTTTCGACCTCGAGATTTTTGCAGATGTCCACGTTTTGAAGTCCCCTGATACCGAAAAAGTGGTTTTTAAAAAATTTCTGTGTGTCAGTGCGTGTGTGTGTGACCACGATAGCGGTCAAACCGCCATAGGTATCAATTCCAAATTTTATATTTACAAATATAATCTCCCTCTTGAGATCTGATTAGATTTTCAGTAAAATCGGCAGACCGGAAGTAGTAGTTTATTTCAGTGAAAAAATCGAGTTTTGCCAATATTTTGTCAACTACTTAGTTTAAACAAATTTATGAAGAATTCATATGTACTCAAAATTGAATTTGAGAAGAATTTTATTATGAAAGTTTTTCGAAATTGATACCGGAACTAGGTCTTTTACTCTTATCAAAAATCAGTTTTTGCAAATATTTCGCAAGTCATGTTTTTTAGACAGGTACGCTACGAATATAAAAGTATTTTCAATATCTTTTGTAAAAAAAAAAATTTCAAAATTCGGACCGGAAGTAATACTTTTACTCTTAGCGAGTAGCACTTTCTTTCGATATCTCGCAAAGTATGCATTCTATAGAGATTTATTAAGAGAATAGAAGTACTTATAATAAGATTTTAAATAATTTTTATATAAAAAAATTTTAAAACTCTATAGTTTGAAATGCTCATACGTATAAGAAAGTCGTGTGGTGGCCACACCTCATTTTTAATTCTGGCGGACCCTTTAGATATGAATATTTTTTTAAAAATGAAATTTTACTATGTAGGGATATGTATAATCTAAAGGTTTTTTTCTATTAGGAAACAATAAGTATTAAAACATATTTTAATATACCTAAAAAGAAATGGCATTTTTTCACAAAAAATTGACTTCTTAAAGGCACGGCGGGCCTTCAAGGCAATTTTTATATTAAACTTTCAAAGGCCAATTTTAAGACAACTGTACCCAGCAACTTTTGATCACTATTAGCAATCTGTAAAGAAAAAAAAACTTTTGGCCATTTTCACTCCACCCTAGTGTTATATGCTCCACTTCTTTATATGCGTTCTTTGCTGTCGCTTTATTATTGGAATTTTGCTGTATTTAACATGAATTTTTGTCATTTTAATACAGATTGTGTTTGTCACTTACTTCATTGTGTGTGATGAGATGAATTTTCTAAAATAAACTAGTTATTTGTGGTTTTTGAATAATTATTTAGTGAATAGTAGACGAGCTTACACTCAGTTATTTAGAACTATGAATATTTTGGTATTTTCATCTACAAAACATGCCGGGGTGCAGGTGTGCTGTTTTTGGATGCAACAACATGGAAAAGGAAAAATTTGGTGGAACGCTGATTGGACTCGTTGCAAAAGGACTGATAACTTTAACCCTAATACCGGTACTATTTGCTCAGATCATTTCGAGGAAACTGATTATGAACGGGATTTGCAGAATGAATTGTTAGTAAAAGATGAAAATTATTATTTTTTGAAAATAAAATTAACTATGTGTCTATCCAATTGATTGATTTTTAAATGCAAAGTGTTTAAAAAAAAAGAGACGATTCAGTAGCGCCTTTAGTTGTTGGATGATTAGAATGATTAATACACGATATAAAATGGAATCGATATTTCGAGAAATTTCATGGCGATTCTTTTAAGAAAGTTCCTAAATTGGTTCTCTACCTTTTGCAAAGAGAGAAACTGTACCTATAGAAACAGTTAAATCATTTTGAAGGACAACAATAATTAGAGTAAATGTTAATAACAATAAATTGGGGACATAAAACTAAAAGCTCAAAAATGAAGAAAATCTTGTACGGATTGAGATGTTACCAGAAAGAAAAAACGAAAAAT
This sequence comes from Amphimallon solstitiale, assembly GCA_963170755.1. Classification (NCBI taxonomy): domain Eukaryota; kingdom Metazoa; phylum Arthropoda; class Insecta; order Coleoptera; family Scarabaeidae; genus Amphimallon; species Amphimallon solstitiale. Next base: position 79,985,382 of record OY720676.1, on the reverse strand, counting down.
TAGTATAATTGTTCATAAACTATTATAACAACTGGACAGAAACATGTTCATGAAAATGTATAACATTCTATTTCGTATCAAATTGGTCAAATGCATGAAGACTTGCTCAAAAATACCAATTTAAATATGTAGAAATCGTGATACCATATGCGCTTGCCATATCGCGACATATGACATCATCGTGAGGATGCCTGCGGCGGGGTAAATATGTTGGACAATATTATTAACAATGCACAACCTCACATCAGTTCTACGTGTTGTCAGGCTTGCCAAGCACTAGCAACCCATTTTAGACGCAAGATTCCTGATTACCTTTATATACCCAAAGGATGTAACTAAAAGTACAATACTTTTTGAAATTGTTCTGTACACTAGAATTATAACGGGGCCAGTACTATGCACTTACAGCCTATTATTACCATAGAATTTGATATATATATATTCTCATTTTCAGCTGTTGGAGTCGACCCATGTGGTAGTGGTAGCCTAGGATTAAACCCGACACATTTAGACTTGCAGCTAGCTGGTCTCCTTATAAACTCTAACTAAGCCGTTATAAAGGTACAAAACTGGTTAGACGATGACGTCATAAGTTGGGATATGAAAAGCGCATATGGTATCACAGATTTCTACATATTTAAATTGGTATTTTTGTGCAAGTCTTCATGCACTTGACCAATCTGACGCGAAGTAGATTATACATTTTCATGAATATGTTTCTGTACAGTTTCATGGATATAAAAGCTTAGATATTTCCAGTTTGCGCGAGTTTATCCCAACCATGCCGCTTTTGCGTCGCGCAATTTATATGAGTAAATACATCAGCTACATTATTGTGCACAAAACTAATTTCTAATGTAATTTATTAAAATTGAATGTTATATGTTCAGAACAATATGAAGACTTAAATGAAGAGTTGTATTTACTTTTCAAACCTTTCTGAAAGGAATCTAATATTTTATCATATAAGTGCCTATCTACTATTAGGTGGTATTTCAGAAAAGCATATATATATATATTCAATTAAAAATAATATGTTTTAATATCCCTCAGCAGCTTTACGCCATTTACAGAGAGTTTCAGCAGCCATTTGTGAGTGTTACGCCAACGCTTGTTATGCATTAGTTATTTTCTCTTCGTCTTTACGATGTACTAATTATATAGAAGAGGAAGATACTAGTGAAACATAAAAATAATATTCGGATTCCGATAAAATGGAATGATCACTTCGAACTTATTATAATATTTAAAAAAAAACTGCAAAGCAAGTAGATACATGAAAATATATTGCCACTGTTCAGCGAGACATAGACGCGTTTCGACATTGTTAGAAGCAAAATGGAACTAGACCCGACACGTGTGTGTATAATTAAGGATGTCCAAATTACAGTGTCTCATACTCACAAGTATACCAAGTAAATACATATTTATGAATACTAGTCACTAGAGTTTTATGACTTCAAAATAGCAATACACACGACCAAATTCGTGACGAAATTCTACATAAATGATTGCGGATGTTGCGTGTATACAAACTGTTTAAGTAAATCCATAAAAATAAATCAGGAACAGACCCATACAACGTCCATAGCTCTTCTCCCATTGTGGCTGACTGTACCATCTTCGTAGAAACAATATTCCTGCTGCAACTCCACTTGGATTTCCGGCTAAAAGAAAATCTGTAACTTGTCAGTAGTTGGTCAACATTCACAGTTATGGTTTGCTTATCTTCTAAAAAGTGAAGTCCAACGTTTTTAGTTACGAAATGGCTTAACAAACGGTTAATCTTGAACTATACAGAGATCTTTGGTGAATTTTGTAGGGATTAGCTGGATTTTGTTTATTAATATCACCATTAAGGTGAAAATGATATTTATCACTCATAAAAAGATAATTTTTAATATTCATATCCTAATAGTTACGATGGTTGATAAAATCTCGGCAAAATTCAAAGGGTCCCATTTTCTCTTAATTGGTAAGCTCCTAAATTACAGCGAGTTATAAATTTAAAGTACCTACACTATGTTGACTTGACATACTGATCTTGTTGGATTTCCCGTGTAGCAGGCAAATCTCTGTTGCCCGGAGAACATCGGTGAGTGTGCCGGGATTTGAGACATGCTGCCACTCCATAAAACATTCGTACATATAACATTTTGTCCAATTGCGGCAATATTAACGTCAACTTTGGTGTTATTATCATTCATGATACTAATTATTGTTTTATTACTTTAATAATTATTGTTTAATTATTATTTTATCAAACACAGTGTTATTATATAACACTTATTCTATCTGATGGTGATCTATCATTCAATTTGTTAATTTTCTAATTAGTTCTGGTCAATCATTGTTGCTCTTCAGGGCATTGTTTCCATTCGTGTATTATTATTAGTATGTGCTACATATAACATTGGTACAGGTAATAGTAATACGTAATACCTATTAGAGATCATATGATTGTGTAATTAACTTCTGTGCGCAAAGTACAAGAGGGTGCACGTTTTTCTAAGCAACGAGTTGTAAATATTACTGTCTCTCTTTTTTTTTTGTCACACTACCCGCCAACTATGATCTAGATATTCCATTGTTATATTGTGTGTGATTAAATATTTTCTATATTGTACATGAATATTTTATTTTTGTTGAAATTATTGTTAAATAAAAAACATATTTTCTAAGTTATTAATATCCCTAGAAACCAATTCAAGGAATCGTGTAAGCGTTTAGAAACGTACAGGGGTTCGACGATAAGTTTTGAACCACAGGACCGATATGTAAGGCAATGTAGTAGGCATACAGTGTTTATAAATTTGTATCATACCCTTGGAGTAACCTCAAGTTGCTGTTGCAAGTGATTGTTCTTAATTGCACTGTAACAGCTGTAATCGGTCGAATTTTTGTCTTTGACTTCCTCTTGTTTTCTATTTACTGATCCAAGATGAGTAAGTGTTACACAGAGTGCGATAAATTTACCAGCACAATACATAGGCATTGTACATTTTTACATGTCAAATTATGTAAACAAATTTTCTAAGCCTCTTTCATATCAAAACGCTACGATACTTCATTCGAACCTTTGAAAAAGTAAAATCATATTTGTCGGCTTAGGTTGGTAATTTAAAGCACCTAATTAGGTAATCAAGCCAACCATATAGACATATGTAAGATAATTCATTTAATGTTAAGTTTACAACTGTAATATTACTGATATGTGAAATACTTTTTTCCTTACATGATAATTCTTAACAGGGCGACTCAGGAGGGCCATTAGTAGTCCAAAATAAACTTATTGGCTTGGTTGCCTATGGAGATGTTGACTGTACCGCCAAGATGGTCCGAATGTACACGAGTATTTTCCACTTTCGAAAATTTATCAACGACAATATATGTTACTAATTTTCATATTTTATATTAATTATTTGTTTATTGAAATTATTAAAATTTAGTTTCTTGCAGCTACAGAAATGAGCTCAAATTAGATATAATAAATAAAATTATTAATAATTTGCATAATAACAAATGAATTTTATTTTTAATTTCATAGCATTGCATGCAGTAGCAATTGCTTTCAGATATTATTTCAAACACCCTTTTTTAGTGGAGACCTCCAAACCTATCAATCACTTCTTTAGGTTATTATTCAAATTTGAAACGTGTATTTAAGACAAATAAATAAAAATGATTTATCTCACGTCCGGCTTTAATTATACAGCCAGACTTTTATTATGCACTAGGTATACAATAGAACAAGGAAAGATGTGACTACGTCAACGATATGGCTACCTTGTAAGAATACATTTCGAGGATAATTTAATGCACGTGTAAAAAAACTACATATAATTGTTTAGTCACTTTGAACGCGATAAAAGTTTACTTTAACTTTTATATCGGCAAAAAAGTTGTTTACCTTTGGTTGGCCTGACAACAACTTGTGTTTTCTGGTTATGTCATAAACTCAACGAACCCACTGTCAAAATGAAATGTCAAAGTCGACGCAAACTGTAAGCTTTGCATACTATCTTTGGTTGACCCGACATCAATTGCCTCCTCGATAAAACGACTCGTGCTTCGGACTCTTCGTTTTATCAGACAATTTGTTTCGTAGTTACCTACCAACAAAAACTTTCGTTTAAAAGTGAAAACTTATCCGGAAAAAAGAAAGCTCTCGTGTAATTATAACTGAATATTACTACTTACTGACAAAATTAGAGCATTATTTTAAAAAATTCTGGGCATGACTATGATTTAACATGTATTACTAAACCGGCATAGGCAAGTTTTTTGAATCTCAGGGTACTACGTATAAGAAAATAAAACTTGGCGCGTGCTTTTGAAACATCTGATTTACCCATAATCATACAATACGTCGATATACTTTGGTTATTACAATTTTCATTACACTTTTTTTAAAATAAATTATTCTTATTTTCTTTGAAAAATCAATTTTAAAAACATTCCACGGACAAGACAAACTTTGTCTTCATAACGAACTTTCTCACAGATATTCTTTCTTTTGTTTAAAACGGAGGCAATTCAATAAAACTAAGATTTTTTTACCGTTGGTAGCTACCTATGAGAGAATTCTTCATATACAAACATCTTTTTATTTGATTTCTGACTTACATTTTTAAATATATAATATTTTTATTTGATGCCAATTCTCGACCAATCGTGATTATTATTAGATGAATTCCCTTATTAGTCGAGTAAAGATCACCCCCACCCAGTGCTGCCGTTAACTTTCAGTACAATTGTACCGAATTCAGTACACTATTTACAAATACAGTACGTCAGTACGCCATTTTGCAAAAAGAGCTAATTTCAGTACAAACATGAAAGTTTCAGTACTAAATTAAATCCAAGTAAGTAATAATAACAATTACAAAAAACGAGTATAGAAATAGTTTAAATATAGATACGGTCAAAAATTTATTATTTTTACAGGGTTTTTCGGTTACCTTTCACGATTTGTCGTTCTTTGTGTTTCACTATCAAGACATTCGCATTTGTTAATGAGTTACACCTTTTGTCAAAACAACTTCATGAATTTTCACTATTGCAACAAGGAACGTGTGAGAAGGCGAAGGCAAAATGCCAAAATTAGTGACGAAATACGCACATTAATTATTAATTCTATGAATCAGGAAAAATCTTCTGTTGAGGAAGGCAGTTTAATGTAAAATCGAATACATGTGTAAATTTTATGCAAAAATGTGCAAAGAAGACACGAACAGACAAGTACATGAACGACCCCCCGACCACAGAATACAAGAAATTCTTTCGTAAATTGTGTATGAATTTCATTATGTATTTACTGTCTATTTTACACACATATAATAAATATGCATTAGTTGGACTGCTTTCAATTATTTTATTATTTACATAAGAAGAGGGAAAATCATTTTACAAATAGTAAAACTGTTTGAATACAAAAGACAAATCGTGAAAGGCAACCGAAAAACCCTCTATAATATTCAAAAATTATTCATTGGTTGTGGTCTTATGTATAAATGGTCTAAGGTTGTGGTAAATGGTTATTTAAGAGTGAGCTGTTGATTTGTCACATGTTTCAAATCAATATATTTTATTTTGTCTAGTTATTTTCATATTGAAGTACATATATTATATGTATACACTGTATTTAAATATATTTTGATTTTATGAAAGTTGAATAAAGTCATTACATATGTTAGTGATGTATTTTATTGTCCATTGAGACTAAAAAAAGGTCATCCATAATTTTTTCTCGATTCAGTACGTTTTTTGTAAATTCAGTACGAAAATTCAGTACGTTTTTTGAGATAGTGGCGGCAGCACTGCCCCCACCTTCAATGAATTCCCGCATGAATTCCATGAACGTTCGTAAAGCTGAGCCTTTTTAAAATAATCTCAGATTAGTTTAAAAAGGCTCGGCTTCTTTACAAACGATCTCATTACCATATTACGCGATTCTCGGTCTGCCGTTCTTTTGTGTCCGCTAGTAGACTTTATCCATCCATCGATGTCTGTCGACACTTGTGATTCTGTGCAAATTTCACACACGTTAAGTATAAACCTTATTGTTCAATACATTTCACATTCACTTTCTAACGTTTAATTTTCGACCGACTTATAACTAATCACTGCCTTTTTTAAGAGTTCATTAATATAAAATTGTACTTACCTGGAGTTACTACTGCTTTTCTTTTGGGCGTTTATTTTACTTAATTCATAATTTATTTCGTTAAATTAAAACTTTAAACACAACCTTATTCTTTTTTATTACTATTTTCTCTTATAGCACATTATATCATGAACCTTACACAGTTTAGGTTCCTCTTAAATCATTATCAACAATCGCTCAATAAACACACTTTTCACCGCATAAGAAACATTTGGGGCAATCTTACGCTCAATATAGCAACTGTGACAATTTGGCACCCAAGGTAAGAGTAATTATGATATGATAATGTCAATAATTATTTACAGTGATGCAAATTATATATTTATAGCGTTGCTAAGTCTACTAAAATGTTCTAGAATGCTTCTATACAACTTGCAGAGGCATGGGTTGAAGCTAACGGAATATACACATATTAGGATGCTATGTTTGCTCGCCACTATATTGTACTCTCAATTATGTCTCTGATTATATAACAGTGTCGAAATACTTTAGTTAATATGTACTTGGTAATTTATATTTCATTCATAATTCCAGGTTCACTGCAAGACTCACCCTCATAAACAAATTACGAGGCATGTCCGGAAAGTAAGTACCGTTTTGGAAAAAAACCATAAAAGCATTTTCATCAAAACAAATCCTCATTCTTTAAACTATTTTTCTACATAGTTGCCACCACTGTTCAGAAATTTGTCAGAGCGGAAAAGCAATTTCTCTATACCTTCTTCATGGAAAGATGCCGCCAGTGAAGACAGCCACTGCAAAACATCATTTTTTACGTCGTTATCGCTTTCAAAGCGCCTTCCTCCAAAATAACGCTTTAAGTTCAAGAATAAGTGGTAGGCAGAAGGTGCGAGACCGGGGCTTGTACGGCGAGTGATCGAATTGGTCCTAACCGAAATATTCAGTTAGGTTTTGAGTGACACCTGCACAATTGCATTGTCAGGAAGAAACACAATGCCTCGACCAAACTTTCCATGACTTGTTTTGAACTGCGGGCCGAAGTTTTCTCAATGTTTTACACTATCGTTCCGCATTGGTGGTTTCACCTCTGGGAAGGCTGATTTTTTGTGGGAACAACATTGTTTTGAATTTTTGTTTTTTGGGGGAATATGAGTGCGTCCACTCCATCGACTGTTGTTTAGATTCTGGAGTGACATGGCAAACCTAAGTTTCATCACCGTATCATCTCCCTCAACACCGTATGGGGTAAGAAATCTTAAAGCACTTCCAAGTTGCTTCGTTTTGTGGACATCCGTAAACATTTTCGGACCCCAACGAGAGCACAATTTCCGTTAGTTTAAGCGATTTGTGTTTTTGAAATTTGTGGAAACTCATTACTAAGCATTCTTATTGTGAACCGTCAGTTTTCATGAATTTTCTCCTTGCGTTTAAAACCCGTATTACAGAACACACTTCACGGTTTGGCGGGCTAAGAAATTGTATTAAACATTTAGAACGATCACTAACAAATGTAAACACAACTCAATCCGGCTGTAGTGGCGTCAGCGGATAGACTATGAACCAGAGACACTTGCGCGTGCGCACAACTATGACAATAGCGCTGCGGTGGCGGTAGAACGAAACGGTACTTTCCGGACATGTCTCGTATTATAAATTTGTGTTTCTTTGAGAGCAGCCTTAAGAAACACTACTAACTAAATAAAACATAGTCAACTTGTAAAAATAGTAAAAACCTTAACGGTATCGTCATTTGCGAAATCAGTCACAGGCGTCAATTCACTATTAGTAGTTTTTGAGTTTGTTTTGTGCGAACGTTTATGATTGCTGAGATACTTTTGTTGACTAAAAGTGGCGCCACATATATCACAACTGCACTCTCCTAATTTGTCGTGTACTTTTAAATGCCGTTTCAAATCTTGTCCTAATCGAAATGTTGCTGAACACAAGGAACAGTTATGTGGTCTGTGACCCGTATGTGTCCAAGTGTGCGTTTTTAATTCGTACGCACGCCTGAACTTCTTGTCGCAGAAATTACAGGAAAATTTAAAATCGTTCGTGTGGAAAAGCTTATGGGAGCGCAGAGAAGATTTCTGTTTAAAAGCTTTTCCGCAAATATCACAGACGAAGGGTCTATTATTAGTGTGAATATTCATATGTTCCTCTCTGGTCGCATTAGCAGCAAAGCTTTTACCGCAAATTTCGCAGCTAAATTTCTTAACTCCATAATGATGTTCATTGAGGTGCCTCCTTAGGCCGCCGGACGAAGGAAACCTTTTAGCGCACATATGGCAAACAAAACTGTAAGCTTTCGTATGAGTTGTTTGATGCCTCAGCAGGTTATAAGCATACTTGAATATTTTCTTGCATACGTCACATCTATAGTAACTTCGATTATCGGGACCAATAACTTTCAATTTTTTCAAATATATCGCTTTTTCATTCTTTTCGTGTTCGCCGACTAAAGCTACGTTAGGATGTTGGATCTTTCTATGCTTTATCATGTCATGTTTCCTGGTAAATCCTTTTTCGCAAACATCACAAAAATGCTCTGCCTTTATTTCGTTGTGCTTTCTTCGCAATCGCGATATTCCGTGTTCAGCTTTCATGTGTACTTTTAATTCAATTTTCCTTTCGAAATGTTGGGTGCAAAGTCGACATGTAAGGCCAACTTCTTCTGGTGAGGTATTTCTACATGTTTCCAAGTCCGACCTTCCTTTACTTTTAATTTCTTTTGAATGTTTAATTTTTCTATGCCTTTCCATATCAGAACGTCTGGTGTATCCCTTTTTACAAATATTGCAAAATATTTGATATATAATATCAGATTTTCGCCTTCGATTTTTAGATAATCTTTGATTCTTTTTCTTAACGAGTTTATCAGCACATCTTTTCTTTTCTCCACTTTTGTAATGATTATTTTCAGTCTCTGAACTCAGCCCTTCTTCTATTATGATAAACTCAGTTTCATCGTTGCTCCAATCGTATTCAGGATCTTCCTTGTCTTGTTTCCTAAAACAATGTACATTCATTTTCAATAATGATATTCATTTCATGATAATAATACTATTACAAAAAGAAGAAAAACCATATTAAATGAAAATTTACATAAAATACATAGATATCCATCCTCCTCCACTCTGTTGAGAGTGCTGAATGCTATATTGGTGAAACTGGGCACATTGCTAGTGTTATAAAAATCAACATTACTGTGTTTATCACGACAGTTCTCTGTAGTTAAAATACATTGTCAGCCATACGTCTAGAGGCTCGTAATTTATTACACTAATATCTAAAAACTGGCAGATATAATAACCCTTCTTGGTAGTAATAAAACTGCTATAAAGAGATTGGACTACGTGATTTGAAATCAAATCGCCTTTTTAGTTTTAACGAAAACTAGGAGAGAAATAAGCTTTTTTGAAACACACTGTTTTATACTACGAGTAAAGAATAGAACAGGAGAGATAATAACGCGGTGGGGGAATAGGTATTTTTAGACGGAAGTTACCACTTTAAGGAAGGTCAGTTATGTCCTGTTATGTCAAAAATGACGTTTTAGTGTTTTTATAATGGTGAACTGTGTGGCTTGTGGTTGTTCTAAAACGGCAAGAACGAAGAATATCACTTTTTCTCTTCATCGGTAAGTTATTTCATTGGCATTCAACATAGGCAATAATAATTTAAAAAAAAGTTATTTTAAATAACTTGTCATATATCTGACATGTGTGATTATGTGTTCAGTGACGCAACATACATATCCAAGTCATTTAATATTTGTTATATTGACGCAGATTTCCTTTAAACCCGTTTATAATATATTAAAAAGAAGAAAAGAATTGAAAACATAATACACTCACGATATTTCTTTAATTATTTTTGGACTAACAACCTATTTTAAATGATTATCGAGAAAACTGGAAGTGTACATGTACCCTTTACAAAATATTTATGCACGCCTATGCATTGCGGCAGCCATATTGAGTTACCACTTTGGACAAATATTATTTTTAAGGAGACTCTCTCCTGTTCTATTCTTTACTCGTAGGTTTTATAGTGTTTCAAAATATTCGTCTATAAAATGTATTATACTTTTACATTCGTTGTAACTAATTCTCGGAATATTTTTCCAGTCTGAACTTGGTATCCCCAAAATATGATTTTTGAAGGCTTCATTTCTTTTCTGGAAAAAATCCAGGAAAACAACTTTTAGTTGGTTTGGACACCTCACACGAATGAGTAACACGAACCCTGTGAAAGAAATATGGGAGGCCGGCTGGAACAAGAGGAGAAACAGAGGTACACCAAGAAGAGTATGGAATCAGGAGATAGCGCAGCTGCTGGCGGACCCGGGAAGTACCTGGAAAGATGCTCAACAAATATCTAAAGATAGGACAGAATGGAGAAAATTCTGCAAAGCAGAACACCTCGACGCCTAACGGCAAAAGAGGATACAGATAAATGAATGAAATGAAGGCTTCAACAGCTTCTTGAGGTGACGAAATTCTCTGTTCACGCACTTTTTATTTGACATTCCGGAACACAAAGAAGTCGTTAGGTGAATACGGGCAATGGGACGATGTTTTCCTCCAATAATTATTTGATGTCCTGTATGAGCTGGTATTGTCATGATGAAGAATGATGTGACATTTTCGGTAATGTTTTCTGTGCTTCGTGAACGAACAACTTTTGTGGGATTCACTTCATATTCCAACACCCAACCAGTGGATTGTTGCTTTGTTTCCGATTAATACAAATATATACCAAAAGTTGAACGAAGCAATTCTACGTTTTGTTGTTGAGTTAGGCCTTTACAAAAATCGTCAAAAACCATCAACGAAAACCTTGACGTGAAATATCCATTTTTCACAACACTGTTTTTTTATTTTCACACTAACCCTAAACCAGCTACTCAACCAGTTTCTAAATCAGTGTTTTCATAATAACAAAACGGAAATTGTACGTTAGTTGTAGTAACATATTTTAATAGTGCCACCTAGTGGTCGTTTGTAAAAACTAAAAAGGCGACCCTCGTAGTCGATTTTTTAATTTTTCCTGGTCTTCTTTTTCATTAATCAGCTTTACAACCCAATCATTTCTTTTCTTTAGGAGCGCAAATATGTACGCGTTATTGCCAGTCTGCCAGTCTCTGTTAAACTGTGTGAATTCTACTCCAAATGAATATAACGTACCTACTACTCAATATAGTCACTTTAATCTTTTGCTTTGGAGTCAACTTCTAATTAAGTGGATCAAAAGGCAACATGGAGAGGCACATGGTGTCTAAAACACTTACCTACATAAAATAGAGAAGGTGAAGAGCGAATTGTTCCCATACTGCAAAAAAGTAGATATCCCTGAATGTAAGGACTTTGATGTGTATATAATACATACCTACTCAGAGAACCAATAGACATATAAGTGTACAAATATTGAAAGAATTATCGAGAGTAAGAAAGACTGGAGGAAAATAACTAGCATGAGTTGTAACATAATGAAAATCAGAATATACGGCAATATCAGACAGGAAAGTATGTAACTGCTGCAGGATGTCAACACTCTTGAAGCAAAGCTTACGCGGCTCGAGGAATAATTCAACATTAGATGCTGCAATTAACGCAGTGACTTTGAAAATTATCGATATAAACTTCAACATAAATGAACTCGAAATTGCAGGTTATTAATCCTATTTCATCAAATTATTAATGATATAGTTGCACGTAAGGCATGATCATAAACTAATGTTTATTTTGTAAATTAAATATTTAAGCACGACACCTGCGCGTCAATGAAGACATTTCCATGTTGCCAATTTAATAAAATAAAGATTTCTAAATGGCAAGGGCAAAGTCAATTACAGACACCCATTATTTGCCTAGTAATCTGACTAATGAAAATTTCTTGTTAACTTTTCGGTTATTATGGAAAGAGCTTCATCCGTAAACAACACATTATTTTAAGAAATGCCTAGACATTAATTTTAGTTATTATCCTTTGCCAAATATATTTCTAGCTTCAAGATCATGGCCGCGTAACTCAATATTTATATATATTCGATACGAATGAAATATATTTGATTTTAAGGTGCTTGCAACGCTGATATCAAGCAACGACTTATTTCACGGATGCTGATGTGAGGATATTCTGTTTTTGCCATAATAATTTGTAAATTGATTTCCATCATTTATCACATATTTAGATTTCCGTTGGTTTGGATAAGCAACACTACCAGAAGAAATGAAAGTGTCCATTTCTCTTCAAAAGGTATCTGTCCTGGACCTGGAACCAATGATCTTATAATACTTCGTTAATGGATGGAGTCTAAGTGTCTAGGCAGAGAGATAGTGGCGACAACATCAAAGAGAGACAGGCTTATGTTTGCAGCTGACCGACTAAATTAATATGTCAAAACCGTCAAACATATCCGCGGTTAAGTTTTGTACGATAATTTAAATATTTTATATGTATTTCCTTTTATTATTAATAGTTTAATTTAAACGACATAATATACAAATCAGTCTTACAATAATAAACAAATCAGTCTTATCTATGTAATTGCACCATATAAACGTACTCACCAGCCGCGACTGCAAATGAATATGAATATTCAAATATCGTATATTCAACTCCGAATAATTTCAAAACGAATTTATTCGAATACCTCTTCTACTATTCGAATATTTGAAACTGAATATTAAAATATTATATACAATTATATCTGAATATTCGAATTTAAATATTCGAACAGTTGAAATTAGGTAAGTTGTATCCAATTTCCAAATGTAACAGATAATATTACTTTAGACCAGTATTGTATGACGAACATTTTCGATCTCGAAATTTCTGCAGATTTCCAAATTTTTATAAGTATTTTTCGACAGTTCTTCCGGAATTGGTTCTTTTCCTCTTATCGAAAAATTTCATGAATATTATCACAAACACCATCTGGCAGGCCAATGTCAGAGAAATGAGATTATAGAAATAGGGACAAACATATTAATATACTTTATAACATCCTTAATTTCACTGCACAAGCGACAAAAAAGGAAAACATCCATTTTATTTCTGTATTCTAGAGAAGACAGTTCTGAAGATGAATGGACGATCATTGTAATATTGTTAAAATATTGGAACTTTTTGAGTTGGCTACAACATTATTGTCATCACAATCTCAACCGACGATTTCATCAAAGATTGCAAAATGGGCATCATTTTGCAATCTTGGATGGAGAATTTCATTTGAAAGATTGATAAGGATGAACCAGAAGTGATAAAAGAAATGAAATACCTATGTTTTGCCACGGGAATTTCAATCAAGGTTCACAAAACTCTTTTCTATTAATATTTGACAATAGTAAATTCCTGGATCCAAAGTTTAAAAAGAAGGAAAGATTTTTTGGATCTCAAACAAAAAGGCACCTAGAGGATCTCTTGGAAGATGAAGGGAAGTCAATTTGATGAAAATAACATGAATTAAGCAAAAAAACCGCTTAGGATATTTTGCTCCCCAATGATTTGCCAATGAAGTCGATATATATTCTTGGGAATGTTGTATACCAAAAAACATGTGCCTTTTACAATGGTGGAAAAATATAGAAAAAAAAACATACAAAGTTATCAAAATATTCTAAACGATAACTCTTTAGGAAAGGCTTTCCCTAAGGCCGGTAGCATTGTAACGGCTAATCGTTCTTGCTTGAAGCCGAAAAATGTGTTTCTGAGTGCATAATTTTGTAGTGTATTTTTGTATTGTTTTTATCTGTGTAGTTAATATGTAGTATGTTATGCACCTACAAAATTAAAACGTGTTTTCTATCTTCAATTCTTATTAGTTGTCTTGTAAAATTATTTATTATTTCTTTTGAACAAACAATTCAAATGAAGGTAAGTAACCTCGTAAGTAACTAAGTACCTACCATTTTTTGTCGCTTTCGCTTTGTTGCAATTTTTTGCACAGCGAAAATAAACAACCTTATTAAGTGATTATCAAAACATCGAATAACAGAAACAATAATGACTAATCAAATATCCGAATACTGGAAGAGTAGATGATAAAAATTCAAATATTCTAATACAGAAGAACTTGTTGAAATATTCGAATATTGAATACTGAAATTTGGAAAATTCTCTGGTTTAGTATTTACGTATATAGTATTAAATATGTATTTCATTATTTAAATTTAGAAAATGTTATGTAAGAAAAGTAGTTATGGTTAAGTTTGAACACTTTGGAATTTAATGTATGATCCCATGACTTAAGGCAAACACCAGTGCATCCTTTTTAAATTGTTAAAAATATTATAAACCATCTCTTTCTAATGTCGTCACAACTACTTCGCGTCTTAAAGTCCAAACTCCGTCCATTAATACTATTATGACATCTTCCTGGGCAACGTTGCCAGTAAACTCTCTGGGCTAATAAATAATTTCTTTGGCATTTCCCCAGTATAAAATATATATAATATCTGCAAGCTATTCCTTAGAAAAATTCATTATAAAATCATTTCAATTATTTTAAGCTGACTGGCATGAACAAATTCTTCTTCTTCCATTCAATTGTCAATTTCGCAGCTATTCATATAAAACCATGAAACTGACAAATTATCTCAAAAAAAATGACAATTACTCAGAAATAAATAGTGTCATATGTTTTTGGTGAGAAATTTGAAAAAAATTGACTTTTAGACAAAATGAGTCATGTAAGTTTAATCCAGTTTTCTGCACATGTAATTAGTAATTCATAAAAAAATATGTATAAGATCTTTTTCTTATAAACAATATTACCAAAAAAATGGTGGCCATCTAATACATCGTTTTTGAGAAATAGGTGTACAGGGTGTTTAAAAAAGATGCGGCAATATTAAAGGGGTTGATTGTCCAGGTCATTTTATACAAAAAAGTTTATAATAAACAAGGTCCGCAAACGCTTCGTTACCGATCTACAACGTGTTGAAGTTTAATTAAAAGAAACAGTAAAAATTAGATTTCTCCAAGACGGCATTAAAGATCATAATGAAATTTTAGGCGTGTTATTTTTCAAGAAAAAAATAGGACGCCGCTGATTTCTCTAAAAATAAAAATATGTTTCTATTCTTTGTTTAATTGTGAAGAAAAAAGCTCTCTTAACTTTCTATCATACGACGTACCGTTTTTTAGTAAAAAAAAACACATTTTAGTGCATGTACAGTTTTGTGCAGTAAATTGGCGTACACGTCTTATTACTAATTTTGACATTATTTTGCCATTGTGAAAATGGCTTAAGTTAAGTTGACAAATGGAATTATAGCGTCAATTCAATTTGTCATACATGACAGGTATTCAAACAAAAGTCATATTTACATAAGCGTATATTAAGTGTACGCCAATTTATTGCACAGAACTGTACATTTATTACAGAAATTTTTTTTTTTAAATAACAAGGGTTTTATTTAAGGGCAAAAACAAATATTTTACCATACCAACAATTTTAGCAAGCAAAAATTACAATAACTGTGCAAAGTGACCACCTCGAGCTCGGATGCAAGAATCCAATCTTCTCCTCATCGACTGGCGAACTCTCTCAAAAACAACAGGATCGGTTTCAATTGAGTTGCACCCAGCAATGATTCGATTTCTTAAGTCTTCTACGTTTTCCAATGGAGTAGCGTACACCAATGACTTCAAATGGCCCCACAGGAAAAAATCCAGGGGATTTAAGTCCGGGGATCGTGCAGGCCATAAGTGTGGTCCACCTCGGCCAATTCAGCGATTTCCGTATGCTTGTGTTAAGAAATCACGAGTTACTTGACTAAAGTGGGCTGGTGCGCCATCGTGCATATACCACATTGCATCTCTAATTGCTAATGGTACGTCCTCCAGAAATCCAGGGAGCGTGTTTTCCAAAAAGTTGCGATACACCTCTCCGGTTAGTCTCCTTGGTAAAAATACCGGTCCAATTAGGCAGTCACCCACAATCCCAAGCCAAACGTTCAAAGAAAACTGATGTTGAAAACGATTTTCAACAATTTCATGTGGATTTTCGTCACACCATACATGGTTATTATGGAAATTGCGTATTGCATTTTTTGAAAAATTCGCTTCATCGGTGAACAGAATCAACATCAGGAATTGAGGGATTTGAACCAGCCTAAAGGCAAAAGCCATTGACAGAATGCAATGCGAGGAGGAAAATCAGCAGGAAGTAATGCTTGAACGCGTTGTATATGGAATGGGTACAACAAATTTTCCTTCAGAATGTGCCAAATAGTCCCGTTACTTACATCCAAAGCGTCAGCAATTTTTTGAGTAGAAGTACCTCGATCTTCTTCAATCATGTCTAGCACATCCTCTTCCAGCTCTACCGTTCTTGCTGTCCTTGGCCTTCCTGCTCCTCCATTTCGTCTTAATGTGCCTGTTTCATAAAGACGCCGATGAATACTTTCGAAAGTTTTTCTATCAGGAGCAATACGGCCAGGAAATCTTTCAGTATACAACCGCCTAGCTTCTAATGCATTTCCATCAGCAAGTCCATAAATGTAGTGCATGTCAGTCATCTCTGCATTTGTATAGCGATTCATGATAAGGAAATTCAACAAATTCATCATATGTCATTCAATATGTCAGTGAATAAAACAGGACTGTTTAAAAATATTTTTGTAAGCATGATAAATGTACATGCACTAAAATGTGTTTTTTTTACTAAAAAACGATACGTCGTACGATAAAAAGTTAAGAGAGCTTTTTTCTTCACAATTGAACAAAGAATAGAAACATATTTTTAATTTTAGAGAAATCAGCGGTGTCCTATTTTTTTCTTGAAAAATAACACGCCTAAAATTTCATTATGATCTTTAATGCCGTCTTGGAGAAATCTAATTTTTACTGTTTCTTTTAATTAAACTTCAACACGCTGTAGATCGGTGACGAAGCGTTTGCGGACCTTGTTTATTATAAACTTTTTTGTATAAAATGACCTGGACAATCAACCCCTTTAATATTGCCGCATCTTTTTTTAAACAGCCTGTATACATTTTTTAAACATTGAATTTTTCAGAAAAATGATAATACGTCGAACACTTGAGATTTTAGGTCTATACGATCTTATTACTTTTTGACGAAGAATTGTTGAGAAGCCAAAAATGTAATAATATACAGAATGTTCCAGTTTAAAAGACTATACCCATGGTCAGCCACCAACTTATGGAACATTCTGTATAATTCAAAAAATAAAGTTAAAAAAGTGCTTCTAACAAGCGGCACCACAGAAGAGAAACAGTCACAAAATCTTCATTCATAAAGGAACAAGCTACGTTTCCCACGGAGATGACTCACTCTATATATACCGGGTGTCTATTTAAGCTCGTCCACCTGCCATATCTCGGCAACAGTTTATCGTACAAGCTGGCGGAAAAAATCTTGATAGTAAAATGGACCATGGGAATGTCAACAAAAATATTTTTAAGTTTCCAAGATGATCGCAAGGGCACGCAATTCACAATATTAATTAAAAATTAGATGATTTTTCATTAAATTCTAGATTAAGATAGATTAAAATTTTCACCAGCAACATTTTAAGACGTTTTGATACAATTAGCATTTGAAACTTTTTGAACTCCTATACGAGGGGGGGGGGTATGTCTGCGTACAAAAGTAGGTATAATTTCGGTTTGCCTCAACGGATTTTAATGTTTCTGGGCTCATTCGATAGATAATTTTACAAAAAATTATAGGGTATGTAGTGCGAAATTACGTGGTTGTCAAAAAAATTACAGGCGGCGCAGTTCTCAATTTATATATATTACTTGTTTTTTCTTTAAAATTTTGAATGGAACTATATATTTTTAATATCGTAATATTGAAGCACATAAAAACTGAAGAGCGTGATGAGAACTGGAAGTTGCTACCTTTTTTCTTGACGAAGATATAGTCATACGAAGGCAAACCAGACATATAAAAAAATTAAATATAAATTTATTTATTTATTACGAGTACGAGTAATAATTTTTTTTAAGAGGATAGCTAGACAGTGAATAGTTTGCTTTCATTTAAATTTCTATCATACTCTTCCATAAATGTATTAATTTCAATCTTATTACCAATTTTTTAATTCATTGCATATATTACATTGATTTCGCCTTTTAAATATCTTCAATTCTCTAGCTATTATTTTTTAAATATCATTTCTTGTCTTTTCCAGCATTTAAATAAAATAATAATAATACTGAACAGTGTATAGTTAGCTTTTTTTATAAATTTCCATCAGACAATATCGCATGCACCGTGATACTGAATTACATTATTATGAGATTTCCAAAGTGGGCCATGAAAAGCGAAATGTAAAAATATTAGTGTCACTTGTAGTTAAACTTGTTGTACGTATTTAGCAAATTAAGCCTTTTTGGACACCTGCACCTAATTATTAAGTTTGTAAAATGTCATATTTTAACGTTGAAGCTTATGACATGATCAGAATGTATTTTCAATGCTTTGAAAATGCAGTTCTTGCTTCCTGGCAATATTCCCTAAATTATCCCCAAAGAAGACATTATTGAGTTTTTATTCGCCTTGGGAGATTTTTATTTATGGGGCAGAATAAAAGACATTGTTTATCACAAAGAGCCGATAAGAACAATTGCTGCCTCCGAAATTGAGGTAAGTGTGTTCTCTACTAATCGACGAGTAAACATGTGTATTGAAAATATTGGTGAACACTTTGAACATTCGTTAAGTTTTTTGTTTTATTTTTTGTACTTTCTGATTTAAATATATTTTCGTTTGTTTCGTTTATATTACTTGGTCAATATATTTTCTTATTTATGTTTAGATATAATAGGTTCTTTTACTTACTTGCATGTTATAGGCGGGGATGAATTTTTATACCTTTTCGTTACTAATGAGTAAAAAATGGTTTGGTTATAACTAACATTATATTATATTGCTCTTTTTTTCATTATTGTATACTTAATTCATGAGTTATGGAAATTAGTTTTGCTGTTTTCTTATAATTAAATCTATATCTGTTGGGTAATAAAGATATATTATTATTATTATTGTTATTATCTTATTTCAGTGTCGGAAAAGACAAAACATGGAATTTAAAAAGAGCTAGGGAAATTAAAAACATTTAAAAGGAGAATCTAACGTAACAACACATGCAATGAATTAAAAAATCGATAACAAGATTTAAATGAAAGCAAACTATACACTATCTAGTTACCCTCTTAAAATTAAAATTAAATTATTACTGGCAATAAATAAATAAATGTATATTTAAAAATTTTATTTTTCTGGATCGTCTTCGTAAGACTATATCTTCATCATTCTCTTCAGTTTTTAATGTGCTTCAATGTTACGTTATTAAAAATATATCGTTTCATTTAAAATTTTAAGGAAAAAACAAGTAATATACATAACTTGAGAATAGCGCTCTTTGTTTTTTTTTACTACCACGTAATTTCGCACTACATACCCTTCAATTATTTGAAAAATTCTCTATCTAATGAGCTCAGAAAATTTAAAATTGGTTGAGGCAAACCGAAATTATACCTACTTTTGTACGCAGACATACTACCCGCCCATTCGTATGGGAGTTAGATCAAAAAGTTTCAAATAAAAATTGTATAAAAACGTCTGAAAATGTTGCTAGTGAAAATTTTAATCTGTCTTAATCTAGAATTTAATGAAAAATTATCGAATTTTTAATTGATCTTGAGAATTGCGCCCTCTTGTGATAATTTTGGAAACTTAAAAATATTTTGGTTAAAATTCCCGTGCTGCATTTTACTATCAAGATCTTTTCCGCCAGGTTGTACGATAAATGGTTGCTGAGATATGACCGGTGGCCGAGCTTAAACAGACACCCGGTATATTAAAAAAAACTTATTGCTAAAAAGAATATCGATTTACCAAAACCAAAAACATAATATTATATGGATTTTTTTATTATAAATCGCAAAACGTCTCATATTATGAACACAGTGGAAAATAATAAATAAAGTTTCATTAAAAATAATCCATCATTAATCTGACTTATTAGGTAAACACTTACTTATATAAATAAGTGTTAAAGCTAGGTACCAAAATGTATGTACGTAATAATAAACAATTAAGGTTCGATTATTTTAGTTTTGCTAGTCACATGGATCACTCATTATTTTGGTTCATGAACGCTATCGGATATTGTTCATTCACACTGTTTAACAAGTCACAATAATTCTTTTAAAGCGTATATACGTATAACATATATTTATATCAGTTAGGTTTGCAAGATTAGTCTAAGGCGTCAGAAGATTATGATTAGTTTTATTATGATTACGTAAATATCGCTTCTGACGGAAGCTAAGTCCACATTCTGTACAATTAAAAGGTTTCTCATCCGAATGTACCAGTCTATGTCTTTTTAACTCATACTTAATCCTGAAGCATCTACCGCAGATATCGCACGGGTATGGTTTTTCACCCGTATGTCTGGTGACATGAATTAGCAATGGTGGCCTTGTACGAAAACCTTGATTACAATAACTACATCTGTATGGAAAATAATCAGTGTGCGAACGATTATGCACAAATAAAGAAGCCTTCTGTTTGAATGACTTGCCACACAGATCACATATGTACGGTCTTTCATTCGTATGAATTCTGCGATGCTCCTCGACATTTCGTCGCGTGGAAAACATCCGACCGCACAAATCACATGGAAAATTTTTAATACCTTCATGCGTTTCTCGTAGATGTCGCACTAATCCTTGGGAGACTCGAAATTGTTTACCGCAAAGATCACACACGTACGGTCGCTCCCCCGTGTGAATACGCATGTGCCACATGTAAGTGTAAGGTGAATGCAAACTTTTACCGCAGATCTTACAATTGTAATAAACGCGTCCATCTACGACAATTTTCGCAGCGTTCACAGCATTTTGGTCAATTTTGCTGTGCTTTCTTTTTTCCTTTTTTGGATCTACTGTTTGCAGAAGAGGATCAGCCGGTATCGCATTGATTTCATCTGGATGCTTGTCTCTGACGTGTTCTACAATATCATCTTCATTTATGAATATGAAAGAACAATATTGGCAAGCAAAATGGTACATTTCATTATCTTGATTTTTTTGAAGCCACTCACTACCTCCTGTATTATCATCTTTATTAGGACTTTCTTGATTGGATTGATTTACACTTACTTTTATTTTAGAAACTTTTTTTAAACCTGCTTCTAATTCTTTGTCTTCTGACTTCAATGGCGATAATTTTCTTGCAGAACTGCTAACTTTAGTCGATGAGGAGTCAATTTCAATGATTTCTGGAAAGTTTTCCTGTAAATCCTCTGGTTTTAGTAGTTTCAGATCGATTTTCTCTTCAAATTTTGGGCTTTGTACGGCTTCAAGTCGATCTTCGTCGTTGGTTGTGGGAGTAGTATCATAGAAAACACTCAGACTTGCGGCTGTCGACTCTGGCCTGCGAAAATAAATGCATTTATTTTTTAATGCTTGAAGACTGGAGAGAGGCAGTCGCAAGTCTGCTTGCTTTCCCCAATTTAATTTATTGTAGCATAAAGTAATTCTAACCGTATAAACGCTGAATATAATTTATTCTATCACTCAAACTGAGAATTGATTATTTAAATCACTGTTAGAAATACTAAAAAAAAATATTATTCAAATTCTTGCTTTCTTAAAATAATAAATATGTAAAACAACAATAAACAAGGTAATTAACTATAAAATTGCACTAGAACCCGCACAAAGGACAGGTTATGCTGCATTTACCATCCTCTTGATATCATCCCATTTGACAATAAAATACATATTATAGAAGCTGCAATTTTCACCCCTTTACTTTGTCTTCCCATTACAAAAACCGCAGTTTGAAATAATTTCGTCATTATTCAGTAACTTTTCCTTCTAGTGATTTTAATGCTTGTTGATATGGTGAAAATATACATATAAGTAATTCAACATAAGTAAACATCATTAGTATTAATTCTAGCAAATCAGTGAAATAGTGTTCTTTGTGTTAAATAATATGAAATTATTCAAAAACAATTCACTAGTGCATTTTCGACCTAGTTTAAACTTCAATTTTTTTTATTTTCGTTCTATATTTTAAAAGGTTTCGATAGATCTTATAATTTGTAACCTAAAAGTAATAATCGAGTATTGCAAAATTGGTAATACCGAGGTTTTAGCAGATTCTATTTTAGATCAAACACGTGCTATTATTTTATAAAAATATAGTAGACCATTTACTACTAGAAATAAATGAATTATACATTGTCCTGTACGCTAGTATCTTAATTGGACTACTTATTTTGTTTTCAAAATTAGTTCTATTCACTTATTATACAATTTACGATGCCTTTTTTGATGTTTTCTGGCATATATATTTATAGCAAATAGAAATAAGAAGGAATTTAAAAAGAATTAAACTAAGAAAAAGGAACTACCATGAGGGCCGCTTTTTTAGTTTTTACAAACAATCACTAGACCTAAATCAACAATAATGTATAGAATGGCTTCGTTCAACTTTTGGTAATGAAGAACTATCGGAAAAAACTTTTTATAATTATTTCGCAGAATTTCGTGAAGACTAACCAAAATTGATTCTTATTCTAAAAAAACATCGATGCTGTGTGTAACATAATTGAACAAAGTCGGCATATGACTTACAGGATCTTTAGCATGAACATTTAGTTGTGAAGTAGATAAGTTATACTGGACATGGCGCAACAATTCCTTTAGAGGATGGAAGAACAGTTAATACTGAGTGGTGGGCAAAAGTTTGTTTACCAGAAATCATCGACGAAATCAGGAAAACAACCGAAAACGTCGCACCATTATTCATCATGGCAATACCAACTCTCACACAGCAGTTTGATTATTTGAAGGAGAAAAACCGAATTAATATTCCATTATCTGTATTGTTTTCGTTATTTTGTTGCAAGATAGAGAGGTGGCTTAAAAGAGGCAATCTAAAACTTGCAACTGCAGAATTTGACTGTTCTGCTTTAGACTTAACAAGTAGCTCTTTTGCTAAACATAATGATGGTACTAATGGAACTAATACAAACAAAATGCCCAAAAAAGATAGGCCAGTTAAAGCTACTACAGGTAATCAACCCAGAGCAGTTACTAAAAACACAGGAATATCCTTCCTGTCTTTAGAATTTGCGAACAATAATGGTAATCCTCAGTGTGTTAAATGTAGCAAAGTTCTCCCAAAATAGTATATGGCTTCAGCTAAAAGAAAAAAATTGAAATCTTGTAACGAACTATTAAAATTAAAAACGTTTATGGTTCAAGCAACTGAGGCTTTTTACTTAGTCAGCTATCAGATAGCTCAACACGGTGAAGCGAAGCCATACGACAATACAAACCGGAATGCATTCGCCCTAGTGGTCTGTGACGTCATGATTGTGGTCGGGCAGTAAGGTGCCTGTCTGTAGGCATACGGTATGTACTAGTTTGTACACTTCAATTGACAATTTTGACAAACAATTTTTATAGTTATCATAAAATGCCGAACTGCTGTGTGCCTGGGTGTCGAAGTAACTATTATAAAGGACAACGTGTTACAATGTTTAGATTTTCCTAGAACGGCACAATAAGAGAAACGCGGATACGAAGTATTCACATAGAAAATTATATTGTCATTGATAATTCGAGAGTCTGCATTAAGCACTTTAGCAAATTTTTATGTACAGGAAACTCGAATGACAAGGTCTGATGGCACACTTTTGGTCATGCCTCGAACAATTTTAAAACTAACAGACGATGTGTATCCTACAATGTTTAAAAACCAACCCAGTTGTATGTCGACAAGTTTGCTAGCAAAACGGAAAGACCACGAGGGTAGGCATAACAAAATTGAGAAACGCCTGAAAAAAGGTATGGAATTGAAATCACTAGCAGAGAGGATATTAAATTTTGAGGATTCCAAACTGAAGTACCAGAAAAATTTTGTGAAGACTTTAACTCTTTGTACTTATTGATATAATTTTTTCTTATGTTGTCTGAAGAAACTGTTTAAGTTTAAAATCTATTCCCACTGTTTTATTTAAAAAAAAACGTCTAAAATACATATACGAAGTGTGGCAATTATATAACGAGACTGATGTGAAAAATGTGATTTATTGCAAACAAAGTTACAATACACTTTTATCCCCTTCAACATACTCCCCTCCCCTATCTATACACCGTTGCATACGTGCCTTCCATTGTTCGAAGCAATGCTGTAGGTCATTCTTTGCGATACTGCGCAACAACTCTGCCGTTTTTACTTTTACGTGTTCCACCGACTCAAAATGTGTTCCTTTCAATACACTTTTCACTTTTGGGAAGAGATAAAAGTCACATGGAGCAAGATCAGGCGAATACGGAGGATGTTCTAGCACAGGAATGCACTTTTCAGCTAAAAACTGCTTCACAGACAGGGCGTTGTGGGCTGGCGCGTTGTCTTGGTGGAGAATCCATGATCAGTTCTTCCATGCATCTGGTCTTTTCTTCCTTACACGTTCCCTTAGCTTGATTAGGACTTCTGTATAGTATTGCTGATTTACGGTTTTACCCTCAGGAACCCATTCAATCATCAGAACACCCTGGATATCGAAAAACACGATCAACATTGCCTTCAGCTTGGATTTGCTCATTCGCGCTTTTTTCATTCTTGGCGATGAGGGGGTCTTCCAGTGCATGGATTGACGTTTAGTTTCCGGGTCATACTGGAAAATCCATGTTTCGTCACATGTGATGACATTTGTGAGCAAGTCTGGATCATCTGCGAGTCGTGCCATGATGTCAGAGCAAATGTCCTTCCGATTGTCTTTTTGTTCCTGAGTGAGGTTTTTCGGAACCAATTTTGCACAAACTTTTTTCATGTTTAATTCATCATGCAAAATTTGTCTCACTGTCTCTTTGTTAATGTTTAACATGTCGCCAATCATCCGAATACTCAGACGTCGGTCTTTCCGCACAATTTCGCTGACTTTCTGGACGTTTCCTTCACTTTTGACAGTCAGAGGTCGTCCGGGACGTTCGTCATCTTCAACTTCTTCCCGACCTTCAGAAAACCGTTTATGCCACTCAAACACTCGTGCACGTGACATAGCATTGTCATCAAACACCTCCTTTAAAATTTGAAAACATTCCGTGGGTGATTTCTTTAATTTCACTAGGAATTTCAGGTTAATGCGCTGCTCGACTTTTATGTTCACCATGATCGCGGCACGACTACACAACAGCGTCCCCTACAACCAAGTCTCAAAAGCAAACTAAAGCAGGATCAAGGTCGACTACATTCCTCTGACAAGCTCCCACCATGCGACCACGGGGTAGGAGGGGCGCAGTCTCGTTATATAATTGCCACACCTCGTATAAATATAAATGTTTCATAATTACATAGGTAATCAAAATAATATGCTCAAGATATGTATGAAAAATTTGCTTTTTTTAAATACACAAAACTATTTGTAATAAACTTGATTTAACGTAATAACTTCGCTTGTCGCTATGGAACAATCCCGTCCACAATCGTGACGTCACGACTGCTGCACTCTGGCTTGTATTGTCGTATGATTTCGGGTGAAGCCTACCTGTTTCCGAAAATCTTATTAAATACTTAGCTATGGACAAAATACACTACAAAGACACCTTTACCACACTAATATACAGAAGCTTTCTGTGCATTAGTGTGGTGTTAAGTGTTTTTGTAGTGTATTATTTAGTACCAAGCCATGGTCTCCAATTAAGATGGTACAATGTATGCTAAATGAAAAATCAGCAAAAGGAATAGCTAAGATCCCGCATTCACATGATACGGTAGCTCAGCGCATTTGACTTATAAGCTAATATAAATAATGAATTAGAGTCGGGATATTAATTGTAATCGTTAGGTATCAGCACGAAACCGCATTACTGGAGAATCTTCTGTTATGCAAATCTCTATTACTGAAGTGGAAATAATTGATCTTCTAAATCGGATGTAAGATTAACTATATAATTGTATTAAGAATCTCTATACTTAATCTCAAAAGTTTTTTAGCATTTTATTTTTTACATATCAAAAAATTTTGTTTCAAATCAAGTAGCTTTGGACACAGCAATTATGTTTGTTTAATTTTTGTTGTTCATTTAGCTAAGAATTAGTTACCAAAAACAATATCTAAATTTTTAGGATTAGAATTCAAATATAGTTATATAAAAAATAAAGAATCCAAATATAATTATAAAGACAATTAAAATTTACAACCAACACTGCGCTAATTAAATCTGATGAATTGAAATATGTCATTAAATATATGATGTTCAATACAAAAAAAAAACCTTATATGTACCACTCCTCTCTAACACTCTGTATAGTTATAAAGCCAATTGTAGCAGTATAAAATTATAGAAACATTATATTTACTAGAAAACTTCATAGTAGCGAACATTTTCAAAGGGAATGCTCTCAAAGAAGAGGGTAGGGTCATGCCAGAGGTGAAGAGACAGCATATGAATGCCATGTTGCTGAAAATGTATTGTAAGCAACATAGAAGGAAGATATATCTTTTGATTCATTGGCTACCGACACAGCATATAGTTTTACATTAAGATGTAATTACTATAATTTCTGTAGGCTGCTACCATGGATCGAAATTCACGGAAAGTCGTCGGTCCCGACTACAAAGGTAACTAACCTAGAAGTGCTTGCGCAGGCTTGAAAAATCTTGTAGTCGTAGGTGGATTCTATTTCACGATTCGTCTCAACTTGTCCATATAAAAGATGTATTCGAAAAGTAAGGTTCGCTAGGTCATAAAAAAATAATTCGTTAGAAAAAGCTTTTAGTGGTGGACTTAGTTTGCTGCAAACCTACTCAACTTTTCGACATAATCGCCGTTCACATCTAAGCATTTTTCATAACGTTACACAAGCTTTTTCAATTCCTTTGCACAGAAATTCGCCGCCTAGGAATTGAACCAGTTGACAACGGCAGTCTCAAGTTCCTCGTCATTTGTTTCCACCAAGCAACTGTTTCATGTGCAAGAGAAGATAATAGTCGAAAAGTTCTCAAAGGAACTCCTGAATTTTATCCGTGCTACGGGCAATGCTTTGAAGACTCTAGGTAGGACTGTAGCCATCATATTTCAACTCAAGTAAGGAGATTGCTTGTATTTTTTTCTTTTTTGATGAAGTTGAATGGCGCTACTTCATTGCCTGTTTGATTCTGCGTTTGTGTCGATATCAACGTAGCCTGTAACAATGTGGGATAACAAATCATGTCCATTATTCTATCTTTGTAATGGTTGGTAAGCATTTTTGGTACCCACCCTGCACACAATGAAATTAATCTGCCAGAGCATTAATCGTCAATCATCGACCAGCACGTAGCTTTAGGTCCACTTGATTTCATCATTCTGTATACTGGGTCTGCCACAATGCTCTTGATGCTACACATTTATTCTGTCACTGCCAGTCTTAACCAGTGGCGGCTGCTGCAGGGAGGGCAACGGAACACTGCCCCCCTGTGACAAATTTCTTTTAACAGATAAATTAATTATAAATACCTAATTTGTATGTAATTTTTCTGATTTGTTTGATAACAAATAATATGTTTTCGGAAGTAACAGTCCGTCTTTTCAGCGCGTTTTAAAATCGCAGTCTGACGTACGCTCCGGGGCATCTCGCGCGACTGCCCCGTGAGGCCCCGTCTGTATTGGAAATCGAGCGATGAAACTGGCGCGCGTAGCGCGCAGATATACGTCAGCGGTGGGGCACTCATCTATGGTGCCGCGTGGCTGTCCAGTATGTAATATACAGTGAGACGCGCGGGTTGGAATATATTCATTTAAAATTTTTGGTTTTGTGTTATGGAAAAACGCTCGGATAGGTCGATTTTTATTTTTAGCTGCGGTTTTTTTTATGGTAAATTATTGTACAAAGGGTGGTCCAAAAATAAGTTACGACCATCAATTTTTTTTTTCAAATAGAAACATATGTTTTTTATTTAATTTGTTAATTCTAGATCGAATTCTAAGTATGTTTCATGTACCATGTCCTATACCCAAACTCAACAGTTATCGAGAAATTTACAATTGAACATGCAGTTATTGATATTGATATATTATATCGCTATACAAGCAGACGAGACGACAGATTTGGCTACATTTTTCCAGTTAGCTTTTATAGTTCGATGCGAATTGGTAATTTTGTATAATAGACCAGATTTTGGAACTGCTTCATCTGCTCTAACATTACTGTAATGTTTCTATGAAAATAATTTAACAACTACATTTGCCGAATCTGTGAAGCTATTGAAAATAATTTGCACCATACCGATGACAACAGCTGAAAGCGAACGGTGTTTTTCTACTTTGAAGAGAATAAAAACATTTTCTAGAAATACCATGCGGTAAAGCAGACTATGTGCCTTAGCAATGTGTTCCATTGAAAAACAATTACTGACATCAACACCAAATTTCAATGAATTAGTTATTAATCATTTTGCTGATCGTAAGGAACGGCGATTAGATTTCATTTTCAAACAAGTTAATTAAATAGCATATTGAGTTTATTTTTTGTCTGTACTTAATATTTGATATTAAACACTCAGACCCCCCGGTGCCCTCCCGTCCCAAAAAATCACGAGCCGCCACTGGTCTTAACACAATTGCCTAACCTTTCCTTCAATGATTACTGTACGCGCCCGTAAAGTAAGTACAACTCCTGATGAATTTGAGCAGTTCTATATCCTTTTGCACCCAAATATCGAATTGAAACACACACTTTGCAAATATTTTCGAAACCGTTGTTGTTTGCTATCGCCGGCAGTAAGGTAAATCAAAACAATTACTTCAAGACTTCGTTAACAATCAATAGATGACGCCGCATTCATGCAACTTTGTTATGTGCTTTCAACAATTAAGTATAAGCAAGCGACCTTAATTTTCGAATACGCCTCGTAATTTGTGTATTTGTTACTCCATTCAATTCGACAGAAAAAAAGCTATCGAGTTTAGCCTCGTTACATTTGTATTTGCTAACCACTCGCTAATTATGTAGGTGAATGCTGGAAGGTTGCGTATAATTGCTTATTCTGAGGTTGCTTTTCAAATTCTTTAATACGAGATAATAATGAGATTACAAAGAAAAAACGCTAACTGAGAAATAGTAACAGACTGTATTGAAGCAATAAAAATTTAGCAACGGAGAGATTCAGCTGGCCAGACGGGAAGAAAAGAAACGCAAAATGGGTTGTTTTAAGCGTAGCTGTCTGACATTCCATTTTGGTTTACTGGAGTAATTAAATACCTATGGTCTTAAATCTAAGATCAATTGTCATATAAAAAGTTTGCTCCGTCAATACAATTCAATCTTTTCTGGTAATAAGAGAGGTTTGTTTAAACTTTATAAACATTGTCTTCATCGCCATATTAGATTTAAATTACTTTTTACCCTTTTTCGAAGGGTAAAATTCTTTTTCTTACTACTGGTAACATTTTTGAAGAATTACTTCAATTATAGTAATCCATATTACAATTTTGCAACACAAATATTCATATAGAATATGTATATATTCATATAAAATTAATACATATCGAAATTCACAAAGTGGGGTAATAGATAACCTACTTTGTGAATTGAGACATGTCATTTGCCATAATTCATTAGATTAAATTTTCATACCATGTGTTCCAAAACCAAATCAAGAATAACGTAAGTAACGATTTATGATTGCCAACTTGATTGTTGAATAGGAATGTGAGCCAATTCCGCATCGATTTGATCTCGAAATGTACGACCCGATAAGGGGGTAAAACAAAATCCTCTACTCCTCTTGGCCAGAAGGTATATGATGTTATATTTTATATTATGTATTCGTTGATAAGCGATTTATTATTGATATATATTATTTTGCAAATATATTAACTTCTCAAGAAGTTTATTAAGATTGTCTATGTTAATATATGACAATTTTAGCCATGTGGCGCAATTTTTAAATAATGTGCTAAATCAGTAAGTAAAATGTCTAAAAATTTATTTGTGCAGACTGCATCATGTTTCTGCTTATGTATAGGGCATAACAAAAGTAAATTATACTGCAGAGTGTGATATAAATCATTTTAATTCTATTAGTTTTCAAGAGATGCAAGTATTGATGACAACATTAAATAGAGACAGTCTATTACATTTTTACCAAGATAAAGGAGGACGCTTTGATACTTTTGCATTTAATCACGTGACCATAGAGGCAAAAACTACTTTACATGTTTATAGACATACGGAATAAAATAAGGAAATGAAGATATTTATTCTCATTTCTAATATGAAAATATTTGAATTATCAAAGAGAGTCTATAAAAAAATATACTCTCTTTGATAATTCAAATATTTTCAATTAGAAATGAGAATAAATATCTTCATTTCCTTATTTTATTCCGTATGTATATAAACATGTAAAGTAGTTTTTGCCTCTATGGTCACGTGATTAGAGGCAAAAGTATCAATGCATCCTCTTTTATCTTGGTAAAAATGTAACAGACTGTAAAAAACGAAACATTTAAAAGTACATATATCATACCATCAGTAAACGCGCTTTTTAATCAGTTATGAATCTATTTTCGTTAACTGATATTGTAAATGAGAAATTATATTTATAGTCTATTTATTTGGATCAGTAAAAAAATGTAAAAAATAAGTAAGAAACTGCATGATGAACTAACTAAAGCTAGCCTATCTCTCTTTAATGTTACCATCACTACCATCTGTCTTCACTCCATTCATTTACAAAGTATTATAAGATCATTGGTAATAACTCTTTATAGATTAGATTAACCAGAATTTTAGAAACATACGTTTAATTAAATCCTTGGCCAAAGCAACACATTTCATTTTATTAGCCATCTTGAAAAGCAGTATCTCCATATCTCCTTTTCATGTGACTTTTCGAGTTGTATGTGTAATTAATATAACAGTTTTCCTAATATAACACGGATAATTTTGTAAACAGAACTTGAACCTGCGATATCTGATTTTCTAGATCAATGGGGTAACTTTAATCAACATTTACAACAGTATGTTCTTTATATTTCCATATACTACATAATGTGAAATTATGAACAGTGTGTATTTGCTAAGTTCAAAACACACACACTGAACATTTCAATTTCATCACTGCTATTTGTGCCTCCTATTTCCTTAGAACAAATACTGTGTTTGTACATTTTGACTTGTCAAGGTATGATGTAACTTTCGCAGTCGATTTTATATGTTGTTTTGCAGGTGCAACTTCATCCAACATTGTTGTGTTTTGGCACCATTTTTCAACTGTTTGATTGTCCAACATCAATTTGCTATTATTATCTTCATCACAGCTGGATAAAAATTATATCTTTAAGAGGATGGTTGATTGAACACAATGTGTCCTTCGAGCAGGTACTACCACAATTAAAATAATGCTATTAAATGTGAATACAGTATTACAAAATAGCATAGAAATTCGTTTAATTAAAATTTAAGTTGGGGAAAACTAATGCACAAACATGTCTCAGACTTAACAACTTTACAAAATACTTATAGTGCAACTGTACTTTAAAATAATGATTTTCTCCTACTCAAGCATATGATTGTAACGCTACTTTAACATACATTTCTAATTACAACTTATATTCTATAGATAATTTTTATAGACAGTATTTATACCACTTAGGTCCTAATACCCAGTTCAATGATGACTTTGTATTTAAATCATTGATTACTAAGATGATCAACAGTAGATGTGATTCAGAACATGGTATAAAAAATGGTATACCTATTAAATTTATCTTGGTTGTATGTATTTGAGTTTTAATATGTATAATAAAATTCCTACATTAAAACAGCTACATATTCCAGAAGGTTTTTTAAGCTTTTGTTTTAGTTTGGCAAACATATTTCCTTATAAATTTAACAATTACAAGATGACTAAGAAACTTGCTTATTCTGACAGTCATGCTAGAAATAATATATCTATATACTCAAAAATACATATATAGTTGAGTTTTATTGTATGGAAAAAACTATATATTTTATATGAAAATTATACAGATACCAACCACACTTAGTTTGTTTTTGAATTGTAGCTGTGCTGACAATTTACATATAAAAATATTTGCTAAAAATCAATCTTTACAGAGGAACTTACTCAAATTCAGCAGTGTCAATTTTTGATTCTTCTGCTTCAACAGATTCTTGGATCCCCTTAGATGCAATTACTTGTAACTCTTTTAACTTACGATCAGCCTCTACACTTCCAATTACAAGTTCATGCCAAGCTAGAACAGTTGAAGCACAACTCCAACAACACTGCAGAGGTAGTGTGTCAGATTCATCTACTTTAAGGGGTAAGTACATATTCATTTTGATGGCTAATTCATGTGTTATGCCTTCATCACTGTAAATGCCTATAATTCGTTCACTTTGGCATGCACACAATCTACATATTATGTCCAACCGTATCATTTCAGTCTGAGCTATGTTTAAAATAATAGTGTCAGGTTGATTTACTTCATTTTCGGTTTCCTTATTCATGTCGTAAGTTATAACTACAAGTTTTAAAAAGCATTTCAGTTTATTTACATACGTTCCTCCTACTTCTATTTACTTCACCTTTTTCTCTTCTACAGTGTAAATCGGCGTTTAAAAGAACGAAGTACACTACATCATACCAAAACTCGGGATTTACGTTTGACAGAAATGATAAAATTGATCATCTGGCTAATTTCACAGATGTAACGCAAGACAAACCATTTCCAAGATCATAAAAGTAACAAACGTTGGACTAAGACACTAGGAGCATAAAATGTACCACCATCTATAATCAAAGCCTGTCATTTCAAGACAACTACCAATTATCATTGAAATATTAGACAATTTACATTTTCAGAGGGATTTAAAAAGATTGACTATTCTACCTTCGTAATATCAGAGATAAGCGAGATTATAGAGCGCCGATGTAATGACTATTTTGGCAACATATTTTGGAGACGACCGCTAGGCTTTCAGCCAGTGTTGGGATTGCTATTACAATTGTAATAAATCTATTACATTACCCTGTGTTTTATTACGTCGTTACGAAAGCACATAAATCTATTACATTTTCGTGGATTTTTTTACTTTAATACAAATCTTGTGACCTGTATTTTCGGAACAGTATCCGTAGTAGCAAAATCACTGTATGCACACTTGTCCTGCATTAACAAATTTATATTTTCATCCTTCTCTAAAATTGTGATTTTGTTGCTTGGGATAATACCTGCGCGTGTGATAATTACTGGCGATATGGTGACAATTGTCTGATAGATTATCTTTTACGTTGGTGTTCATGTCATGTTCATGTCGTTGTTGGAGGCAAAAGTTGTAATTTGAGATACCGATCATACAGATTATTATGACGGTGTAGACATAATTTCCAAATATAAAAGAGACTACACCAGTGATTCCCCGAAATGCTATAAACTCGTGATTCGCGGTCGATGAACACTGCACAGAGGCGACCGCGACTAAAATGTAAACAAAAACACATTTATTTTATTTTTAAGAATCTATTATGTTTTGTTTTGAGAATATTCTCATGTATTATTTATGTTAAATTTGTATTAGATTCTCAAAAATAAGTAATTGCGTTTTGCTATACCTATACATATATATTTTTAAATTTCCCGCCCATATGATCTATTACATTTCTATTACATTCAGGCACCAAGTTTTAGTACAATCTACCAACACTAAAATCCCAACGTTGCTTTCAGCGTTAGTTTGGAGACAAGGCACCAAGATAGAGGGCGCTACTATAAGTTTTGTTACAATCTTCGGGGCGCTCTCTCACGGATTATAGTCGAATGTAACAAAATCTAGATGCTTATTTAATTCCTACTTCAAATAAGGTGACGACGTACTTCTCATATACCTGACTCTGTCGAACATACAGAGGAATAGTCTTTGAACTAAAAAATATACATGTGGACACAAAACGCGAAATAGAACTGATGCGCCTTTGTTGCGTTTTGTACATACAAGGGCATTTACAAGCAAGAAGTTTTAACAGGCACATTTTATTATATATTATTTGCATACATGGGCGAGATAGGGGAATACGGTTCAGTTTCATTCAGACTAGACCGACTCGTGTTTTGTCGGCTCTCGGGCACCGTATTACCTACCGGTTTCCCCGAGATCCGACAAAACACGAGTCGATCTAGTCTGATTGAAGCTATACCGTATTCCCCTATCTCGCCCATGTATAATTTATTTGTGCGTCAAGGTTATATGTATTTATATGTCTTTATTGAATTTAAAATATCTTTCCAATATTGTAAATGTCCATTATGGTTACGTTTTATTTAATTTTTATATAGAATAGATAATAATGAAACCCTATTTATTTTTGTTTTTAATATTGAATGCTAATATAATACCTTTTGAATAAAATTTATAATACATAATTCCTTGTTAAAGTTGTATGCAAAATATGTCATGGTAATATACAGGCTGATTCTATTAAATAGAAGGTAGGTTTAAATTTGACAAAGTTGAAAGATTTTCTGCTTGAGGGAAAATGTATGTGGAATAAATGACGCCTAAAATGGTGGGTTTTACTCTTTTATCTCTAGCACTTTTATTTGGACTCACTGACTAAAACTAAAAACACATTATTAGCCCCAATAAATGCGTTTTATCTATTAATGTACTCTAAATTTTTAGAA
Source organism: Amphimallon solstitiale (assembly GCA_963170755.1). Lineage (NCBI taxonomy): Eukaryota > Metazoa > Arthropoda > Insecta > Coleoptera > Scarabaeidae > Amphimallon > Amphimallon solstitiale. The sequence continues at coordinate 79,950,567 of OY720676.1, read as the reverse complement.
GGCGTTTTAATTCTCCCTTACATCATCAAATATGTGATCCTGGAATTTTAAACTATTGGCGCACGTAAGTCATTAGCCAAAATAAAATAACGTAAATAAAGAAAAACGAAATATGTCATTTAAATCTCTTCACTCGTTTCAAGACGTGGACATTATGTATGTCTTTTCTCTCTCTCATTACGATAGCGGGCAAATGGCTCAAGCTATCAACTCCACATCTTATATTTTGGAATATAATCTCTCTCTTGAGATCTGATTAGATTTTCAGAAATCAGTAGGGAAGTAGTAGATTTCATTAGTGAAAAAATCAAACTTTACCACTATTTCGTAAACTACCACGTTTAATCAGCACCCCTAAAAGGTGCAGATTAGGGGTCGTCACGACTTGTGTTGTAGTAGTAGTAGTAGTAGTTTTATTTATTGAAGTTGCCAGTAATGGATACAATACGTCAAAATGTATAATATACAATCAAAAAAGAAAACAGCTAACAAACAAATACATATCATAAGACATATGTCAAATAATAAAACAGTTGGTGACACTAAGGATTACATTCTATATCCTGAGGTATTTACTTGTTGTCAGACCCCTAAAACTTAATTAGTCCACAAAATTTTTCAACGGAATATACACTATTACTGATAAGTAATGATTTTAGGCGACCTTTAAATTTCTGCCCACATGTTTCCCCTTCAAATAGGGGGGTAGCGAATTAAATAGTTTAGTACCCAGCCAGAGAGGCATTTTCCTCGTCATGACCAATCTATCATTGTTAATGACATAGTCATCCTTACTTCTGGTGTTATAACTATGTACAGTTGCGGCCCCTACAAACTCAGACACCGACTTTGGACTTATTCTGCCAAATTCAAAAAAATTGTTGTGTTGATTTGACTTTTATCCACTATGGCAACGTTAGTGTCAGTTTATTGTAAGTCAGAAGCGTGCACAAATTTTAAAATGCCTCAATTAAACAAAGCCAACATTTTTTATTTGTCACACTGTCTGAGTTTGTAGGGGCCGCAACTGTACGTCTGATTTTTTTTTGAAACATTCCTTATTTTTAAAAACGTAATATAGAGTCTCTAGAATGTGGAGACTCGGGACTGTCAAAATATTGTAGCTCTTGAAAAAAGGCCGACAAGACTCAGAACTGGTAATACTCGCTATACAGCGTACTATCCGCTTTTGCTCCAAGAATACGTCACGCGATGATACTGAGTTGCCCCAAAATGCAACATCATATGAAATATGTGACTGTACCTCACCATAATAAAACAATAGCAGACAGTCATGGGATAAAATAGATTTTAAATTTCTTGAGGGCGTTATTTATATTATTTTCGATTTCAGGCACACTGAGCCTGTTATCACAAGGGAAGTACCATCCGCATATAAATATAGCGAGTAATTAATGAATTGTACTATATCGTTTATAAATAAAATAAACCATATAGGTCCAAGAATAGAACCCTGTGGGACGCCCATCGTCACCGGCAGAAAAGAAGACACATCCGTTTTTATTAAATTATTTGTCTTGTGCCTTACTCTAACAAACTGCATCCGACCCGAAAGATATGATTCGATCCAATCTGCAAAGACACCCCTGATCCAATATTTTTCTAATTTTCCCAGTAATACTTGGTTATTTACACAATCAAAAGCCCGAGTTAGGCCACAGAAAGCACCCGCAACACTGTTCCCCCCCATCCAGAGCCTGCGCAACATCATTTATAAATTCGTGAATAGCTGTAATTGTAGAACGCTGATTCCTAAAACCGTATTGTCTGCCACACAATACGTCAAATCTATCCAAATGATTTTGAAGTCTTCCAAGCTCCACTTTCGAATATTTTCGAAAAACTAGATGTTAGCGATATAGGACGAAAATTTGACACATCCAAATTGAAAAATTGAAGCTGAAATTTTTCGGGAAAGATGCCCCTCGCCAAAGACAAATTTACAAGTTGAGTCAATGGAGATATAATACTTGGTGCAATGTGTTGTCGTGTCGAATACCACTACGGATACCTTGTTTAAAAAATTCGTCATTTTCTAATTGTCTCCAGATTCTAAGCATTGATTAAAGTTATTTTGATTTAACGTTCCCTATAGGTACTCGTGTTTGCGTTAAATTTAAATATGAGGCGTTTTCCCGTGTATATGGGAAGAATTATTATTCATATTAAAAATACTAGATTTATGTAAACTCCACAAGCACAATTTTTGCCTTTACTATTTTTCTACGTCTTTACTAGTTTTTCCTTTTTAACATATGTAAGGATGTCTTCGATGTATACGGTTACTTGAATAAGACTTCAATTAATATATGTAGTGTTAAGCAGAATATTAGTATTAAGATAGGATAGGCAAGCATTTTTCTTTTTTTTTTTGGATTCTTTTGATTTTAAGGTTTTGGTGGAAGAACAGGGACTGGAGAACTCCAGCCATCTGAACCACGCTTTAAGATTTTAATATGTATGTTCTAATATGTATGTTGTAATAAAGGATATTATTATTTGTAAAATATCCTTTTCACTGTCATTAAAAGTCCTGTTAACATAAATATTATACGGCTTGACAAACAATTCATACCGGATCAGGTTGTTGTCAATATTTAGCAAAATTGTTTTGGATATACCGGGTGGTGCAATAGTGTGTCTGCGGAGCTTAGTATGAAAACTAATAACAGTAATAACGCTGTAGCAATGAGACTTTACGTACTTATGTAATATGCGACTGTGTATTTTCTAATTTTATTTACAAATATACAGGATGTTCCAAATTTTCGCAACCACCTTCAACTTTTTTATTTTAAATACATTGCTGTACTTTCTAGATATTATAATGATAGCCATTCAAATTATCTTTGCAATGATATATGGATATGTGCACTTCAGACTGTTTTGATTTTATTGATAATTTTGTTGAAATCTTGACAGTTGCAGCATCTAACATTTTCAGGCTACAGCTAAAAATGTTAGATGCTGCAACTGTCAAGATTTTAACAAAATTATTAATAAAATCAAAACTAACAGTCTGAAGTGCCCATATCCACATATCATTGCAAAAATAATTTGAATGGCTATCATTATAATATCTAGAAAGTATAGCAATGTATTTAAAATAAAAAAGCTGAAGGTGGTTGCAAAAATTTGGAACAGCCTGTATATTTGTAAATAAAATTAGAAAATGCGCAGTCGCATACTACATACGTACGTAAGGTCTCATTGCTACAGCGTTATTAGTTTTCATACTAAGCTCCGCCGACACACTATTGAACCATCCGGTATAGATATGTAAATACTCTACACTTGCAATTTTTGAATAAAAGAATAAAAACATTTAACAAATTACGTTTTTCTTCGTCGGTGTACGTCGTTTGCTACTAATAATGACTCAGTGTATTTTAAAATACATTACCTAATATTAAAAACATTCCTTATGATATTTTACATAAATATTTGAAATAAGAATTTTCTTTCCTAATGGTGTTAGAATATAACATAGCGGTTATAAGAAATAAGAAAGTTGATGATGTACAGAAAGAACAAAGAGCCAGAACGTCTTATAAAAATTTCGATTACGCCATTAGCTAGAAGACTAAAAAAGTCCCCAAGAATGAACTTTGTTGTCCTTCCCTACAACGCCAAATTAAAATGGCAATGTTAATAAAAAAAATCAGCATTTCAAGGTTCGAAAGTCATTTGTCACAGATCCGTTTTCTCACCAGGTCCATAATGGACACAAAATCTATCAAATTGGCCGAATTTAAACCTACCCTCTATTCCCAAAACGTGAAATCCCTAAAATCTCCTAAAATTCCATCCCTGTTGAATTTTATACCGTGGGTTTTTTTTATCACTGAACATAGCACACGATAACACCTATGTTCAGTTTTAAAATAAACGCGTCAACGCATGGAACATTATGCAACCAACATTGCGTTATGTAACAACAAACTAACGTCGCGCGTCCGTCAATTATTTATTTGGACAAACGTCAAAATCAATGTCATAACCATATTAGAAGTAAACACAAAATTTAATTCTTTAAAGACTACTTTTCTGTCTGAATATCGAAAGTGGCAACAGTCTTAGAAAAGTGGATGTGGTGATGATGATGTAAGTATCATTTAATAAAGTATTAAAATATATTGACCATATTTTATAGATTGCAGAACCAACTTTATGGTATTTTGGATATGATGTTTATTGTAAATCATACAGTAGCACGTAAGTCGACTGATGTTATTAGCGAAAACTGCAAAGGTGAAGAAATAATTGTGCAAGTGGATCAAGATATCGACTATTCACAAGATAACACAGATATTGTAAGTTGTCTATTGGTATTTTAATATTAATTTTTAATATTTAGTCTTCTTAGTTGGACTACAGTTCTGGTTTATTTATAAGCAATGCAAATGAGGACGTTCAACCTGCTCCAAGTACCTCAAGTAATTATATTGAGGAAGGCGCTATAAATACAGGTGATTTTGGCACAGAAAACAAGAAAAGGAAATGTGAAGCTATTAAGGACAGTACTCCATCCCGCAAGAAACGAAAAGATGATGAATATTTGAAACATGCAAATGATGCTTTAGTAAAACTTACTTCTGCTTTGGAGAATGAGCCAACTCAACAGCCTGAAAACAGCGAGGAGGTATTTGGTAAATTAGTAGCCACCAAAATTAAAGAAATTAATTGTCTTCGAATAAAAAATGAAGTTCAATTTCAAATTTTAAATGTTATATATACATATTTAAATAAATAAATATTTTTTTGTATTAGACTTTATTTTTAATATTAATTAATCATAACTGGAATAAACATAAATCAATGTTCTAAATATTATGCTCAGCCACTGCGTGTTCCTGCCAATCTGCACTCCCATTGTTGGTACAGAAATAGTTCCGGAATTCATCTCTAATATTTCTGGCTTCAATACTTGACTTATTACCACCTTGTTTTACAACTGTTGGTAAATGTTTGGTATTGCTAATGTTAACATCTGTAACATACCTTTCACTTTCTGTTACCAAGAAGTTATGAAGTACCACACATGCTAAAGTTATTATTTCTACTTTTTCAACATCTAAATTTATTGGTTCTAATAAAACTCTAAATCTATTAGATAAAATTCCAAATGTGCTCTTGATAATCGGTAATTAAGTATTTTATTGTCATGACTTAAAAATCTTTGCCGATATGACTTCCGGTAAATTGTTTCACACACTTCTGGAACAAACCTGGAAATAATGCTTTCATGAACTCGTGTTGAATACATTTGAGACTGGAAACTTTCACCAGTTGCTAAAAACCGCAAAGTAATTTGCAACCTGAAAAATCATAAGTCTATTGTATTTGATTTTTTTAAATATTAAGAATATCTCACTTGCTATGGGCTGATATGCTGTCTTGCATAAATGTATCTTGCTTTGTAATATCAGCTCTAAGGTAATCTAATAATTTATGAAACAGAGCATCATTCATCCGTAAATAATTCCTATATAAGAAAGGGTCCTCAATGCGTAATTCATTAATTAATGACAAAACATCCCGGCCGCCTTAAAAGCCAAGGTTTAGTCCATATCTTTCTTTTTTGTTCGCGTTTCTTATTTTTTATATTAAGAATGTTTGTTATTATAACAAGAACTGCAGCTCGTAATAAATTCTTTCTTGTATTTGTGTCCATTTGGAATTTTTCCAGAAAAATACACACAAATGAAATTTTAGGGTTACAAAATTCCGGATACCCGCCAAACTAGTAATACATTCGACGCATGCCCGCCTTTAAAATTTTGCGTCGTTGCAAGTGGGCAAAATAAATTCTGCACAGAAAGTTGTACAGAATATTCTGTACAGAAAGCTGTGCAGAATCTTGTACAGAAAATTATACCGTGTCAAGTAAGGATGTGGCGAGTTTTAATTTTCTTTCTGTGGGTATTTATTATACAACCATCAGAATCAAATTTCCTACTAATCGCCTGAATTGTTCCGATAGATGGTATGGGCTTCTCAGGATATTTGACAGAAAACAGATCCCGCACTTTCCTTAAACTGTTTCCAGCTTTATACCAGTTTAAAATTTCTATTTTATCATCTTTTGTATACATTTTTTAAATTAGGTGAATACAAATGTGAAATATTGAAATATTCAAAATGTCATTTCTGTTATGACGTTGATTTTGACGTTTGTCGAAACAAATTATAATTGACCGATGTTAGTTTGTTAGTTACATAACGCAATGTTGGTTGCATAATGTTCCATGCGTTGACGCGTTTATTTTAAAACTGAACATAGGTGATATCGTGTGCTATGTTCAGTGATAAAAAAAACCCACGGTATATATAATAGTATGTTTAATTTTGCAATTTTGATACTGTAAATAGAATAGGAAAACGGCTTAATTTTATTTGAATTGAAATAATTCTGCGCCTTTTGGAAGGATTTGACCTGCGCAGAGTACATTCATACGAACAGAGATAAAATATAGGATCTTCTGTCTCACTTTCTTCGTGAACAGTCGTTCCGTAAGATTTGATATAGCACACGCAATATAGTAGTATTATATATATATGTGTTTTGTATTGTACTTTCCACCCCATGCTGCCAACGTTAATTGACGTTTCCTAAAGCTACGCGCACACTGCACCGACCGGTACGACCGACACGGGCGACCGGGATTTTTCTAAAAGTCAAATGCATGTTTCTCTATTGAGGCGTCCGTTCGTACCGGTCGGTGTGTAGTGTGCGCGCCTCCTCTAGAGAAACATGCGGATATTAAGTTGACGAACCTCAATGCGGACATTTCGCGTATACTTTAGTTAAATATATCGGTGTTAGAAACGGTAACAGATGAGTAAAGTTGGCGACATAGATGTGCACATTTTTTTTTTATTTTCGCTACCCTCTTTAACTCCTTTTTATTTTAATAATATACTACTTTCACTAATTTTGATCAGTATCTGGAGAGTAATGCATAAATTATTTTTTCTGGAGAAGGGATGCTATTGTGTAATGAAGTAGATGGCAGTCTTAACCCATTCGCTACCATGTATCCAAAGGTGGATACACGGTAAGATGCTCTGACATCCCAGTGTAACCCATAAGGATACAAAGGCTATTTTTAATATTTCTATTTCACTGAGCTGGGATTGTTATATTAATGTAATTTAGGACCTGGTATATGCAACAAATTACCCCCACTATCAATTTGTGTGAACGGAGAGCGGACGCGCGCGCAGACTGTTAGGGCGTCGTCCGTTTGGTCACAGTATATAGCTATGTAATAGAAACAGTAGTTTCTCTCGAGGGAAATAATTGTCCACCGGCAAACCGACGCGTGCGTGACTGCGCAGTAGTCAGCCATCAGCTGTTGGCGGGATTATTTGATGCGACTGCTCGGCATGCGGTTTGTGAATGGCCGTTAGTGTAAGTTATGCTGGGTGTACACCAATTATACAAAATGTTTGACAAACAATTTATTATGAACACTAATTTTACAAATTAATGGGTTGTACACAAATTAAACAAGGTATGTATATGTAAAACCAAATTATACATTCTTTTGGCATTTATAATGAACGTCAAATAAATTTATTAACACAGTATTAATTTAGAATTTGTGTTTAAAATGTGTCAAATTTGTTACTTTCTTATACGTAGTATAAGGAAGTATTGTGATGATGAAAATGTTCGACCTCGATATTTTTGCAGATGTCCACGTTTTGAGGTCCCCTGATACCAAAAAAGTGGTTTTTAAAAAATGTCTCTCTCTCTCTCTCTCTCTCTCTCTCTCTCTCTCTCTCTCTCTCTCTCTCTCTCTCTCTCTCTCTCTCTCTGTGACCACGATAGCGGTCAAACCGCTGTAGATATCAATTCCAACTTTTGTATTTACGAATATAACCTCCCTCTTGAGAACTGATTAGATTTTGAGCAAAATCGCCAGACCGGAAGTAGTAGTTTACGTCAGTGAAAAATCGAATTTTGCAAATATTTCGTCAATTACTAAGTTTAAACAAATTTATGAAGGATTCAAATGTACTCAAAATTAAATTTGAGAAAAATTGTATTAATAAAGTTTTTCGAAATTCCAACCGGAAGTAGGTCTTTTACTCTTATCGAAAATCAGTTTTTTGCGAATATCTCGCAAGTCATGCTTTCTAGGCCGGTACATTACGTGTATAAAAGTATTTAGAATGTACTTTTAAATATCTTTTGTATAAAAAAAATTTCAAAATTCAGACCGGAAGTACCACTTTTACTCTTATCGAATAGCGATTTTTTGCAAATATGTCGTCAGTTATGCATTCTATATATATTTATCAAGAGTACAAAAGTATTTAGAGTTGGATATGGAATATTTTTTGTATAAATGAAATTTCAAAATTCGGACCGGAAGTAACACTTTCATACGTATAAGAAAGTCGTGTGGTGGCCACACCTCATTTTTTGTTTGATTATTGTGCATTTCCTTGAAACATTTCCATATAATTTGACGTACTTCTAACATTTTTGACAAACAAATTGTTTTTTATAATTAGTGTGCACGCAGCATAACGTTTTATCAATAATTGTAGTGTTTCGTTTCGCGAATACTTGGAACAAAAATGCCCCATTATTGTTGTGCACCTCGGTGCAAGAATAGTTCGAACAATTCTAAATTACGCTTTTTCAGGTTTTCGAAAGAACCAATGCGGTAAGATCCCCACGTGCATTAAAATGTCCTCAACTGTTAAAATGTGCATATTGTTTATTGTAGTTGTGAATAATTACTCAAACTTCATGACAAATCCACCACCACCAACGCAAAATTTAATTTTCGAAGATTGATTAGGTACCGACAATGGGAAAATATAACTGAACAAATTGCCTTCACTTATTTTGTAGGTTATTTGGGACACAAATGTTTTGAAAAGCGTAGTTTTCCAACAATTATACGTGTAAAACACAAAAATGAATGAATTCAAATTTTACACTTATTTTAAGGCATGTCCTAACTTTGTGAAACAGCTTTACTAATTTGGCAACGAGCGACCATAATTTCAGTATATATATAAATACCGCATTAAGAAAAAGCCTTCTGTGAATTTTTTTCTTCAGTTTCCTTCGGACCAAATGTTAGCTTTAAATTAAAACAGAAGTTGGAGGAAATATCATATAAACATCCATGCGAAAATTTTCCTACTGAATTTTTGATAAAGCTATTTATTCGTGTAAGAATTTTTTACACTTTGAAATTTTGTAATAAAAATTTCAAAGTTAGTGGCAATTCAAATAAAATAACAATTTTACAACACCATTGATGAATTGTGTCAAGAAATTTAAGTAATCTTTAGGTTAAAGTAGCCTTTTTTTGTGTTGTACGTATACTGTATTACATTTTAAATGCTTGTGTAATATGTACTTAATAAAAAGCAGTGTTTTATCCTCGTCTTTTGTATTATTGATATAGCTTTTTCATAATTTTAAAAATAGATTAACATAATTATCTCATAAACGATTTGGTTCTGCGCCACTGGTTTATTCCTGAATATAAAAATGGACTACGCCTCTGGTTGCGCGCGCGTGAATGCGCAGTACCATTTTGGGACACAAACATCAAAGGTGCCGACGGCGAGAGAAACTACTGTGTCTATACAGCTCTATACTGTGGTTTGGTTTAGTTGTCGTTCAGTTGTTTTAGTCGAGGCGCGCACCGAAATGGTACGTAATTTGTATTAATACCATGCGGGAAAGCAGACTATGTGCCTTAGCAATGTGTTCCATTGAAAAACAATTACTGACATCAACACCAAACTTCAATGAATGATCATTTTGCTGATCGTAAGGAGCGGCGGATGGATTTTATTTTCAAAAAAAGTTAATTAAATAGTATATTGAGTTTATTTTTTGTCTGTACTTAATTTTTGATATTAAACACTCAGACCCCCGGTGCCCTCCCGTCCCAAAAAATCACGGGCCGCCACTGGTCCAAAAGCGATATGCGCTCCGTAAGTCGAGGCGCGCACCAAAGTGGCGTGGTGACAACGTGGCATGTGGCAAATTTTTAACCAGTGAAATCAGTTGCCACAGTGCCATATCGATGCTCGTTTAAAAATTGCCACATGCCACGTTGTCACCACGCCATCGCCACACCACTTTGGTGCGCGCCTCGACTTACGGAGCGCATATCGCTTTTGGACCAGTGGCGGCCCGTGATTTTTTGGGACGGGAGGGCACCGGGGGTCTGAGTGTTTAATATCAAAAATTAAGTACAGACAAAAAATAAACTCAATATACTATTTAATTAACTTTTTTTGAAAATAAAATCCATCCGCCGCTCCTTACGATCAGCAAAATGATCAGTCATTGAAGTTTGGTGTTGATGTCAGTAATTGTTTTTCAATGGAACACATTGCTAAGGCGCATAGTCTGCTTTCCCGCATGGTATTTCTAGAAAATGTTTTTATACTCTTCAAAGTAGAAAAACACCGTTCACTTGATTTTTTCTATTTTGCACGCCCCCAGAGATTCGCAAAATAGCAGAAGACAATTTACAAAATCTTTCGCCAACATAGTCTCGACATATTATCACTAACAAACTTTTATAACAGTTGTACTATTCAACCTTGGAGTAAATTATTACAATAGTAGCATCAGAAAACTTATCACCCAACTCTGCTTAACAATTTATATTGTTAATTAGTAAATAAAATGTTAGCATGTGTGCTTTTTATTCTTTGTACAACTTCTATTGCACATGTTTGTTACATTAAAAGCTTACATTTTGACATTTAAATATAATTTGGTTCAATTTTTTTTTTGTTACCAACGTCAAAACAACAAAATTAGCGTGCGATAAAGAAATACTTTTGCAACCAAAACGGATGTCGTAAAGTGAACTTTATAGCACCGAAATAGAAAAAAGCATTTTGCACATTACACCCACACAACCAGTCTGATAAACTGTAAGAGCTTCTGTTGAATTTTCTCGTCACGGTTTTATTAGTTTTCAAATTGTGATCTTCTAGTTTAATCAGTAAATCTGGTCTAGGGAGACCTAGATTTTTTAATTCTGTCCTAATGTTACTAACGCAATTCATAGTTGCATTTGCACCGATAGAAATTACGACATACACTCACCGCTGTATATTACGTACTGGGCCGCCACCCGGACCCGGCACCATAGAGTAGTGCCCCGCCGCCTACATATATACGCGCGCTACCCGCGCCAGTTTCATAGCTCGATTTCTAATACAAACGGGGCAGTCGCGCGAGATGCCCTGGAGCCTACGTCAGACTGCGATTTTTAAACGCGCTGAAAAGACGGACCGTTACTTCCGAAAACATATTATTTGTCATCAAACAAATCAGAAAAATTACATACAAATTAGGTATTTATAATTAATTTATCTCTTAAAAGAAATTTGTCACGGGGGGGGGGGGGCAGTGCCCCGTTGCTCTCCCTGCAGCAGCCGCCACTGTTTTGGGCTGCCCTCAAGGACGCAAAAAATAGTCGAAAATGAGTGATTCTAGCGAAGAAGAGCCGTTTGAGGATTCGGGGTCAGAATATCAACCATCCGAGCATGATTCTTCTGACGAGGAAGACAGCTGGAGCAGTATTTCAGATAATGAAGAATACCAACCAATTCCCATGGGTGATTTCACGGTTAATGTTACTAACGCAATTCATAGTTGCATTTGCACCGATAGAAATTACGACATACACTCACCGCTGTATATTACGTACTGGGCCGCCACCCGGACCCGGCACCATAGAGTAGTGCCCCGCCGCCTACATATATACGCGCGCTACCCGCGCCAGTTTCATAGCTCGATTTCTAATACAAACGGGGCAGTCGCGCGAGATGCCCTGGAGCCTACGTCAGACTGCGATTTTTAAACGCGCTGAAAAGACGGACCGTTACTTCCGAAAACATATTATTTGTCATCAAACAAATCAGAAAAATTACATACAAATTAGGTATTTATAATTAATTTATCTCTTAAAAGAAATTTGTCACGGGGGGGGGGGGCAGTGCCCCGTTGCTCTCCCTGCAGCAGCCGCCACTGTTTTGGACTGCCCTCAAGGACGCAAAAAATAGTCGAAAATGAGTCATTCTAGCGAAGAAGAGCCGTTTGAGGATTCGGGGTCAGAATATCAACCATCCGAGCATGATTCTTCTGACGAGGAAGACAGCTGGAGCAGTATTTCAGATAATGAAGAATACCAACCAATTCCCATGGGTGATTTCACGGTTATAACAGACCCATTCTCTGTAAATATAAACTATTATTTTTTTTATTACAGGTGACTAATTTTATCATCTTTTAGGACGCCAGAGCAACGCATCTGATATCCGTGAAAGCGTTTTATAATGGACTTCACCCTGTAATAGAAATGGATGAGATGAAGAGTGCTGAAAATTGTTTTAGAGCTTTTATGTCCGAAAAAATAGTTCAGTTACTTTGTAACTGGACAAATGAACGAGCTGGGCAGTATTTGATAGAAGAGGGCACCCAAAAGGTCCACTCTGTCTTATGGAAAGACGTCATTTTGGAAGAAATGTATGTATTTCTAGCATTGAACTTATATTATACGGGCATAGTACGTCTTTCTACAATACATGACTACTGGGCATGAGATTTCTTATTTTCTGGGCCCAAAATATTTTGCTCAGAAATCATGAGCCGCAATCGTTTCTACTCAATTTTAAAATTTTTGCGATTCAGTGTTCCTAGTGCATTTGTAGTTGGAAGACCTCTGACACGTTTAGGAATGTCTTTTGCTTATCTGAAAGAAAATTGTCTGACTCTTATTGATCCGACAGAAATTGATGCATTGGACGAATGTCTACTTCTGTATAAAGGTCATCTTCATTTTAGGCATTTCATAAAAAGGAAAAGAGCCAGTTTTGGATTGAAACTTTTTTGCCTGTGTCCTAGTACCTCTCAGTTTCGTGGATATACGTATAATTTCTCTCTGTATATTGGAAAAGATATATACTCAATAGACCATATCCCCAATACTGAACATCTAAGTATGTCGGAAAGGGTTGTCGTATACTTATGTCAATCCTTACTAGACGAAGGACGAGGAATTATTATTGATAACTGGTATACGTCATTACGATTAGCAGAATTCCTCCTTCAAAGAAACACTTATGTGACAGGGACGATACGTGCTACCAGAGGAGTGCCAAAAGACCTCACAGAAACTCAACTAAATGCTTTGCAAACATGTTTCGTTAGAAAAGGTGACATACTTATTATTCGTTACAAAGACAAGAGGGATGTTTATGTGCTTACCACCAAACTGACAGCTGGATTTGTTGAAAAAGAACGTTTTGAACCAAAAGCCAAGAGGAAGTTATCTATTAAAAAATCTTCGCCAATTGACCATAACAACCAAAATATGGGTGCAGTGGACGCAATAGATCAACACATTGAGCCATACGACTGTACCAGAAAAAATTACACGTGATTAAAAAAAAAAAGGTTTTCATATGATTCAGCGCATGGTCTTAAATGCAAGAACGATTTATTCAATTGCTCATGACAAGCCAGTGAGTATTCTAGAGTTTGAAAAAATGTTATTGGATGGTATTCTGGAGAAATATTCCCGATCATATCGAAAACTAAAGGAATCCTGTACTATTCTAGCTAAACAAAAATCTCGTAAGCATATTTTCACTTGCCAACTAAAAGCTGAAGCGAAGCAGAGGAAAAAGAGAAATTACTGTAAAGTGTGTTATGCAAATGAGAAGACGCGAAAATTAACTTCAAATATATGCGTCATTTGTCCTGATTTACCATCTTTCTGTATTGTGCAGCATTTCAATCAGTTTCACAATTACACAGAATAAATAAACAAATAACTTAGGTACTATATCTTATTTCATTTATGTATATTTTTTAAGCCTGTAGTCTAAAGTTAGGATGGAACCTTTGGTGTTAAATTACAAAAAGCTTTTTTTTTCCACTTAACACAAAATCGCTTATCACTTATTACTCAACGCACGTTTTGCTAACCATGTTAGCATCATCAGGAGATGAAACTCAGAGTTTTAGTCATCTCCTGATGATGCTAACGTGGTTAGCGAAACGTGCGTTGAGTACCTACATAAGTGATAAGCGATTTGGTGTTAAGTGGAAAACAAAAAGCTTTTGTTGAAAGCTATAGATAAGTGATACAGCGATGTTATTATTACAGAATAAATTACATAAGTTAATTTGTAAGAAATTATTTAGACCCCACTTTCAGTGCGACACCACTGATATGGTAGGATTTGTTTTCATACGGGATACATTGGTATGTACGTTATTCCAGGTATCCATCGTTGGATATATGGTATAAAAAAATAGGTATACTTTAAAACAATATTGTCTCTTGCTGCACTGTGTGTGGTGCTTTAAAACATTTTGATATAAGCAAAACTCATCGTTGCACTGAACACAAAGCTAGGTGGCAAAAGTAACTGATAATTAGTAAATTACCATGTATGATACATTTCTAAATCGCACTGTCTTTATACAGGACGCCCCACCGAAAACGAAACAGATTGAATATCTCGCAGGAGAAAACTTTTTTAAAAAAACGCAAAAACAGGTCGATTTTTGATCCAAGGGGGACCACCCTTCCATCATATCTTCAACTGTGATACGTCATTCCCCTCCCCTCCATCACTCTAACCATTACAATTTAAATAGGGAAAGTACTAAATACATAAATTGAAAAGGTAATTGTACGGAGAATTCAGCAAAGTTATTGTTGGTTGCGCTATTTTTGATTTTAGCGCCCTCTAGCGGGATAAAAAAACGGTTACGTATTCCAAAATGTGACACATCATTTCAAAGCTAATTTTATTAGCAACTATACTCCATTCAGTCTAAGAATAAAGTAGATGGCGCTACAATATGAGCACAGTTTACACACGATGAACTTTGTATTTTGAAAACAAGTAAAACATATGTTTACTGTCAGATGGATAGCAGGGATATACATATCTGATATCATTATATTTTGACATTTACGTACATTTTTATACAAGTTGGTAACTCATTCCTCAAGAAAAAGGAATGCACATGTCGTCTAATTGTACTTTTTTGTGCTTCATCCAATTTATTGTAAGTATGACGATAATTTCTTTTTCTTGGAGGAGAAATTGGAACTCCATATAATTCCATTTCTTTAATAATGCAGTACATTGTATTCCTATTAATACCCACTTCCTCTGCTGTTTGATTGACTGCAGCTGTTTTAGACATATTGTTTTTATCCTTAATGTACACATTATAAGCCATTTGCCTTTGTCCAGATCTTATGTGTTTCCCTTTACGATTTTTTGAAGGACCTGGTAAAACTGCTTCCGCCATACTATAGAATATTAGCGATTACGAAAAGAAAGTTAACGAAATTGATAAAATACCTTAACAAATGAATATTTCACTTGCGAGTTCTAAGAAGAACTATTTTTTAAGAATATTAACAACAAATAACTATGTAAAATACGGAAATCGACAAACTCTTTGAACAAAACTGTCAGTAAACAAATTTTTGACAGAACGAGCTAAATGCGATTATTTTGCCGGTGTAAATGCACACTCGATTTCAACCAATCACAAACGTTTATTTTAAGCCCTATCTTTCCCAATGCTTTATTCTTAGACTGAATGGAGTATAAATGCCTAATATTTTTGACATTCATTTGTCATCATTGTCAAGTACAGAGTGTCAGCGTCTATTGTAAACTAATTAAGTTCGTAGTTTCTAATATTAGAGCTCTGCAAGGTTTTTCAATTATTTAAATTTTTTTCAATTGTGCATTAAATTGCTTATAAAATTAACTTTGAAATGATGTTGCGCTATTTTTGATTTTAGTGCCCTCTAGCGGGATAAAAAACGGTTACTTATTCCAAATTGTGACACATCATTTCAAAGTTAATTTTATAAGTAATTTAATGCACAATTGAAAAAAAATTGAATAATTGAAAAACCTTGCAGAGCTCTAATATTAGAAACTACAAACTTAATTAGTTTACAATAGACGCTGACAGTCTGTACTTGACAATGATGACAAATGAATGTCAAAAATATTACGCATTTAGTTGCTAATAAAATTAGCTTTGAAATGATGTGTCACATTTTGGAATACGTAACCGTTTTTTATCCCGCTAGAGGGCGCTAAAAATAAAAATAGCGCAACCAACAATCACTTTGCTGAATTCTCCGTATAATTACCTTTTCAATGATGTATCGTATTTAGTACTTTCCCTATTTAAATTTTTAAATTGAAATGGTTAGAGTGACGCAGGGGAGGGAAACGGGCGTAACACAGTTGAAGATACGATGGAAGGGTGTCCCCCTTGGATCAAAAATCGACCTCTTTTTGCGGTTTTCCAAAAAAGTTTTCTCCTTCGAGATATTCATTCTGTTTCGTTTTCGGTGGGGCACCTGTATGTTTATATTGTAATAGTTCCATTTCTATAATAGTAATTACATTACTCTTTAAATCGTGAAATTAAAGATAATGCGTATGAATGATGTACTTACTTATGAAAAGTAAAGTGTTTCTTTTAGTTACAATTAACGTAGGCTTCCGGGACAATAGTCGATAGAAATAAATTTATATGACGTTCGTTCAAAAAATGTAAAATATGTTCAATTTTTCTCTATATAAAATATCACATATATAATTGTATGAAAACTTTGTTAACTTTTCTTCATATTTTATTAACATACTTATAAACTATAATCCCAATTAAATTTTCTTGGTTTTTTTTTGGAAAGGATGTGTATCTATACAGGTAAAAATTGTTTAATTTTTAATTACACTGAAACGTAGAGGAATTGGAAATTTATATTCTCTACAATTAAAAAAATGTATGACTTATATTGTAGTATATAATTATTTTTTTAATTATGTATATTTTTACATCTAAAAAATCCAAATTTTATGTCTTGCTGGATCTATTTATCACAAAGACATGACATTTATGTTAGACCTGCAACTACGTTCATCTCTATTAACAGGCGTCAAGCACAATCATAGTTTAAATCACAGTATAGAGCTGTATATCACTGTATATTCTACCACGCGATCATTTAAATTCTAAATTATAGCAGGCGGGATTTTTTTTATTAGGTTGTCCAGAATGTCAATTATTGATTAATTAACATTTTGAAACGTCACTTTGACAATTCAAATTGTAAATTAGTACTTATATACCAACTTAATTTAAATTTCACAGCCTGCTCTAATTTAGAATTAAAATGATCGCACGGTATTACATAGCTATATATACTGTGGTTTAAATGAACTGCCTTGTTAACACACCATGTATTTTATACATGGGCCGTATATTTGTATTAATTTTCCTCGTTTATCCATTAACCAGGTGGAGGTAGATGTTTTTCATCTTTTTAAAATTGTATAACACACAATTGAAAAGTCTGTTATTGGGACATATTGAAGCACAACTTTTATTATCTATTCTTTTTAATTTATTTAAACATAATTTATCTATCTGCATATTTTTAGCGCCAGCGCCTCTAGCGGGAACTTTGGCAAAACCATTATACAAATAAAAATAAGTTTTTGTGTGTTAGTAGTAGGTATTTCGAGTTTATTTTGTGTGTTTTTCTTTGATTCCGAGTTGTCTGTGAAATTTTATTATCGAATCATATAATACGTTAAGTAGTATGTGTAAAGAAATACACTTTGGCTTTTTAGCAATTAAATATGTTCATAAAACTACAGGAAACCTTGACAAAGGTAAAAAATTGTGTTAAGCAAGGCATGTACGAACGGGGTTCATTAATTACAGCTAAGGTAGTGAGGCAGACATCAGTTTCTAAACAATCTTATGTGGTGGCTCTATAGGTATTATTAATATAAGAAGATTAAAGTCATTTTACTGAATGTTACATTGTTTTAGCTCACTGATAGTAGATGTGTCATTCATGCTACTTGTGAATGTGTAGCTGGTGCAGCAGGATTTTGCAAACATATATCTGCAGTTGTTTTTGCAATAGATGAAGATTCTACATCAAAAGCAATGTGATTGGAATAAACCCAAAAAGTTACTAGATGGAAAGTATTCAAAAGGAAAAAAAATTAATGAAATGTTTCCCTATTCAAAAGCATTAAAGAAATATAATCCAGTAAAAATAAAGTTGGAGAATGTTTCAGCATGTTAAGAAACATGTTAGATGCAGAAGAAAATAATTCATATACGAATGTTACTGAAGGGTTAGTGTTATAATTAGGCGACAAGAAGATGTAAAATTATTAAATGAACTGCATGAACAAGATATTGAAATATGTGGGGAATGCTGTGTTGATACTTTTAATAGTATTATTTTTTGTAACTCAGAAAAAAATTGTTCAGAAACTGCAAGACAGGTATATTGTAGGTAATTTATATAATTATTGTTTTTATTAACAAACTATTAATAATCACATATTTCAGGTTAAACAATGCTCACGTACAAGAAACAGGGCTAATTGTATGCCAAAGTGATACATGGCTTGCTGTATCTCCTGATGGTGTTATATTGGAACAAAACTGTTAGAATGTCGATTCATAGATAATTGAGATTATTACAAATAATTAAACATACTATATGTTCTGTTTACAGGAAATTCCATAACTGCAAGTAAAATACCTAAATATTGCTCATACCTCACCGAACAGGATGGCAAATTATCTTTAAAAGAAAAACATATGTATTATGCCCAAGTGCAAATATGTATGGCTGTACTTGGTGTTGAACAATGTGACTTTGTTATTTTCAGTTCATTTGATTCAACAATTATAATTATTAATGTGAATTTCAATTATGTATATGCTAAAAAGATTCTGTTTAAATTAAAAGAAATATTTTTTAAGAAGTTTTTGGATTATATATGTACAATGAAATAATTATAAAAACTTAGAGAATACTTTTTTATTGGAACCATGTATTGATACTTTAGTTACAAATTAAAATAATGGTAACAGACAGTGATTGTTTTATTTATATATAAAATACAATTTCAATACAAATATTTGATCAATATGCTCATACAAATTTCTTGTTATTAATTGAAGAATATTATGTAATTTATTTCTCTGTGTTGACCTCTCAACATGAATTCTTACACTGGCTATATTATATGTATCTGTAACTTCATCACTGCTCAAAACTCCATTGTGAAGAAATGGTGGCATTACAATCAAGAAGCTAGATGTTTCTATACTTTTCTATGAGATTAAACACGAATTATACAATTAATTAAAAGATAAAACTAACTCGTGTAGCATTCATCGAATACAACTAATACCTATGTTTATATAACGATAATGCCTATTTTGCAGGCAGAGGGCGCACTCTACTCGCTTGCAGATCGCCTATAAGCTGTCACCAATAGGAAATTAATAATATTCTGTAGAATTAAGAAAAATTTACATCAAACACAGGTATATAAATTGTGAAATATGCATTAAAAAACAAATTAAAATGTAATAATTAAAAAAATGGGCCACAATGGACCTTAGTACCAGACCTGTGCTTTAGATGTAGCCGAAGTTGGTGTTTTATACATATAAATATTAACATCTATCCTTTTCTAACGCGAGACCGTTCTCTGCGTCTGTGCGTTTATTACAATATATATTCTCTGCTCATCACCGCTTTTTTGGGAAGCAGCTTTGTGTGCTTTGGCAGCTTGGCAGCTTTCAAGCGATTTTGAAGCCCATTAAAGCAATTAAAAGAAAATAATGGATTTTTCAAATAGATACACTATATATTTTGGTAGTGTTCGAGGTGTAATTGGAAGTAAGTTGATTTTTGTTCATTTAAATAGTAAATTCTACAAATTAATTTTAAGGTACTTGCTGTAAAACTGGAGAATCAGCCAATTATCAAATATCTGATACAAGTCAAAATGCTGAAATTACATCTATGGAATGGGGTAGATCTCAAAACGAAATTATAATAGGTCAGAAAAGTGGCACAATAAGACTTTATGATATATCAACTTCTCAGTTTACTGCAAATATTGATATTGATAAAAAAGGGCCAGTAGTAGGTGCCGATCCGATTGACGAAAATATAGCTATTGTTTATAAAACTGGTTATATCTCCATCTGGAATCAAAAATGCAATGATATATTTTCTCTAAATCTACCTGGAGAGAGCACGTTAGAAAGTAGTTGTCACAATAGGTATAAGAAAAATATCATAGGAACAGGAGGAGAAGCTAATGATTTTAAACTATGGGATATTCCAACAAAAAAATGCATTTTTAAGGCAAAATCTGTAGGTTTGAGATATTGTTTTTAGTAACTACAAGTGTACATTTATTTTGTTTTTTTTTTGTAGATGGGCCATGATAACTTAAATTTACCAATTCCTACATCTGTTAGAGGTATTTGTTTTTCACATAATGATGGAAACTTACCAGCTTGTTGTACAAAAGAAGGTCATGTCTTATTATATGACGAACGAGTTCAACGGAGGCCTGTCTGTAAATTTGTGGAACCCAAAGCAAGTTATACGACAATTGTCTCTACAGATAAAGAAAGGTATGTTTATGAGATTGATATTAAAACTTTACTTATATTGTTTTAAATCATACGTAAATGATAATTTGAATCATAGGAAAAGTAATTTGATAAGAACATATAATATATTTATAGTAGACACATATTTAGAGCAGACATTTGCATAGAAATATAAAGACCAAAAAAGTAGGCATATTAAAATATTTTATGAATATTGAAAGTATTTTCAATATTTGTTGTATTTGTTTTGTAAGAGGTGCTTTTGCATATGTATGATAAGAATTAAGTATGTAACTATGAAGCTATTATAATCCCTCATGGTTAAGGATCAGTGGATAATAGCAAATTGTCAATAACAAATTAAATACTGCTGATCATCTTGAACAAAAATGGCTTTTGTGAATAGTATTAAACATTTATATGATCTAAAAATTGTATAATGACATATAGTTAAAAAACAATTGAATTTATTATTATTTACTTTCTATGTAAGGGCATGGTGTTATTCTTATAAACCATTTATATTCATCATACAAATTGTATATTATCTTCACTAATGGTGAATTATTAGTCATTTCTACAATAAACAGATATGCAGATTTCATAGGAGTGAAATTCAATATCATACATCAAACTTCTTCTATTCATGCATTTTCACATTAAACTATACCTATAATTCTTCTCTTCATAGAGCATTAGATTTCCTAAATGTTGAATGACATTACTTACAGTCTCTTGCTCTTTGAATAAAGTAGTACCTGTGATGTTAAGCTTGTTTTACATCTGTCAATTTAATGAACTTAAAATTGAAATTTTTTTGAAAATTTCAGTTCAAGTAAAAAGTAAAGTTAGAAGCCTCATGCTGTCTCTTGGGGATGCTACCTACATTGCGAATTGTTTATATGCAATAATTCCTCCTTGAAGCATTTTAAGGAAATAATAATTATTTGTAAAAGATATTTTGCTATTAGATACAAGTACAACTTGAAAGTTTGAAATTCATTCTAAAAATTTAGAGAGAGAACAATTCGTCTAAAGTAAGCCTGAAATCTGATACAGAAATCTTATTTTAAATACTTGTCTGTGTACTATAAGTATTATTTTCTGGTGCAGCTCCACTCAGATTTTACCGCAAAATAGGTAAATAGTTCGAAGTCAATCTTGTGTTGAAAGCTTTTATATTTCATAGATTCGAAAACCGTGGCGTCATGTTGTCAGGATAAAACGGGGTTTGTATAAATATATTTTCATATCTAGCTTCAGAAATCTTTGCAATCATAAATTTGAGGATGTGTATGTTTTTTTAAAAGTTTATAAACCAAATAAAACAAAACTTGGAACATGTCTTGTATAAAGTATAAGCACAATAACAGAAATGTTATACTTTTACTTTAAAAGTAGTACGTATAATTTGAAAATAACTTTATATTTTAAACTCACATTTGATATATGTGATTTTTAATAGGTTTGTTGGGCCCCCAGTTCTGAACAGTTCTGGAACCATTCTAGACTTAGTACTTCTGTAGTAATGCGCTTATTCGACCAAATTCTGGTTCAGAAATAATTCGAAGTCATAAATGGTTCTAAAATTGGAATTATAGGAGAAATAGTACTACCAACATTAGTAACAGGAATATTAAAAAAACATCAAACTGATGTAAATAAATATCAATTAATGAACATCTAGCAATAATGTATGTAACCACCGCAATTTTAAAAGGATATAAAAAGTAGTGTAAAAGCTGTTGTTTACACAAAATAAATTTCTCCATATATTTCTATATTTATATTTCTTCTATATTTCTGGTAAGTCAGATAAATAAAACACGATTTTTTTATACACGCTGTTATTAATAATTGGCGTGTATATAAAATGCACACACACATTAATAAACTTTACATAGCTATAAAAATTAACAATCACAGTAAATCAAACAAAGAATATAACAATGCATGTTCAATGTTCAGAGCTTGCCCCTTTTTTTTCCATTCATTTGTTCATTTATTGTAAAATATGTGAGATATTTTTGTAAGTTTTATTTTGAAACTGAAGTACACCCTTTTAAATATTTAAAATTCTGAGATTTATTCGTAATTTGATGTGTGATACCTACTTGATTTAGTAGTTACATCAATCAGACTGAATGTTTTGTTTCATACATATGTGCGGCCAAATTAGATTGAAATTTATTATAATTGTTATAAGGTAATATGCTATTGCAAATATATACATATAATAGATTGTTTGGAGGTCTGCTTTAATAAACTAGGTTCTACATCAAATTGCCTTCTGTTATAGATAATACAGATCGCTTTCTTCTGAATGAGAACCCAATAGGTTTTAATGTAGGTACATCTCTAGAACAACAGTCTATAATGCATATAACAATACCACCCCTAAGTGTGAAGTGTTCTAAAGCAAAAATCACTTGTTAGACTCGAGAACAAGATAGTAGGCGAAGTAATTTCGAAAACAATAAATCACCGTTTGGACAAATTTAAAATATAAGGGGAACACTGAAAATTTCGGGAACCAGCAATACAGTTGGTACCTGATCCATGATTTATGCAAATTCGGCTAACTTCACATTGATGTAAGCGAAAACAAGTGACAAAACCAAGAAGCGTCAGTTAGTTTTTTTTTTACGGTGACAATTAGAAGTTAGTGATACAGTAACAAAATGAATTTAACTGGAGAAAACTTTCGTGCGATGATTTTCGAAGTGGTTTAAGTCAACAAGAATGTGTCCCGCGAATGAATTCTGCTTTTGATAGTGAAGCACTATATAAAACTACAATATACCGCTGGTTTCAAGAATTTAAACTTGATAGTCTCAGCGATAAATTGCGTGAAGGTCGACCTTCAACGGCTGTTGTGATCATTTAAATGTAAGGAAATTGTGTGCGCGGTGGATACTACATAATCTGTCATCAGACCAAAAAGAAACTCATGTGAAGTGGTGCAAAGAAACACTGAAACGCTTCCACTCTGGTTCATCAAAACTCGTTTTTAACTCGTAAGTGGCGATGAAATATGGATCTACTCATATGAACCTGAAAGGAAAAAACAATCTGCTGTATGGGTATTTCAAAGTGAAGCAAAACCGACGACGTAGTTGTTCGAGCGCGCACTGTTTCTGAACAAATTATTGTTTGTCTTGTATCTAAGACGAGTCACGTGGTCATGGTTCCTTTGGAAAATCGTAGAACGGTAATGCGGAATGGCATACTACCACATGTTTGCCGAAAGTTATTGCAGAGTTGTGAAAAAGCAATCCGAACTCTCGCATCCTACTTCATGACGACAATGCAAGTTCGCACACCGCAAAACTAACACTCGACTGTTAACGACCGATAACAATGTTGAATTACTCTGCTATTGTCCCTAGAGCCCCGACCTATCCCCCAATGTCTTCTTCTCGTTCCCATTATCTTCTTTACGTTTTCATCACCTAAAGAGGCAGTTGAGACGTATGAAACACACATTTCATGCATACCAACTTCTGAGTGAGATAAATGCTTTACTAATTGGTTTATAAGAATGGAAAAGTGTATAGAACTTAAGGGTGATTATTTCGAAAAACAATAAAGTAGTACTTCAATCTGATATTTTATTTTATTTATGATTTTCCCGATATTTTCGTACATACTTATAGCTGTTTACTCCTGCTATTTCAAAATTGTTAATGAAATGATGTGAGTAAATGAAAACAAGTATAAAAAAATAAGTTAATTGAACCAAAACTAATACTCTAATAATATAGCAAATTAAAATAAGAAAAACCAATTATTCGAAGGACTATAAAAAAAAACTAACCTAAAATAAGTTTTCAACATAAACATAACAAAAAAAACGCAAAAGTTGATACGAACGACAATTACTCATGCTCAGGATTTATCAGAATTTCAAGCACCAGGCTTTCGGCCAGAATTATTTGAACTGTTCTTGAATTACTAGTTTTGAAAGACCGAACATTGAAATAATAGTTCTCAGAATTTGTAGTTCCATAACTGCAGGGTCTGAGCTGAGGAGTTTTTTTTCCATATGACATGCACGCTAGTTCTAGATCTTATCTGATGTACATTTACATTACTGTTGATGCCTCTTATTATCTGATTCTATTATTTTTCTTCAGTGACATCTCATATAGGCTAATTTATTACTAAATAAGAAAAAAATGTTTTTAATACTGATATTACTATTAATTTAATTATATTAATTATTAAATCATCACATTAATACCAGTCACTTATTGATCAAAAATGATATGAATGTTATATTCTTACTTATGTGCTCATATTTTCGAATAACAGTATAATGTTTTAATATTTCTGTAAATAAATTTTATAAAATAATTTTAATCTAGAATACAGTCTGATAAATATTTAATGTTTTAATTTACTTAACTAGTTATTATTGTCGACCGAAGCTTTGAAGTCCTTGTCATTGAGGCATGTTGAAATGACGACTATTCAGCTTTCTTATCACCGAATTTAGCACCTAGAAAAATTTACTATTCCTAGCTACTGATTCAGAGGGACTATGTTTCATTTGTTCTCTTAAATATTCTAAAATTTTACTAGTGTATTCTTAGTTTAAAACCACTTAAAAATGTTTTTCTTAAAATAAACAAAACTTAAAAAGGAAGAATATTTTTTACAATCGAAACAATAAAAAAAATAAATTTTAATTTTGTTCAAAATAAAACTTTATATTGAAGGTTTTCAATGTTTTGAAAACTCTTAATATCTACTACCTTTGGTTCGTATTATAATAATTGTTTTACCAGTAGACAAAATTTTGTTCTTTGAGAACCTAAACCGAAATTTTTCTGTTGTGGCTTGCGGCATACAAACTGACATTGTATTTGACGTAGCTACTGCAGTCGCGGTATTGGATGTTGATCCGAACACGCAATTTCTTAATAATGCCTACAGTCATTTTAGCAGGAACTGCACCTTTAATGCTTTATAGCAGAAAGAGAACATTGAACAACATAGGTTTGCAAATCTCCGTTTCCGGGCTGGACCCGCGTCAAGCTTGGCGTAAAGGCTTCACCTTCAAGTTTCTACGAATCGGCGAACGTATCTACCTGCAGATCTGAAAATGTCCCTTGCATTAGTGGACGAAACGTCACCATTTACGCCAATCTTGTTTCGGTTCGAACCCGGAAACCGAGATATACAATTAGGAAACGACCGCAGAAGTCTCCACCTTCATTTAACATCGGTGACAAATAATATTTTCTAAAGATGGATTCCATACGCAACTCATTTAACACAATTTTGTAAAAAATATGTAAACCCATGAGTATGTAAACTTCAACTGCAGTGAGCTGAATGTATTGCACTGACCTTCTAATGAGATCTCGGCGTAGGCCTGTTCAACTTTTGCTAATGCTTTATCTGAAAATAAGGTAGAACATGTAGATAAAATTGCATCTACACAGAAGAACATAAAAATTAGTGCCAATTTATTTATAATACCTTCACACATTTTTCATGTCCAATAATTATACACACTTCCTTTCAGAATACTTGTATATATCTTCTGGAATTTTTGTAAGGGCTCAATTCCTGTAGTTAATAGAAACGATGAGTAAATAACCAGTTATGTTGAATATCCATATCATTGAAAAATGGTTTAAAGAGTATGTTTTTAAAGACCAAAATAGAGGCCACAAAATATACAATAACTCTAATTTTGTCATTATATGGTATTACAAAGTTTGTATTTTCACATTCTGGGCCTAACACAAATTCATACCACTTTTTATCGATAAAATTCACTTTAAAAACATATACTAACGTAAACAATCAATTTATGACCAAATACATACTGTTGGATACAGAAAGAGTGCAGATAGGCGCGTTCAAATGAATTTCCTATGTCTACACGGTCTAGAGGCGACCATATGTATTTATTTATTTATTTATTTTTAAGTCATTTGTTCTGGAAAGTCAACAAATGGAAGTGACATGTCGTTAAATAACATTTTATATCTATTGAGCTCTTGAACATCTCTATTATAGAATGGTATTTACGGCGAAACAACGTGCTGCTTAACTTATCAAAGACCTAACAACGAATACTGCCGCAATGGATGGATACGATGATGGATATACAGGGCAATCCAAATTAAGTGTTCACCATTGGTAACTTTGTTATTATTAAAGATACAAGATTGTTTAAATTAGCAAACTTGTAGTACTTTTAACGCTCTTTAAGATGGAAGAATAAAAAAAACAAATGAGCAACGCGTTTTCGAGTTTTGCCGAAAAATATTTTTTTTTCAAATGGAAACCCCTGTATATTATATCATTTGCTGCTGAAACTTTAATTTTTAAACAAAAAATCTTATAAGAAATTTTTTACTAGGATTAAAAATACTTGAGTTATAATGAATAAACGAAAACAGCTAAATTAGTTTTATAAACTTTATTTTATACATAAACTTATCATTAAAAGAAAATAAAAATCACTGATTTTTTCATAGAAGATGTTCAAAAATACCACCTTGTAGTTCAATACATTTTTGTACACGCTTCCGAACTTCTCGAACTGCCTTCAGTATGGTCCTACCATCTATTTGGTTTATCTTTTCACTAACTGCAATCTTTAGGGCGTTTACGTTTTCGTACCTTTGCTTATAAATCTGGGTCTTTAAACAACCCCATAAAAAAAATCAAGCGGCGTTAAATCTGGCGATCGGGGAGGCCACTGAATAGGACCATTTGTTCCTATCCATGAAGTGTTAAAAATAGTATTTAGAAGTTGATGAGTACCTCTGTAGTTGTGCGCAGGTGCGCCATCCTGCTGAAAATGCAGATTCTGTCTACTTATGAGATCCAGATCGTCTAAGAAATTATTCAAAATTTCAGTCAAAAATTCTATGTACCTTTCACCAGTTAGAGTGCCTTCATAAAAGAAAGGACCAACAATCCATGAACCGATTAAGCCGCACCAAACATTAAAACTGAAACGGACTTGTGGACGTCTTGGATTTACTAAAAGAAGATTTTCCTTTGACCAGTAATAATGATTTTTTTTATTGTACATTCCAGAATTTGAGAAATTCGATTCATCGGTCCATAAAATATATCGAAAGTTGTTTACATTTTGGCGACAAAAGTTAAGATACCAGTGGCAAAAAACATTCTTCTCTCTGGATTCCTTGGCAAAAAAACCTGAACTGGTTTGTACTTATAAGGAATGAATTTGTGTTTCTTCAGAATCCTATGCACAGTACCGTGACTCGAATCAGATTCATTGACAATATCTAGTATGGAATTCTCACGGTTGGCCTCAAAATATGCGATAACTGCAATTTCAGTGGCCTCGCTTTTTATAAAAGTCCTTTTTGCCCTTGTTTTGGCAAAAACACTCTCATTGCCTCTAAATTTTCGGTAAAGTCTCAGAAAATATTGCTCATGTGGTTGTGTTCGGAGTGGATATAATTCAGCGTAGTGTTCTTTTGTCCTCCTAGAGGATTTTCTGCACACTAAATAAGATTCTAACATATCACACTTTTCTGAATGGGTAAAAATCATTTTTTTGTCAAATTAATAACTAGCACAATGAAACTTATGAGTGTAAAACTAATAAAACTGTACTAATATTTGACGTTTGGTAGAAAGACTTATCGTCGTTTTCATAGATACATAGAAATGCACTTGACATAGCTGTTTTTGTGTATTCATTATAACTCAAGTATTTTTAATCCCAGTAAAAAATTTCTTATAAGATTTTTTGTTTAAAAATTAAAGTTCTAGCAGAAAATGATATAATATACAGGGGTTTCCATTTGAAAAAAAAATATTTTTCGGCAAAACTCGAAAACGCGTTGCTCATTTGTTTTTTTATTCTTCCATCTTAAAGAGCGTTAAAAGTACTACAAGTTTGCTAATTTAAACAATCTTGTATCTTTAATAATAACAAAGTTACCAATGGTGAACACTTAATTTGGATTGCCCTGTATACAGTAGTAGTTTAATATTCAAAGAGTGAAGACGTATTTTTATCGGCTCTGCATAAGGTGCAGTGTCGAAAAGAAAAATATTGTTATTTATTATTGAGGCATACATGAAATTGTGATGAGTAAACTATTAGTGAAATGCATCGATGAAGCAAATGGATGATTAATCATTTGTCAAGTGGGTCAACATATATAAAACAACAAAAATATATCATACAATAAGTGCTATGTTTGCCGAGTGGAATTTCGGAGAACAGAAAGAACGGTAAAGTGTTTCGTTTGTGAGGAAGAAAGACATAGTAAATGTGCTGCAGTCAGTGACGAAACAGCTAAGAAGTTGAGTGACACGGATATAATTACAGATGTATGCGATATTTGTCGTAAAATGAAAGTGTGTCAAACAATGAAGGAAATGGATCAAAAACTTAAGATTGTCTCCAAACAATATCAGAATAAATTGTATTGATTCACAAAATTTTAGGGTTTATTTCGAACACCGAAAGTAAGGCAGAAATGAAGATATTATATAGCAATCTATTGAAAAAGTAAAAATGATGTGTTAATAGTTAAACCTAAAAAGGATGATCAAAAATCACACGAAACAAAAAAGGATATTAAAAATAAAGTGGATCCTGGTAAACTAGCACTTGGAATTGAAACAATAAAAACTGTTGGAAAGGTGGTATCGCTATTAGCTGTAGTGATAGTAATTCTAAAGAAAAAGTCATAAATGAAATTAGAAATAAGTATGTAGTTTCTGAACCGAAATTAAGAATTCCGAAAATAATAATTACTGGTGTTGAAGCAGACGTAATTGATGAAAACAATAAAAAAGTGTTAGACGGGATTATTAGGCAAAATAACTTAACATATGTAGACAAGGAAATCTCAGATAAAATTAAAATAGAAAAACAATACTTAGACAAGAAAAAGAAGAAATATATTGACACTAATCACACAGCGTTTGATAGAGACTGTATACATTAAAAACGAATAGTAGATAAGCAAAAAACGAAAATTAAATATATGTAACAATTATATTGTAAGTAGAATTGGTTCGCTTAGTAATGATGAAATTGTAGTTTTTTAAGTGTTAAGAACATTAGAATATTTGAACAATTAGTCCGTAATTATATTATAGAAAAAGTTTTTGTTTCTAAGTGATATATTTGTTTATTTTAGTAGTAATTTCTAATAAAGATTATTATTACTATTATTATATCCATCCATGAATCTCATTATCTGTATTCATTTATTTAAGAATACAGACACATACATCATTTATAGTAGTGCAGTGCTATTCAAAAAATCAAATATCATGAAACACCAAACAAATCCAGACAAAACATTACAGATGTTGCTCAATATTTATAAACATGTAGAAATGGCCGAGATCTCGTTGAATGTTTACTGATAATCGTAATTAAAACGTCCAGAAATGTTAGTGTGTAATTATTGTTTTCTAGAAGTAAGTTACCAACTGTCTTCATTCCTCTGCGCTGTTAAAGGTAATTTATAATCTTATCAATCTAGCAAAATCCGCAACACTCACAAATAAAAATGGATTTAGAAGTTATTCCAAAGATCTACTAAATGGAAGAATATATATCAATATCCCATAACAAATCGCCCCAGATGTTACCATTTTTCTCAACAAGTTGCCTGGAATGCAACCGTACAAAAGTATACCTAATCTAACCATCAACACTGTTGTCGAATGCAAAAAACAACAAACAATTTTCAAGCATCGAAAAAAAGGTGGATGATAGCTAGAGACTTACAAGACAAAGCTGAACTCAAAATATCCTAAAGAATTATTCAATAAAAAGCAATTTAATATCAGCTACAAAAGTCACTGATTCTTTGCTAAATTTACATTCAGTGAGAAGCCCTTGACGTGATTACCAGGCAATTAATTTAAAAACTACTGGAGAGAGCCTTAGTTATAATTTCTAATACGTTACTGTGAGTTAACCGCAATTCCTTCCAGTAGAAAATCGGATAGATTAGTCTAATGCCGAAACCTGGGAGAAAGTCTGAGACGCTATTACTGAATAGTTTGAAGTATTATTATTCTAGAGCATCAACTTTGATTTCGTGAAAAGCACGCAACTACTGAATAGATACAAGGAGTAGTTGAAATAATAAATATCACCCTGGAAAACAAAAAGTCCTGCCTGTTGTTTTTTAGACGGCGAAGATATGACATCCGATTTCGTTATTCAATTTGAGACCATATCTACTTTGGTTATACTATTAAATAGGTATTACATTTGTTCTTAACTAACGATACCGTTAAATACAATGAAGAAATAACCAGCATCTATTCAGGCAGTGTCCTTGCATCAGTTATGCAATGGTGATTTACTCTACCTGGTACTTACATTTTTCCACTTTTGTAGCTAATACCGCAGTTATAATAACAGTGAAAGTATCAACATATGCATCTCATAAACTTCAGAAAGTGGTAAGCAATATTAAGGCGTGGTTGAAAGTCGTAAACTATCAGAACATAAGATTCATTCTATGTAAGAAATCATGTTCAAGTGCAGGACTTAACAGACATCGCAGACATATTGTTTTAAGTATCTAGAAATCAACTTGATTTAAAACTATTAAAACTTTCGTAGTACCTAGCTCTCAGATGCTCACTTTAGAGATGTGTTATATTAAAAGTCATCATTGTGTTATTGAAATGAAAACTTAAGGGTCCTATATAGTGGATTTGTCAACAATGGAAAAATAGCAGATTTTAGATGCAAGATATTTTTGTTGATTTTAAATTTGGAGAAAACCTTTCAACATCAACTTATGAAGAATTTAGTTATCTACCCCGCTGAAGAATCAAACTTAGAAAAAAATTATCGGTTTAAAGAAAATTAATTTAATACGTCAAAATATTAAAAACAAGTTTTCTCAAAAATCCTTCGGAGGAGATTTGTTTGCTTGGGTTCACGTTATAAATTGAATAAAAAGCTACTCCCGCTCTGCACTTATTTTTAAGTAATTCTTTACTTTATTTTAAATGAATATAAAATAAATTATAATTAGGCAACCCACATTACAATGAATTGTTATTCTAGTAAAAATCTTTCCCGCGGTTACAAATGTGTAAATATTTGGTCATAAATGAATTTTTATTCGCTTAGATATTCATTTACTATTTCAAATATTTATTATATATTCCCTATGTGTAATAAGTACTCGGACATCGTTGGCTTATTAAATTATGTGCTATGCAACCAATATTATATTTCCGATCCACTATATAGGACCCTTAATACTCTTTAATTATTATGTATATATTATCTAATTCAAAATAAAATTAGAGGCTCAGTTGACAAATTTATTTTATCATCAAATTTTCTTTCGTCGGCAGCTAAAGGTACTAAGTTTTATTCGCTAATGTGCTAATGTGTGCCGACATAGTTTTCGTTTGGAAATAAGCAATTTCGGAATCTAAGGTGGCTAAAACCTTAGTCATTCCTGTAACTTTGTGCATAATTTTTAATATTGTAGGTATCCCTACTTCATCGGCAATCTTGGAAATTCCTATTCTTCTATCTTTCAAGACCAAAACCAAAACTTTCTTGATGTTTTAGTTGGTTCTTGCTGCAATTCTCCTATTTTGGGTCATCTTCGATTGATTTCCTACTACATCGAAAGTGTTTGGGCCAAAATTTTATCACAAAATATGACGACGCATCTTCCCCATACAGGTTAATCATCATGCTCTGGTGAAAAAGCACTAGTAAAAGTGCTACTTCCGGGCCAAATTTTGAATTTTTTTCTTACAAAATTGTTAAAAATGAAGCTTTAATTACTTTCATTGTATACATATTAAGAGTAAAATTAGCTAGAATATATATTGTAATCAGATTTTTGAACAGGAAAGGAAACGAGTCTAAGACATTTCTTTCCCTTGTGTCAAGTCAGGTTTATTTTAGCAAGAAGATAAATGTATTTTTTCTGTGACGAGAAAAAAAGTTGACATTTTATCCTTCTTGACAGGTAATAAAATGTCACTTTATCAACCCGGGCGTAAAGTGTTACTTTTCGCCCATGGGAAAAAAGTTCTACTTTTTCCCCGCTTAAATTGGCAGGTTTCCATAGCAACGCAGGTGTAATGTCACTTGAAATGTCACATCGATTGATTTTTTGACTTTAATATAAAGTATTTACGTGTTTTTTTCAATATTAAATCGTCGTTTTTCCCATCACAGAAAAAATAGTGTATTATACACGGGAAAAAAATAGATTTTAGCTCTCGGTAATTTATCTCCTTACCTCGAGCTAAAATCTAATACTTTTTTCCCTTGTATAATAAATAACTATTAAAACTTAATTTGGAACGACATTTGTATAAAAAAATCGCACATAGTTTAAGATAATCGTGTGGTGCCTACCTAATTGTTTTGTTAATTAAAGCTACATAAAAACAACTTTTTGGTTGTGATCCAAATTTTGTTGGTAAACATTTAACTATCACAGCAAAAAATTGCAATTGTCACTTGTATTCCTTATGGCTAGCTAGATAATACAAAAATCTCCCCTCGTAAATAGGAAGCTTACGTTTTCCAGAATCCAAAAATGTTTTCAACTTGCGACTTATCATTTTTATTTGAGAACCCCTGTTTTGTTGCATCCATTTTTTTTACATACGAGTATGTGTATAATGGGAGTATTTGACTAATCTACGCCTTGCCATTTAAACATTTTCTTGTTATTAAATCGGCATCTTAGAAACATCTTTCTTTATTTGTTCTTTCATCATAGGCGCA
Source organism: Amphimallon solstitiale (assembly GCA_963170755.1). Lineage (NCBI taxonomy): Eukaryota > Metazoa > Arthropoda > Insecta > Coleoptera > Scarabaeidae > Amphimallon > Amphimallon solstitiale. The sequence goes on along the minus strand of OY720676.1, from coordinate 79,917,277 downwards.
CATAAATATTTAATCTACAGAGTAAACATTAGTTTATACCCATATGACCATTTAAATATGCAATTATAACATCGTAATTTCCAATTCCTATTGTGTTAAGCTGATTAGTTTATGTCGTTAATTTCAAAAATCGCTGCTAGAAAGCTTTTTAAACTGCGCTTATGGGAGTCGAATGTAAAACTTGATAGTTAACTTGAATTCAAGTCAGTGGCGGTTCCTCAGTAAATGCACTTGTGCACGTGCATTCCCAAATTTAATGTGTATTCTTATTAAAAAAAACAACACTATTTTATTCTAAGGTGGTGCACCTCCAAAGTATTGAACCACGCGCCACCACTGATTCACGTAGAGGTGGACATTATGACACGTAAAAATCGCTAAAATGCAAATGTTGGCGGCGTAGATCAATTAAATACTCCCATTATTTCACATTTAACTACGAAAAACGAGTGTCAAAAGGATGTGTATGTGTTTGTTTATTCATTTAAAAATGATGTATTTCCTCTGCCTAATAAATAATTTATTGAAATAGAACATGCATACGTCTCCAATATGTATTTGATGCTCCGTACATGTATATTTTGCTCTGCATATGCATTAACATTTGTGCGTTCTATATGTATTAAATGCTCCGGATATGTATTTGGTGCTCCTCGAATAACGAAATTGTTTATGGTGCCCGTTTGACAATATTCCGATCGGATGCATTACGCATAAAGAAGTGTGGTAACTATACCAATTTATATTCCTATTGAACTCAAAATTGGCTTGTGTATTAGTTAGGCAGTGCCTCCGCTGCCGGCAACGGCTCCCGAATGAGTAGCCGGCAACGGCGCCCGAAAAAGCTGCCGGCGACGGCTCCCAAATGAGCTGCCGGCAACGGCGCCCGATTAAGCTGCCGGCTACGGTGATTTAATGAGTATGTCGGTAAAGATTTTTTCAAGATTTTAAGGTTTTATTAAAAATCAAAATTTTGAGTTATTCCTAATGTATAATACGGTATAATACATATAACGAAAAAATAAAAAACATAAAAACATATAAATTCATTCTAAGTAATAACAATAACACAATAATAAGGTATATAGGTAGTGTATATTATAAAACATGTATAAAATAGACGCCTTTATTTTTTCTTTAATTTTTTTCGTTTAAGGCCAATTACGGTATTGCCATATCCCTTTGGACGTCCACGTTTTTTAATCTTGACTGGCATTTTGAGGTTCTGCAGAATACTGTCATAACTTATTGTAGCACCCTCTTTAATGGATGTGTCAATTTCGATTTGTTGAACTGTAAGACGCAAAAAATTAATATGATTATCAGTATACACCTGTTATAGCAGTTTTTACCAATATTGCTAGACTGAAGATCATCTTCGTAGTGAACATCCCTAATTTCGTGTACTTCATCATCGTGCGTAAATCCAGTACATTCAATTATTACTTCTTTTTCAACTTGGTTTTCTCCATTATTAGTTTGTGGGTTATCGAATTCTTGAATTTTATTTGGAATAGTAGTCATGGCAATTTCACACAGAACTCCATCATTTTCAGTTTCATCTTGACACTGTATTTCCTCTACTTGAGTTTGATTTACATTAGTTGCCAATACACTTTCACATTGTTGCACCTCTTGTTCAGCATAGTTTATTAGAACATTATCAATATGTTGGTTAGAGTAATTGCTACTCTCCGGAAAACTGCCTTTAAAAATGTCCTTTAAATTTTCATCTTGCCCTTCTTCCCATTGTTTTATGATAAACTGAATGATCTTCAATCTCTCACAAAAAATTGGAGTGGATACTTCGCTGCATAATTGAGCCATTTTTTTACCTTGATCATCCATAAGCTTAAATTTGGCATGATTGGTCATATATTTGGGCTTTACACCTTTTAATTGTGTTACTTGTATATCATCTTTATTATAATCAGTCACATACGTATTTTCCGGTCCTAATTTTTGATCTGTTTGTTTTTCATTGATTCCAAATTCATCCAAAATATTTGCACAATACGATCGGCTCCATCTATTTAGGCACAAATTAACATCGAATAAATGCAACGATAGTTTAGATCTACAGTAAAAAATATGCCTACAAGGCAACTGTCTAGATTTTCTGAAGAGACATTCACAGCTCAGTGAGGTTACTTGTATCAAACCCTCAGAAGTTTCTGCCAAAAAAACATCGTTACCAATGCTGTTGAATTTTTTGTAATTGTATTTTTTGAAAATATTTAGCTGTGTCTCTACTTTTTCAAAGGCAAACGTTGTTAAATATTCCCGATATAAATATTCTGCAGAATTTTTTACGTATGGTTTTGCTAACTTTGTATTTAACATCTGACAGTTCTTCACGTCCTTTCCAACTCGAACACTGTTAATATAAGCAAATAAATGTTTTATGAAGTCTTCCAATGGACTGTATCGGTTTATTACACTTTTTAATTTACTATTGACAGATTCCAGACGATTATTTGTTTTATTTGCAAAACACAAATTTTGCAAAGTTAAATATTGAACCCATTGATCGGAAATGCACGCCCAATTGACATCATAATATTCTTTTATAATTTTCGGGACCTTGCTTGCCATTTCATCGTAAATTTTGTTGTAATCTGATTCAGATGAGGCATTTGCAAGTTTCTGTAAATATTCTTTGCTGATCTTCACTTCATCTGCGGTTATACCCATTTTTTTAAATGAAACCTCTCTATTGAATATTTGAAAAACATGAAAAAGGCATATTTGTAGTTTTGCATCTGGGAAATGTTTTTGAAAAACTTTTCGTTCCGTTTTGTCTTTATCCGACATAATAACTTGTACTTTCTTCCAAGCGGGATTTCGATTTTTAAATGTTTCTATAAAAAAATTAATGGAAGGTTCATCTTCATCAACTAGTAAACACACTGCAACTATTTCACTAAAACCACAGCCATCTTCTATCATTATAATATATGTTGCTGTTTTAAGATCAACTAAGCAGTATGTACCATCAATAAACAATATTTCCGGAAACGCCTCCATGTATTTTTTCATTCTTTTGTCTTGAAAATACAGTCCTTTAAAAACTTCATGTTCATCCATTAACAATTGAATATCGCTACAGTCATAAATATTCTTGAGCATATTAACACATTCTTGAAAGTTTTTCCTCTCTGAAGTTCTCCTGCTGATGTTAGTTAGGTCTTTAAGTGTAATCTTGTTGCCGGTCTCCGCTCTTATTTTGTCCAACACAACTTTTTTATTTGCACCAGCTTTTAACGATTCACTTGCAAAATTTTTTACATTTGCCGGGAGCTGTAACCTTTGTTGTGAAAGGGTTGTAAAATAAGTTTCAGAAGATGTATGGTTGTGGTTGTCTTTTAATTCCAATACACACAGATATTGTTTGCAAGCAGTAACGCGCAGGAAAATTGTTGCCTCACAATCTTCTTTATACGTCGTACATTTTCTCTTGGAATGTTCATTTTTTGATTTAAAAGGTCTACCACCTTTAACGCACGCTAGTCGCATATGATAATATTTAAGTGTTTTATTAATGTTGACAACGCTTTCGGGGGCTCGTTTTCTTTGATTTTCGATTGTTCTAGCATCTCGTATCCAAAATTCATTATGAACACTTTTCTTGTACTCGGTTAACACACTAATAAACTCTTCATATGAAGAAAACTTGTCTCCGACTTTCATTTTCCACAACTACGCGATAGCTGTTTACTTGTTACCTATACATATTTTGAGGTTATGTACTCCACAGCTGGTACCCCTCACAGTATTTGTTGGGCGCCGTTGCCGGCATCGGAACTAAAATTGCGTGGGCAACCGGCGCCGGCAGCCATTGGTCAATTTTTTGGGCACCGTTGCCGGCAGCGGAGGCACTGCCTATTAGTTAACGTCAATTTTCAGTAGCAACCTAAAGATGTACTGGGTGGCCAACCAAGACTGGCCATTTGCTTTTCTTTCTTTTACTCATCATGTGTGAACTATGCTGTGTACCGTGAAAAATGGCGCCTTGTATTGTTAGTGAAAATATTACTAGTAATCGGTGTGTAAAATATGTAAAAATGTACGTAACGTGTGCGGGTTGTGTCCTCACCGGGGAAAATAATACTGATGAAACTGAAAATATTATGTTAAAAAAGCTAGTTTACCATCTGGAAAAAAGAACGGAGGAACAGGAAGAAATAATAACACTGCTAAAAGAGAAAAATCAGGTAAAATCAACAAATAATAAGGCAAAGAAGAAAAACTATAAAGATTACTAGATTAGATTAACTAAAAAAGAAAGTTTATTTACATGTAGATCGCTTAGATGCCGAAACAACAACAGATGATGTACTGGATCACCCGAAAAAAACGGCAGTGTATATTGTCTTCGAATGCGAGCTATTAAGAAAATCTGTAATGAGAGCGTCGTTTAAAGTATCATTTCCTCTTTGATTTGGTTCGCGCGTATACGACCCAACCATGAGGCTGGCTGGTGCAGCGGTAAGACGATTTATGTTTCCTAAGAATGCAAATTTTTGCAACAGAAATTTGACAGGGACACAAACATAAACCCAACAAAAGATATCTTGACGTTTAGCAATTTAAATATGCAGTCTGTACTAAAAAAGAAAGACCAGTTGGAATTATTTCTAACGGAATATTTATGACATAATATCTCCCACTGAGCACTGGCGTCGGAAGACACTTGCACGGTACTCCGATTTGACGGTTATAAAATATGCGGGTGTTACTGCCGCGAGAGTAAAAGACCTGGTGGTTCACTGCTACTAGTTAGATATACATTTATAACAGAAGAAATACCAGAAATTGTTGCGCTATCACATGAAACACAGATTGAACTTGCTGCTGCAAAGATAAAAATGAAAACTAATGATATTGTAATAATCTTCGTTTATAGATCTCCCGGTGGTGATATGGAAGTTTTTGCTGCGGTAGTGCACATGGCGCTGTCTATTGCAACTGAACCGTCACCAAATCGGGTAATATATTTGGCGGGCGATTTTAATATCGATTTTAAACAGCAGTATAAATATAGCAATATGATTGAAGGCCTGTGCAGCTCGTTTGGCCTAGAAATTATCGTGAAAGAAGTATCGAGAGAAAATAGAACGAATGGCACATGTATAGATAACATATTTACAAATGAAAAAAATATAGTAAGTGTTAATACAGTGGAAACACATATGTCAGACCACAAAGCACAAATGATAATGGTGGAGGTAAACGAAAGGTTACCTGTAAGTAAGGGAAGAAATAATATAATACGAGAAATAAATGAACAAAATATTTACCTTTACAAGGTACACTGGGCTCAACATATGTGGCACTTTCATGATAGCGACCCGCAAAATATGTTTGCACAATTCCACCATCAACTATTAAATATATATAATTGGTATTTTCCGGAAAGGCAAAAAAAGGTCAGTAGAACGAAGAAAGTAAACTGGTATACTAAGGAAATACAAGATTCCACATCATATTCTACAAATGTACAAAGATCATAAAATGGAATATCAGAATCTAATAAGAAATGCAAAAAGGACAAGTAATCAGGATTATATAACGAGTTCTGAAAACAAGCAGAAAGCGATGTGGAATATCATAAAAAATGAAACAAAGAAAAAAAGTCAACTTACGAAGTACACGGATCTATTTTGGGACCGCTGATGTTTATTATCTATATTAATGATCTGCCGGTCAAGATTATGCATTGCAAAACAATAATATATGCAGATAACACCTCGGTCCTTGTACAGGGGTGCCCCGAGAGAACTGAAGCACTACTGGAAACGGCAATGGAGGATGCAGAAACTTGGTTTACGACCAACAAACTCAGGTTAAACCAAGAGAAAACATAGAGAATACACTTCAAATCAAATAAAGAAAATGTGAAAGTGGTTAATGTCCTAGGCATGAATGTCAACCTGCTGATTTGGAACAACCCCATAGAAGCACTATGTAAAAGAGTAAATATGGCCATCTTTGCATACGCACAATAAAAAGTGTTTCCACGCACCAACCAGCAAAAAGTAACTACTATGCAGATTTACACAGTGTAGCTACCTATGTAATTCTCGTATGGGGCATGTTTGCGAGGATGAAGGATGCTCTAGTTCTACAAAAAAGAGCAAAAGAACTCTTTGTGTTTGAATATTCTCACTCTGTTTTGATCCTTCATATATACAATGATTTTATTACTCAGTTTTTTTAAATTTTTTTAGAAAATGTATTTAAATGTTTGTTTTATGAAACTTTATATCGTTTATGTTTACACAGTTATATACGAGGTCTACTGCTAAAATTCGCAGAAAATATAAAATAAAACACGCATGAACTTTTATAAAACGCTTTATTGCTTCTCAAAATATTCCCCTTTCACATCTATACACTTTTGCATTCCATGGAAGCAATCTTCAAAACACTTTTTCCACTTTGAACGAGGTACCTCCAAAACAAGTGACTTAAATGTCTCAACAGCCTCTTCAGGCGATGAGAAACGCTCGCCACGCATTTTATTTTTAATGTGTCGGAATAAGAAGTCATTGGGCGATAAATCGGGAGAATATGGGCAATGGGCCATGTTGTGTCTGGTCAAAAACTTGACAGTTGTCGGGCTGTGTGTGCGCTTGCATTGTCATGATGAAGAATAATTCGTCGGTTTACGTTGTTTCTTCTGGTTTCAGCGATAACTTTCGGCAAACAAATTGAAGTGTACCACTCAGCATTAACTGTATTTCTATCTTCTAATGCAACAGTTACCACATGACCCGTTTTTCCGAAGAAACAAGCAACCATCTGTTTCGAAACGCTTCGTGAACGCACCACTTTTGTTGGATTGAAACACCCATACGGTCGACTGCTGTTTAGTTTCAGGCTCGTATGAATATACCCATGTTTCATCCCCTGTTACGATATCATATACGGAATTTGAACGACCACCGTCGAATCTTTTCAGCATTTCCTTGCACCAAATGACACGTGCCTGTTTTTACGCGTCTTTGAGATTGGGTGGGATCCATTGACTACAAAGCTTCCTGACGTGTAACTGGTCGTGTAAAATCGTATGTATTTGTTTCACTGCAGTGCCTAAGGATGCCTCTATCTCCCTATGTCACATGCCGATCTTCTAAAATCATTTCACGAACAGCATCGATGTTCTTCGCAACAACAGAGGTGCATGGACGACCTTCACGAAGATCGTCGTCAAACGTTAGTCTTCCACGCTTAAATTCTGCGAACCATTTGTAAACCATAGTTCTGGATGGTGCTTTATCCCCAAATAACGAATTAAGTTTTTCCACACATTGCTGTGCTGTTAAACCGTATCGAAAATCGTAAAAGATCATCACTCGAAAATCACGATTAGAAATTTGCATTTTTCACAGTTAATAAATTTTTTAGTATGCATGCATCATAAACCAATCAAAACACACCCATAAGCGTGCATAATCGGGCCTTTATCGCACGGCGTGCGTATAAAGGTTGCTTGGTAACAGCCAATCCCAAGCGTTTAATAGTCCATTGAAATGTCAGGAAATGTCAAATGACAAGTCACTCGATAATATGTATTGAAATTATTGATTTGATTTCTTCTAATTAAAATTATTGTTGCATTTATACTAAAAAATATCGTATGACACAGTGCATAATTAGCTTTTAAAGCACTCGAAACGTTAAAGCCACTCCGCTTCGCGTCGTGGCTTTAAACTCGTTACTCGTGCTTTAAAAGCTTGATTATGCACTAGTGTCATAATATACTATTATTGAAACGAAACTGCTAGGTTTGAAAGCGAACTGTCAACTGAATTAAAGGTGAAAAACGTCAAATTTAACGAATATGACAATTGTAGAACGCTGGCAATGCAAGGAGTACTCGATTCCGCGAACTTTAGCAGTGTCCCTCGTATACAACTGATTTTATCTATTTATATGCTTTGTGTTATGTGTAAGTTATATGTATTTATATTGTTTGTTATTATTAATTTAGAAATTCTTGAAAGGAATTTATTTGTTTTACCTGACATGTCATGTAATTTTTTTTTGATGACGAATAAAATACTACTACTACTACTACTACTAAAATTTACTGAAATGAGTGTAACGAATGAAGAACGTATTTGATATAATTGACGTTTATTTCGAATGCATGCGAAATGCAACAATTGCTCCCAGGACTTTTGCCATTTGGTTCCCTAGAAGACGACATTATATGGGTAGAGTTTTTTGTAGACTAGCAGTAAAGCTGAGGACCACCGGAAGTATTAATCTTCCTGTGTACAGAAGGCAACCAGGGACTGAACGGGAGAAAATATTGGAATGTATTGGTATATATTGAATATTATCCACATTTGGGGACTAGAATCATAGCTAGATCGTAGGGCATTTCCAGAACTGCGGTTCAAAATTAAATTTTGTATCCAGTGTCATTTTTTATGAAGCCTTTGTTAGACTTGCGTTATCTCTTAGTCTTTGTTTAAAATACTTTCTCGTATTCTATGACGGATGAGGTAATATTTAATAACAATATGCACTATTCATTTTCGACTCTTAAGCCGTCATTAGTAATTTTACCATTGGAGTTGTATAGTTATAATTATTTTAGTATGTAATATTAGTAAAGTTTTGATAGTATTAGTATTAATTGTTAGAATAATAAGTCGTAGTAAAATTTAAAATATAGGTGTTTTTGAAAATTTTGCGTGCAAAATTTTAAAATTTTATCATCAACTATTAATATTTTTTTTCACTCTCTCCATCTATTATTAATATGCATTAAAATTTTTCAATAAATAAAATAAAAACTGTTCTAAAAAATATGCAAGTTTGGGTTTTTTACCGAAATATTGAGGCTTTAGTTCTTTATTCTGTCATCTCAAAAGAGACATATCATTGCTTTTAACGTTTTTTGAGAAATAGCTTAATATTTGCTTACATTTCAGTTAACGCCATTAGCGGCGACGACAAAACTCGAGGGTAGAAAACAAAAGTTCAATTTGTAGGGTAAATAAAGCTCTTTTAAATAAGACCAAGCGTGTTAAAATCGATTGTTTCAAGAGTAATCGTAGTTTCTTTAAAGAAACATTTGAATTGCTTCCACTACATTATTTTACTAGATGTAAAAAATATGTAAGACGAAAAGTGTTAAGAAATATGAAAGGAACAAAATGCATATATGTTATATACGTTCAACATGTATTATACAGTCAAAGTATGAAGAAATTCTTAAATTTAACATTGATCATGACTGTTACGCCCTCTGGCGGACATTTTACAAACTCGAAAATAATTTCCAGCATTTTCTCTTGAGTACTTGCTTGAATTTTTTTTATCCAAAAGTAATATGACTATTAGTTTATGAGATATAGTTGACCACCTGGTACGTAGCATAGTGAACGCATAGACAGCATAAGTTAGAAACGATGACGAATTGAACTGAATAGTAATTGGTTACTAATTTTGAATTTCTGATTTGTTTGAAAAAATAAAATGTATCCGTTCAAATTAATTGCTAAATCCGTATACATTCAAACGTTTTTTTCAGGATGTACATAGTCTTGTTTACTTATATCGTCGGATTTCTACATTTTCTTATGAGAAAAGATCGAACACCTCAATATACAAAAGTCATTATTCTGAAATAAAGCTATCTATGTTCGCCCGTAATTTCTGTAAGCAACTACAATGATTTTAGATTCGATCGTGTTCGTACATGCGTGCATCGAGGCTAGGTGACCACATGTCGATCAATTGGTTTAGAATGTAGTATTTATTCTTGTTTTAAAGGTTTTTTTTGCACTTAAAACTGTGGTAGGTTTTACACATTTTACAAAGCACGGTATTTAATAATGACATTCAATATTATGTTTCATGGAATTTATAAATCTATGCTAAATTCTTTATCAAATGCTATTATGATTGGAATTCCTTCTGAAAATAGTGCAAATGCACATATTATCATTTGCAACTAAGGCTGGGTACACACCAATTATACAAAATAATTGGGTTATTGTAGACAAATTGAACAAAATATCTGTATAACTTAATTATACATTAATCTGATATTTATAATTAATGCCAATTAAATTTATTAACGCATTGTTAGTTAAGAATCTACCAAATGTTTAAAATGTTTGTGCAATATTTTGTTTGGTTGCTGTGCATCTAGCCTTAGTAGCCATCAGCAACATTTACCTATATTTTATTCCTTAAGAAGTAGTAAACATAATACGAGTATATCCATTCCTTATACACGTATCTGATATATAAACTAATAGAGTCTTGCCTATTTTGTTGCAGGCAATGTCTGGTTGGCACGACGAAGGGTTATTTACAATTATTGGATTTGAGAAGTCCAGTCGAATGTGTAAAGACAATAAAATCATTCACAGGCAGTATAACTGGTATAGCATATGATCCTGGTTCGAATGTAGTTGTAACAGTCTGTCTTGATAAATTTTTAAGAATTCACGATATTGAAACAAAACAATTACTGTATAAGGTAAGTAAATTTACTATTGTCTATTCTCTTGTATATTTTAAATTAAAAAATTTCAGGAGTATTTGAAACAAAGTTTAACGAGAGTCCTATTAAGGCCGATTGTTAAAGAAGAATCCGAAAAAGAAAAGCAGACTGAAATGAATGTAAACATCACTCAAGCAAATGAAGAATACGATAAATTATTTGAAAATATGGAAACAATTAACGATTCTATGAAAACTAAACGTAAACGGAAATCTTCGCATCCTGTTAAAATAGATAAGAGTAACAGAGAAACTACAATATGATTATTTTATTGTGTTAAAAATATATATAAAATTCTTTTTTAAACAGTATTTTATTGTGTTTCCTAAAGAAAACGAAGATCGTATTTAAATATTTATTAAAAATGATTGATAATAACATATATACAATATGCACATTCAATTATTACAACTTAAATAAATACAATATATTATAATATATATAACAATTCATACGATACAAAAGTTAAATTAAACTTAATAACTAACTATAGACAAATTTGTACCAGCATTGTATATATTAATTAAAATACAACATAATACAATTTATACAGAAAGCTGTACATATTTCAAGGCAGTACTTGGGCTTTTTAAAAAAGTATTTTTCTTATTTATTGTAGTGATTACAAAATACCCTGGATTTTTATAGCGAATATGCAACGCAGTAATTCATATTTTTGGTAGTCATTTATAATAATTATATGTTTATGAAAATTTTATTGCACATTTTTTGGACTATTTTATTTAAAATATTTTTTTTGGCAAAATTAAGCTTCACAGTTATTAGAATTTTGATCTGTTTTGTTGTTTAGTTTCAGTCAATATCTTAGCGCTCTGTATAAAAAGGCATCCTTTAAATATAAAAATATATAGGGGTGATCAAGATATGACACAATTTTTGTCTTTGTCATCTATTGTTCCTTTTTTATTTGGAGATTTTTGTTCAGCAGCCTGCCTTCGTCTAGCACATGCTAAAGCATCATTGGGAACGTAGGATATTCTAACACCTCCGTAGGCTCTTCTTGGCGGTAACTGGTAATCTAAATCGTCACTAGAGGAACTAGAAGAACATGTCGAACAGTAACTATCCGCATCGTCGCCAGTGATATCACGAGTTGCGTCCGCCATATGACTTTCGGATATAGTTTTTTTCGGTTTTCTTCGCTCTAACGTGTCTATGTGCTTAGATCTCCCGGAATAGCTTCTACTTCTAGGAAATCGTCTTGCCTCAACACTTGCTACGTCGGTTTCATCGGCTTCAAATGCTTCGTTGTCGCCTTGAAATCGTACACTCAACAAAGCCTTATCTTTTTTGAACGCTGTAACGGATGCGCTGTAATCACACGGTGTACTACTACTAGTCGACGGACCTACAAGCTCTGGCATGGAAGATGCATGCAGTGAAGAATCTTCAATTGCTGGATTATTATTTTCTTTTTCATTTTTTTCTCTTGTGTTGTTTTCTTGTCGATTGTCATTTGCTACTTTTGGTTGCCATTCATCTAAACTCAAATCAGCTAAATGTAAAGGTTCTCGACTTCTATCTCTTGCATGCAAGAGCTTTTCTAGATCTGGTGTAGCAGTGTGGTTGCCACTTTCAGTAATTAATTTTTCTAAATTTCTTTCTAATAGAACTCTATCTAAACTACGCCCAGAAGACTGTTGAGTTGCTGTTTGTATACTCCTTGAGAAGTATTCTTCATTGTGTGCAATAGGATCATTTTGGGTAATTTCAGATGATGTGGGTGTTACTGGTAAAGAAGGGAGTGTTTTTGGTGACCTCTGTAATGCTCGTCTGCCCATTTTCGGTGATCTTATCGTTGGCGTTATTTTGGGTAAACTATTCTGTCTCGGTAGTGGAAGCCCTGGAGGTGATGAAGGTGAACTTGTAGATGGGGACCCTAAGGGATAAATTCTTCTACTTGGCGATGGAGGTGGAGTACTGGATTCATTAGGTGACGTAGATCTGGCTGGTCGACTTCTTTGCTGCTGCCTGGGCATTCTAAGTCCTGGTCCAGAACTATCTGACGGCGTAGGAGGTTCACCTTTACTGCATGCTATCGAACAGTAGATCGCACCTCTTCTTGGCAAGAACGGTCTGCCTAGCAGCGAGGTTTTACACGTATGACAGCAAAAGCAATTTTCAGTCGCATGCCAATGTTGACCTTCGTGACTCATTTGACCTTGATCAACTCCAATCGGCTCTCCACATGAATCGCAATACTCAGCAAACATAGCATCGAAGCAGTGTAAACAATAAGGCCGACCATCTCTCATAATATACCTCTGACCTCCAAGTTGTCTTTCACATTCTGTACAAGCAAAGTGTTTCATATGCCATGCGCGTCCTTCCGCTTCCGTGCATTCATCGGCCAGAATTATCTGCAAAATAAATTGTGATTAATATATTGTATATCATACATTTTAATAGTATATACAGAGCGAGTCCGTAATCTAGAATCACAAGAAAATTTTGAATTTTTCGAACCCAGTTAAATATGGGTTCTGTCGCATAATCTATTTGTATAGTGTGGTATCCTGCCATTTATTCTTTCTACTTATATATGCTATTGTTTTCGTTTTTTTTTAAATAAATAGAAATATAATCAGTATTCAATATCAACCGAATAAAATTATTGGCATGTACATAATTTAACATTTAAACGTCGTCGATAGACTATTTGAATTTCATGAATTGTAGTTTTATTATTTACTTTTCTGTCACAATTCTTCCACATAATGCAGTGAATATAAATCTTTACAGTTTACGAAATCATATCCAACGTACTAATCACAGAAGACGAATAGAGTATTGCGAAATTTGGTTACATTTTATAAGTTAGTAAGTAAATCTGTACTAGTTAGTTTCCTATTCGGTTCAATATCCGATATCGATGAATATAGGTATTAGAGTAACGCATCTTTGAACTCGAAGAGTTGTAGAATGATTAACAGCTTGAACAAGTGTGCGAGTGATGTTAATGTTTTTGTAGTGTCAATTTTGAATTAAAAAAAATGAAATTATATACGGTGTGTCGATAATTTATTCTTAGGAACCCTAATTTTTCTTTTCTTTTTTGAATTTATGTATGTTCTACTTGTACTATTTTGTTCACAGTATCCTTCTTCATATACTTTATTTTATTACGTTTTAAGTGAAAAGTGCAATCTCTTGCAGATTATACTATGTAACACATTATTCTAATTATTGTATAACTATTTTTATGTTAAGTACGTTGGCGATTACGCCTGTTTGTATACCTTGTGTTTCAATAAATAAATGAAGATAGTTTTATTTCTTTAAATTGCTGTACATTTGAGTTTTGTATTTTCTCATTATATGTTACTAAAAGTATATATTAAATTAAAACTAATCGTGAAAGCGGGTAAATACAACTATGCAACATATGAAATGAGGACAAAAAACTTTAAACAATTGTCCTTTTAATAGTATGAAACGCTTTTGAAAATGAATTAATAAAGTAAATGTTCAGATAGAAATCAAAGCTAAAAAAGAACAATTAAGTTAGATTTGCTTATAGTAAAAGTTGCATTTTTAAGCATTTTATAAGGAATCATAAAGTTTGGTATTGGTACCTGTAGCCGTTTGACGCATCTGCAAAAATCTGAATGTCAAAAATTTTCACAGTACTTATACTAGGTATAAGAAAGTAAAAATGTATGGACAGATTTCTGTAAGACTGCTCCAAGTATAGATATAAATAATTGGGACGAACAGGATCATATACCACGGGAGGTAGAGAAAAACAAACAAAACACCTTTTATCTAACAAACTAGACAAAGTAATAAGATAATTGAACTAGGTTGTTGAACATTTAATGACCTATTTCCAAATTTACCAACTATGATGTAAAAATATGTGGAAGAGAATATACCTGTATGGCAGTTAATTTTGGAAGAATGTGGATTTCAAAAAGCGTTTCGAAATATATTACAGAAGACCGAAGATGTAATAAACTTATTAGTCCACTTTTACGCCAATCGCCACCCATTATACAATTTTTTAAATTTGGCCATTTTAAGTTTGCACTGGACGAAATAGAAAAAAATATAGAGAACCAACTAAATTTTAAATGATTTTAAAGTTAGTCTTGAAAAGTCTTATTACAATTTTCTACGTTTTGAGAAAAACTTAAAATCAATTATAATTTAGTAATACGTCGGACTGCCGACAATACAATATCCAATGTTATTTGATATGATTCAGTACGATTAAAAGACGGGAACTCATTCACACCCGCGGTGGTGCAATGGTAAGGGCACCTGACTAGAGATCGGGAGGTCTTGGTTTCGAAGGTCACCCTAATTTAAATAAATACTTATCAGTGCTAAAGTAGAAAATTTGAATAAGAATATAGAGAACCTGTTTATATTTTACTGCAAAATTATTATTAATAATTATTTGTCATCCAATCAATACACGGTTTGTTTAGTATTTTCGCAAGAAAATGTGTTTTCATGCCATCTTCAAGCACCCGCGAAATTCGAAAAACGTTTAGTCGGCATAAATCGTGGCGGGCAGAAATAAATTTGGGAATTGTACGTCCTGCTATATACAGAATATTCAGTTACAATCAAATTTAGGAGTACTTGGTTCTTAGTGCGTGTTCATTCAATATAAACGATCAGATACAACGAGTCATGGTGTTATGTCGATTGTCCTCAGTGAAAATGTTTTACAGAAGCAGCTATGTCTCTTTTAAACAACACATCTAGTAATTAATACTATAAATGATTTTATCTTTATATCCTGTTACCACGATACACTTATAGAGAAGACGAGTTATATTCAATTGTGTCATTGTAATTTAAGATTTTAGATGTCATTTGTCATAACTATATTAGAGAAGGTAAAAAAGTTACTTTGTTGAATTATATTTGAGGGCTTTTATTTCATTAGTTTAAATAGAAAATGTATAAATTGGTCGTAATATATACATTCATGGCAAATAATACATAATTTCCGTTTCAATATTAAATTTCTCCCTTACATATTTTTAATAGACTATAATAGTTCAATTCGGTGTAGGCAGATAAATCACATCTGTCAAAAAGGCGTGTGTTGTATATACATATTTATCCTGTCAAGTTTTCGTGTTTATTTTTGCTTTGATTACATTATGAAAGATGGAAGTTGAGAAAGAATGAAGTCTTAGAGCATTTCAATTACTAAATATATTAAGTTATAGTTACTGTATTCTGAATAATTTTTTTTTTGGTTATATCAAAAGTCACTGACAGAAATAAAAATAGATCCGGCAACATAAACAAGACGAGTCGTCATGGATCTAGTATGACGGACAAGTGAATGTAACGCGTTTCTTCTATATACCGTAATGTTGGTATTTCTAACTTTTTAAATTTTGGAAGTGGCACTTTGTACACATTTACTTCCCGGCCTCATTTCCCACCCTCAATTTGTAAACAGAAATGATGCATATCCTGCAATCGCACTAACGACCTCTTCTGTTCAACTTTCGTATACAGGGACTTTAACTGAATTAAATTCATCGCGCCACCTACCGGAAAGGGCAGAACTACGTTGCCGGGCCTGCTAATAATTAATATTCTCTAATGTTAGTTAATTATTACCAGATGTTGAAGAAAAGTGAGACCGTGGATGTTGTCATATTTTTGTATAATTGTAAAAATTTGAATTACACATTGAAGTATGTTATACACAGAAAAGTCTTTCCAGTAAAATCCAAAATAAATAAGACGTGACTTGCCCATCTACCTTTTTTAAAACAAATATTTCTGTTTTGTATAAAAAGTAATAGGTATATATAGGTATGTTACATTATGGCAAACCAGTTTTGAACCAACACAACGCAACAATGACAATTGTATTTTACCTGTCACTGCTATTATATCTTCGAAGAAATAATTTCATGCCTTCTGATGTTTAAAGAATTTTGTTCACATGGCTTGAGGATATGATTTCTGAAAATACCTTTACTTTGTAACGTTGGAGCTGCAAATAGCATATGTAGATATTTAAAAAATGAATTTGCTAATACCGAATGGTTTATTTTGACTAATGGTTGTAAACATCTGTATGTCGACAAGTCTTAGTGTTCTGGTTTTTAATTTATAATGCATACTTATTTTCAAATTAGTCAACTTTTATTTCTTGTGTTGTACCGATTTGCCTTATTTAGTAATATAACCAAGCATTCCAAGAATTGTGGAAAAATGTGTGTCATCAAAATCAAATAATTAAAGTGGTGTATATACCTCATCGCACGCCGAACAACGTGGCTTAATGGTTTCAGCATGATGTCTACCACAGTAGAGTCTTCCTTCCTTGTAGAAGTAAATTAAATCTACTAGTAGCTCTCTGCAAACACAGCATGTGAAACATCCTGGATGCCAACAGGTATTGGGTCCGGCCCTTGACGCGAATACAGAAATGTCACCACTGGATAATGGTTCTTCGCACTGAAAAAGAGAATATATAATAAATAAATATCATCTGTAAATTTCGAAATGCGTTTAATACATCTTTTATAATTATTTAATATAATTTGATCAAATGTTTAAAAAGGCAACAGTATGAATCTGTAGAACGGATTTCCCGGATACTAAAAGTTTTTCTTCTTGGATAGTATTGAACTATAAATGTCAAGTAAAGCAAAGGAACAATAATAATAGTGACAGTAAAATTAGTAGATGGTAGGAATTCATAGTCAGTACAGTAGATATTACTCATAAGTTTAATCGGTTAATCTTATTATAGAGTATTAATATTATAAATAATGAAACAATACTTGAAAATCATTCAGTAATGTACAAGGGTCGTCCAAAAAGAAAAGACAGATATTTCAATAAAACTTTATACATATTACTATTGGACCCACCTTTATATGTTGACATTAAAAATCTATTTATCAATAAAATCTTGCAATGATGTGTTATAGTTACAATTTAACTTAAATATATAATTAAATGCTTATAAGTGTTATTGCGCCTCGTTCACACGGAGGATTAACTACATCGTCATTCCATTAACAATTCTTTCTTATTAAAGTAGCTACTGTAACCGATTTCGGTATTTTATTTGATTAACGTTTAAGTTTTACTCCGCATATTGTCAACATATGCATTTTTGCTTATAGAAGCACGTGTTTTCTTTCATTATAAAGTACCCAGCCTTTATCATCGTTATTATTGCATATACAAAAATGAGGTGTGGGCACCATACGACTTTCTTATACATATGTGCCTTTCAAATTATTCAAAGTGGTTCTAAATTAAGGTTTAAATTTAAATAAATAGTTTTATCCTCTTAAAAAAATACGCCTGTGAGAAAATGTGTTACTTCAGGTCCGCATTTTGAAAATTCTTTTATACAAACTTTATTAAGAATACTATTCTAGGTACTTCTATCCTCTTAATAAATTCTATAGAATGCATACTTCGTGTGATATTTGCAAAAAAAAAATGCTGCTCGCTAAGCGTAAAAGTATTATTTCCGGTCTGAATTTTGAAATTTCATTTACACAAAAAATATTCCAAATCCAGCTCTAAATACTTTTATACTCTTGATAAATATATTGCATAATTTACGACATATTTGCAAAAAATCGCTATTCGATAAGAGTAAAAGTGTTACTTCCGGTCCGAATTTTGAAAAAATTATTGATAGTATAAAAGTACTTACAGCTGAATTTGGAATAAATTTTGTATTAGAACAAAATAAAATCGGACCGGAAGTAACACCATTACTCACACGTTTGAGGATAAAAGATTTAAAACTTAATTTGGAATAATTTGTGTATACGTAAATTCGGAACGCATATACGAGGTAGGCGACAGGATATGTCGTGTTTATGCAGAGAAATATCCAAATTGGTCAAGACCAGTGGCGGCTCCGGGCGTGAGCAACCACACAGACAAGACCGACTCGCCCATTATCGGCGATGTACTCCCAGATGTCGAGCATATCACCGACAACAAACGAACCAGTCCCGTCCACACAACTGCACCGCCAAAAGGCGCTCACCAGCCGCCACTGGTCAAGACCTTCCAAGAGCATCTGAAGTAATCTTTAAAAAAATTGCATTTCTTTCGGATCATTCTTGCCGAAAATAAGCAGAAAAAAACTGTTGTTGATAGTGAAAATTTGGAGGTAACAGCGCTTGCATACTTTACAAGACATCCTAGTAATTCTGTAAAGGATGCAGTAGCTGAAGTACGAGGTAGGCGCCTTAAATTCTTGGCCTGACAGACTTATACAGGTTCAAACGTGTTCAAACTCCGTCATGTCATGCATGCATATACGCGAGGTGTACACTATAAATATGACGGTTCGAAGCCTAGTAGTTTTTAGTAACCAGCCAACCAACGTGACTAGCGCACAAAAATGTATGAAGTAACGAAAATTGAGTACCGCGCGGTCATTCAATTTTTAACAAACGAAGGGCATACATCTTATCACATTAAACAACGTTTAGGCGGCGTTTACGGTGATTCATCTCCTTCGTATTCAACTGTAAAAAAGTGAGCAAAATGTTTCCGTTTGGGACAAAAATCCCTGAAAGACGCTGATCGGTCGGGTCGACTAATTGAAGTGATAACGCCTCAACAAATTTCAATTATTGAACATTCAGTTCTAGAAGATCGCCGTTTGAAAGTGAAGGAATTAGCTAGTGATAAACATTTCCGAAACAAGTGTTCGCCGAATTCTCCCTGACCATTTGGGTATGAATAAAATTAGTACTAGATGGGTACCGCGACGTCTTTCTGCTCTCCAACGTGAATGTCGAGTCGAATGTGCGCAGTCGTTTCTAAACATGTGTGGAGACGACTCAAAAACGTATTTGGAGTCCATTGATACAGGGGATGAAACAATGGTTGTGTTTTACGATCCTTTATCGAAAAGGGAGTCCATGGAATGGCGGCGACGTGATGAACCTCGTCCCAGAAAGGCGAAGGTCGTTCAATCAACGAAAATGGTGATGGCCACAATATGTTCTGGGATGGTGAGGGCATATTTGCTAATTGACTTTAAAGAGCGCAATACAAGTGTGAACATATTATGCGTCTTTATTGCATAAATTAAGGGACAGTATTCGTGCAAAACGTCGTGAAAAATTGACAAAAGGTGTGCGATTATTGCACGACATTGCTCCCGTCCGTACAGCCGCCATTTCACAAGCTGCCATGCGCGAATGTGGCTTTCAAGAATTGGTACATCCACCGTATAGTCCGGATATGGCACCTTGTCATTTTTGAATTGAAAACTTCTATGGGCGCGTTGATGCATTGATTGTTGGGCACTGAACGAGACTGAGCCGTCACGCTCGGAATGTTACGCTAGTTCGGGTAAAGTCGGTTCGACGCTCGGCTCTGTATTATAATACTAACCAGCGGTATTTAATTTCAATTAAATTAAAATTGAGAATAAATACGCGAAATATTGTATTTTTATTTTCTGAAAAATTCTTGTCCGCGTGCAGATGCGAACCCGAGCCGCCCAGGTATAAGGCCGGCATGTTACCATTAGACCATCGCGGGTACTCGTATTAGAATTATAATATTTGTATATATACATGCGTACGTATGAATTTTTGAAGTGAAAACTTGATCAGACCGAGCGAAATGTTCTAGAATAATGTATACACAATAATAATAAATATATATTTTTTAAAAGTAATATAGAACGAAAATGGAAAATGTAATTGTAAATGAATATAGAACGAAAGAAAAATTTATTATTAACCTCGCCTTGATGAAGTTTTCACTTCTGCCGTGTGGTCTTAAACACACCCAAAGTTTTCTTTTGTTTTCTGATTTAGGAAAGGCCTTAGGGGACGTAGTTTTAAGGACGACAGTGAGTTGCAGGCAGCTGTTATAGAACATTTTGACGGAAAAACTTCAGATTATTTTTACAAGGGTATCGAATTATTAATTAGTCGTTGTAATAAATGTATAGAAGTTAGGGGAGATTACAATGCAAAATAAAAATTATTATATTGTTCCAAGTTTCTTTTTTGTATATCAGGCCGAGAATTTATGGCGCATACCTCGTACGTTGCCCACAGCTCATTTTTTCAAATTAGTCTTCATAAAGTTAATTCATTAGGAAAGGCACTGGATATCTTCTTTAATAATATGTAATTAAAACTTTGCACGTAAAGAGATTCTCGAAATTTATTCAATCTATTTGCCTGTAAAAACTATAGTTGAACTTCTTTTATACAATTACGTAATTTAAGAAATATTATGAATATTCATTTATTACTGCTCGCAACTGCAGAATCTTATATAATTGCTTTGAAATAATTTGACATTTAATTAAGAAAAGATCTTTCCATCAGTGGACGAACCACTCCTTGTCTGATTGTTCATTTATTTTCCAATTTTCCAAGACCCATTTTGTCAGCGTTCAACTGTTTTACGATTTTCTCCCCTAGCTCATTATTAAAACCACAAACCGCGTAATTAGTATAAGTTAAATTAACGACGTCAATCAAGACTTACTGGCCACATCAAATTAAATCGACTTGCGTTTAAGCAGGAATAACAGAAAAGAAGTACGTCTTCTCTATGTACAGGATGAACTAAATTGCTAGGTTAAGCTAGGTGCACACCAATTTTACAAAATGTTTGACAATTTGTTTGAAAGCATAATACATACACACAAATTAGTAAGTTGTAGTTTACAAATAAATAAAATACTTGTAATATAATTAATGGCAAATAAACTTATTAATACATTATTATTCAATAATTTAAAATGTTAGTCAATTATTATTATGCTTGATTGTTTGATTTTCTTGTTTGTATGATTTAATTTAATGAATGCCGATGTACATACTTCAAACATTTTGTTTGACAAAAAATGTTTTATATATCTGGTACGCATCCAGCCTTATATTTTATTTCAAAAGATTGGCAACTATAAGCTTTTAATTTGTTATTGTTGGTGTTTTGGGCTATTTCCATAGTTGGTTGAATTTTCAAGATACGATGTTTCCGCAGACATTTTTCTGCCGTCTTCAGAGTAACTTGTAGCAAAAAGAGATTAAAACTTGCCGCGTATTAAAATGACTTTTTTAAAACACTTAGAACATTTCAAATTGCCAAAGTGATAAATTATGATCTCATTCTATCTTGTGTGGTATAGTATTACATGATGTGTTCATGCTCTTACGAAGAATGAGGATCCATATCTCTTTGATTTTTAGGGTTGGTGTACTTATGGGATTAGCTTCTGTGGTCGTATATGCTGCTTCTTTTATCACCCTCTGATGATGTTTTTCTTTCAGTATTGTCGCGTCATTCCTTTGATGGTCTACTTCACATCGCGTGTTGTGCTAAGTGGGATTTTTCAGTTTCTCCTAGGCGAACCAGTTTTTTCTCTTCTTTGATTCTAACGTCTATGAGGCCGTCTCGTTTCTCTGATGTACGGACGTCCACAGTCACGCGGTATTTTGTATATACAATTTCTGTTATTTGATTCAAGTTGTCTGGCTCACTGCTTGTTAGGATTGATCTAACAGCATCGGATATCCTAATCGCAGTTGCTATGTTATATTTATTGTCTACTCTCTGGATTTTCTCTGATAGGTATTTTATGTACGGAATGACCGTAGTACATACGGTTGCCGGTTGGTCTGATTTCGGATTGGCGGTGTTACCCGTAGGTACGATTTGGACAACCAATATTGTTAGAAGAATCCTATCAAAAACTAAGCCAGATATCATGAATCATGTCACACAAAAAAAAATGGGTGTGCTTAAGACCACACGGCAGAAGTGAAAACTTCATCAAGGCGAGGTTAATAATACGAAATACAACTTTTTTTTCGTTCTATATTCATTTACATTTCCATTTTCCATTTTCGTTGTATATCACATTTAAAAAATATATATTTATTATTATTGTGTAGGTATACATTATTCTAGTACATTTCGCTCGGTCTGATCAAGTTTTCACTTCAAAAATTCATACGTACGCATGTATATATACAAAGAGACGATATGATAATTTTTCATACGAGTACCCGGGCTGGTCTAATGGTAACGTGCCGGCCTCATACCCGGGCGGTTCGGGATCGCATCTGCACGCGGAGAAGAATTTTTTAGAAAATAGAGATACAATATTTCGCGTATTTATTCTAAATTTCAATTTAATTGAAATTAAATACCGCTAGTTAGTGTTATAATACAAAGCCGAGCGTGAAACGGTTGCCGAGCGAGTATGGTAGAGACCGGCAGAGACGCGTTAATTATATCTCTCTCGCTCCCTTAGTCAACTCGACTCGAGCCGACTTTACCCGAACGAGCGTTACATTCCGAGCGTGACGGCTCAGTCTCGTTCAGTGCCCAACAATCAATGCATCAACGCGCCCATAGAAGTTTTCATTTCAAAAAAAAAAAAAAAACTGTAACAACTAATCAAATAAGTACACCAAACATGATATCAATGTGGTTTGTTCGTGATACACTGTACACATCATTTAATATTCAGTACACAGGACAGATTGTGACATAATTCGTCACTTTGACATTTTAAAATTTCACAGATTTTAAAAAATTGATTTTTAAAAGCAAGTTTTAATCTCGTTTTTTTTGCAAGAAACAGCCTTTCACGGGTCTGTCCTGAAGACAATAGTAGAATGTCTGCCGAAACGTCGGACCTTAAAAATCAACCAATGAAGGAAATAGCTCACCAACTCCAATTATACTTCATCGTCAGTAATTACATATCATGACATTTACTTTGAGGTATCTATGCTATAATGAACTAAATAACTATGGTGGAAACGCGTTACATTCAGTTGCACGTCATACTAGATCCGTGACGACTCGCCTTGTATATGTTGCCGAATCTATTTTTATTTCTGTCAGTGACATTTGATATAACCAAAGAAAAAAATTATTCACAATACAATAACTATAACGTAATATATTTAGTAATTGAAATACTCTAAGACTTCAGTCTTTCTCAACTTATTTATATTGATTTAGATTGCCGAAAAACCTTAAATGTTTCATTACGTATCCATAATATAATTTAAAATAAGCAATACTTACGCTATTCACATTAAATTTAATACATGATTATAGAAAAGTTTGTAAAAAGCCTCGACTGTTTACAGAAACCTTTCGGGATTATATTCAATGGACGCAAATAAATAATAAATACACTTCTAAGAAGCACTGTTTTTAAACAATTTTTATCAAAGCAAAAATAAACATGAAAAATTTGACAGGAAGAATATACACAACGCACGTCTTTTTGACAGATATGATTTATCTGTCAACACCGAATTGAACTATTAGTCTATTAAAAATATGTAATAAAGAAATTTAATATTGAAACAGAAATTATGTGTTTATTTGCCATGAATGCGCATATTACGATCAATTTATAAATCTTCTATTTAAGCTAATGAAATAAATGCCCTCAAGTATAATTTAACAAAGTAACTTTTGTAGTTTCTCTAATACAGTTATGACAACATGTAAACGTCATCGATGACGTGCAACTGAACTTAACGCGTACAAGTATTACTTTGTTATATAGAGATGATTAAAATAAATGTGTGACTGCAGTATTGGAAAAATTCTAATCATTTTCCATGATATACAGCAAGAGCGCGCGAGGTATGATCACCCGATGGTATACGTAAACTCGCATCTAAACGTGGTCCGATAATACATATTAGAGTTACGGCACAACATTCTAGCATTGCCTGCTCCGTAACCTACGAGAAAGTACAGGCCGCGAACAAGCAATCGTGACGTCACGAAAGCCGGCCCTATCTCCATGCGTTAATGTGTTTTATAACTACTTAACTATTAAATTTAATCAGTTTTCTCTTGGATAGATCCATGTTTTGGGTGTTAATTTTGTCGTTGATTATTTTTGAATAGTTATTAAGAAATATATTGGCAAGAACATGACTATTTTTTAACAATATCGACTTCAACGTTTTGCTGCATAAAATACATTTCTCATTGATTTCTTCTACATATTTTTCCAATTTTAACATTGTCAATTCCCGTAAAATAATCCTTTGTTTACCTGTTTTTAGAAATTCAGTTTCATATTTATCTGAAATAAGCTCACTAAATATCTGATACGCCTGAATAGAGACTTCAAAGAATAATTCAGATGGTTGTTTTAGAGCTCCTCTTGTTAAATTTTTCAAATATTTGCTAATATCTGCAGAGTCATTTTCACCACAATTGGTAAAATTTATAACAAAATCTGAATTGGTAGTAATGGATGTTAAACAATTGTCACAACCATTAACAAACTTAATTAGTGAATGTGCACAGTATCCGGCAATATAGAACAAAGATGATAATACAGAAGCATTCAGTGCAATGTCAAATGAATTATTTAATATATCTGAAAAAGAAGAGACGTTTTCAGATAATCCATCGTTTCTGGTTATTTTATCAATTGTTATAACCGATGACTCTGAGAAATGTTTAATACATACTACTGAATGTTTTGTTGGATTAAATGACTCTCTATGAATGCATTTAATCCACGTTTTTTTCAACTCTTCATCTTTTGGAAAAGAAAAGACGGACACATACGTATGGGTACTATCGTAATTGCTTGTGCAATTAGGCACGCAGCATTTATCAGGCATTTTTAATTAAATGAACAAGATTCACTCAGGTATCTAGTCAAACTGTTGGCGTTCTTGATTAACTAATTATTTTATATAAACGACACAACCATATTATAAACGACACCACCCGAAAGTTATTTATAAGTAATAAAACAACGTTCACATACAAAATTTACCAGCGGCCATATTTGCTAACCCACAAACTCGGCACTCCACAATTGAGAAACACTCTCTTTTCACTGATTTTACAAATTATCTGCACATAAATCAGGTAAATCTGAAATTCTACACCTTTAACTTATCACTTTAACTTATTTGAAGTTCTTTATGAGGGTTTTTGAAAGAAAAACTTGCGAAATCTAGTTCACGCGATTGACATGTGCGACCACGGCAAATCTAAACTGTAATGCTCGACAGACGGCATTCGTGACGTCAGATCACGTGACACAAGCTTTGTTCCAGGCCTCTATATCACGGAGGTTACGCCTGCTCATATTCGAACTCATAGTGATCTGATTATTTTTTCGCAGATTGACAAAAAGAACAAATTAAATTTTCTCTTTAAGTGATGACGATTGCTTAGATAACTAAGTCGATAATAACGCGAAGATTGTAATACTTATAACGTAATTATGATTATCCGTATGAAATTAAATAATAATGTAGTTGTGTAAAAAGTTATAGCAGTACAACTGGGTTTTAGAATGAAATAAAAACAACCCGCCTGAAACATCTGCAGAATAAACTAAGATGTCTAGAGAAAAATAAATAAATAGAAATTTCATGGTAAAAAAAAACTATAAATAAGTATAACAGAAATACCATAAAATAACACAAAAACCTACGTGCATTCCTCTTTGCAGCCAGTACGCAACTGGAACTGATGTAAATATGTACCTATCTATATCTGGCGAACACAGCTGGCGGAGATCAATTTTCCGAATATACGTCCGAAGAATATCGACTGGCACGGGTGATCATACTCCGCGCGCTCAAGCTGTATATTTCAGGGTCTTGTATATCTTGTTATAGTTGTTATAATATATACGCATTATATTTCTGACGCTTTAAGGAAGGCTATTACAGACTGTAAAATATTTAGCCCTGTTCCTTTGCTTACACATTTTGGATTTACATCTGGTTTAAAATATTCTGTAAAATTATTTGATAAATTTCTGTACATACGTTGGTTTCTGTCAAGACATATAGTCTCAAGTACATTGCCCTTCTACAAGATTTATATGGCAAAGAGTGCAGCAACTTAACATTGCACAAATTCTCATTATTGTTAAATAAACAAATGATAATGTTTTAGAATAAATAGTTCCAAACACTTATTGTTTACGCAAGTAATATTTTTAAGTGGTATTAAATTCTATGATGTTTTCATAGCACACTTCAGATAAATAATAAACCGATAAACTAAAATTACAGTATGCTGTGATTAAAAAAAAGTTATGTGAAAAGCTACAAGCTATTTAATAGTGTTTCTTTGCTATTAAATTTTTTGTGTTTTTCAAGGTAAACATCGATAATATGTAGAAAATACCTATCTTTTTTATTTTGCTTTGTTATTTTTTAATTGATTGATATTACATATATATATATACAGGGTCGTCCAAAAGTCTGGATTCACGTGGATTTTGAGTAAACTATTCACTTTTTTGGAAAACTGAATTCTGTATCTTGAATGGGAATAAAATTGCAACTCAATAGTATTTTTTATTTCAAAAAAATTGTTTATAATTTTGAGATAAAGTTAATAACAATGTTTTTTTAAATGGAAACCTACCGTGATTTTTATTTCAGAGAGAGTACTTTCGATAAGAATTGCATTGGCATAGAAATTTTGGCTATAAACCTTACGATTATTGTTTAAATTAATATTAAATTTTCGATCCGAACACTCGTTCGCGCTTGTTCGGAAAATACACGAACGTGTCTTCTCTTACCACGTTTCCAACTGTAGGCATGGGTCCACCCCCTAATAAAGCATTCTATTGAAGGCGTTACGTTTATCTTGAATGAAAGCATTTTTTTTTTATAAAATGGGGATCTACCGCGATTACGATATTTAAACGTTATGAGAAAGTACAACGTAGTTTAATAAAAAATAATTTTATGGTCTTTTTCCGTTTTTAGACACTTGGAAGGTCCAAATCTTATCTCATTCTGTTTTTGGTATTACTAGTGTACGTTTACGGAGCGAATTTGAATTTTTATTTTCTGTTTTCTTGAACGTTTTGTTTGTTGTTAATTGTGTTGTTTTGGTATTGACTTTATCTATTATTTTTGTGATCTGTGATTTTGAACAATTTGCGTAAATATGGAACTGGTAGAGAGAGAACGGATAGAAATTCTAATTATGGTGGGATACGGCGACAAAAAGCGATCACATCAAGAAGCTTGTGATCTCTTCAATCAACTTCACCCCGAGCGAAACCCAATTTCAAAATCGACTGTTGCAAAAACATACAGAAGATTTTTTGAAAACGGAACCGTCAAGAGTCTCCCAAGATCTGGCAGAACCAAGACAGCAACGAACGACCATGTCGCACAGCTTGTAATGGAAAGGATTATTGAGGAGCCAATCATTTCAACCGAGCAGTTGGCACTAGATTATGATGTAAGTGCCACTTCTGTCAAGAGGATATTGAAAAACCAAAGTGCCAAACCATATAAACTGCAACTTCAGCAAGAGCTGACCGCAGAAGATTACGATCGTCGCCTCCAATTCTGTGAATGGTTATTCTTCCAGCAAGAACAAAATTTGAATTTTACAAATAACATCATATTTTCGGACGAAGCAACATTCTGCCTAAATGGAATAGTCAATCGTCACAATTGTCGATATTGGGCGCTGGAGAACCCCCACTGGATGCAGGAGCACCATACCCAACATCCCGAGAAACTTAATGTATGGGCAGGTATTGTTAATGGGACAATTATTGGTCCTTTCTTCATCCAGGGCAACTTAACTGCTGTATTGTATTTGGATTTGCTAAGGAACCAGATAATTCCAGCGATTCGAAGAATATTTCGAAATGCAATTCCGAATCAAGTTTGGTTCCAGCAAGATGGTGCACCGCCTCATTTTGGTATTGCTGTAAGAAATTACCTAAATGAAATCTTTCCCGAAAGGTGGATTGGAAGGAGGGGAGCCGTGGAATGGCCACCACGATCTCCAGATCTCACCCCATTAGATTTCTTTTTATGGGGATACGTAAAAGGTTTGGTCTATAAAAGTAGACCAAGAAATCTAGAGGATCTGAGAGAGAGAATTGAAGAGACCATGGCGAATATACCTCAGGAAATGTTGAATAATGCTGTCCAAGGTGTAGTTCATCGAGTTGGATTCTGCCAGGAAGTTAATGGCGAACATTTTGAACATTTAATATGATTTTGGTAATATCTAGTTTAATTTCATTGTTTTGTTTGTTTTAATTTTATATTAGGAGTATTTTTTTTTACACGAAATTTTAATTACAATTTTTATTTATATTTTGTGTTTGTTATTTTCCTGTATTACCCCATTTTTTAATAAATAAAAATATCTGTAAAATATTTTTAAAATCAAATTCGCATTCAGTAAGAAAAATTTTTGCTTATTACTAAAGTAAGAAAAATTAGTATAAAAAAAGTTTAAAAAACGAGTGGTCACAAATCATTTTTAAAAATGTGTGCCTTAAGGTCTTATAAAATGGTTTTTTTATATTATTATAAAAAATCATTTTATAGAACTTGAGGCACTCATTGTTTAAAATAACTCGCTTTGCAATTTGCCATTCTTATGGCGTTTTTTAATTAAAAGAAAAACTGATTTCATCGATTGAGGGATTTTTGTGGTAATTGGTATTTTTATTTTTCGTCTTCTTGACACTGCTGTTATTTAAATTGACATAATGAAAGAGAAACTGCACATCCGCAGTTCCGTGGATTGATGTCTAATTAGGACGCCGAAAACTATGACGTTGCGTTTTTAATCATTAATCTAATATTTTATTCTGAGATATTTACTAATTTTTACGCTTCTTTCCTTACGTTTGCCAATTACGTTTCGGATCTAATTTTTATTAAACTACGTTGTACTTTCTCATAACGTTTAAATATCGTAATCGCGGTAGATCTCCATTTTATAAAAAAATTAGTTAAGATAACATATGATCTTAACTACGTTAGTTAAGATCATATACTATGAGTATAATAGCATCGTTTTAGTGAATAAGATATCGAATGCAATGTACATGTTAATATGTAATAACGAAATATCATTTACTTTTCTTATTTTATGTATGTAAAAAGATTACGAAGCTTTGAAAAAGTTCGTTGATTAAATGAACGAAACGTCAGCAGTGTAATTAAGTTGTTTTTATTTTTTATCCTAATACCGACGACTGGATACTTTATATATATATATATATATATATATATATATATATATTAAAAAGAGGAGAAATAAAATACATATAACAATTTCAAGTCTACTTGAGAATCCACGAGAAAAAACAATTTGAGAATTAAGACTCTAACACGAAAAGACAGTAAGATTATCAATAAAGGCATTGACAATGTGCTGTTTAAAATGAGCTCTCTTTTGTAATAAAAGAGGTATTCCATAAAGTGGAATTTGGTGTTCTTTACTTTTCTTTCTTGCTCGTATGTAGTATAAACTAAATTAGAGATGATGAAAAAATAGGTTTTAGAATCTCTATGTTCAGAAGTTAATCGCCCTCAAGATGTGAAAAGATTTTCAGTCAAATTGGTAGACTAGACGTAATGGTTTACTTAACAGATTTTTTTTTATCTAGTGAACTACTAACACATTTCTAAAGAATAGAAGAAGTAATCAAAAACGTTTTTGAAAACAATTTTATAATAAGTGTTTTCCTGTCTCCTACTAGAAGTAGACCTTTTATTCTCATCCAAGAAACAGTTTTTTGGAAATATCTCGCAAGTTACGCATTATAGGCAGATATATTAAGGGTTAGTATGCGCTTGATATAAAACAATTAATTTTTGTATAAAAAGAGTTAGACAATTCTGTCGGAAGTAATACTTTTACTCTGATCTAAAATCAGCTTTTCCAAATATCTCGCAAATTAGGTATTCAATACAGATGTGGTAAGAGTATACAGCTGGATTTGGAACAATTTTCGGTAAAGAAATTTCAAGAATTGGACCGAAAGTAACACTTTTATTCTTATAAAAAGTAGTTTTTTGCAAATACTCGGAAATTATGATTGCCGCATAGACTTACTAAGAGGATAAATGTATCTAAAAATTTAATTTGGAACAGTTTTCGTATAATGAAATCGGACCGTACATAGGTAGGTATAACAAAGTCGTGTGTTGTACACACCTAATTTAGTTCTGTAACTCCTGTAGGAATACTGTAAATGTGCACGCGGTTGACAAGTCTAATACTAAGAGTAATTCATCTAATATAACCAAACTTGCATTTCTTATAATAACCCAGATCCCCATGCTAAAAATATTATCTTCTGGTGTACCAGTATATTGTATATTAAGTATATTTTAAAGAAATCCAGAGATTTTCAATGGATAAATCAAATTTACTAATAATAAACAGACAATCATAGCAAAACGATATTAATGATTAGTTGTAATTGGGACTTAATAGACATTTCAAAAGTTGATACTCTGACGAAATAATCTTTTAAATAAATCCTTTATAAAATATTTGTCTTATATCTACAAATATTGTAGATATAAAAAATTATTAAAGAAATCTGTTTTTTTCATAATATTAGCGAAGAATACAGAAGTTTCTCAAGTGGAATATTTTACAAATGAGATCTATAAGTATCTTTTTATGCTGATTCCTTTAAGCGGTTTAACGACGAAAGTTTTCTGGAATTAATGATCCGAAGGGAAAGTACGCTTGGGAATGATTTCGTTTATTACAAATGATGCATTTATTTTTAGATTATGAGCCTTAAGAGATTTAGTATGTTTTTCTGAACAATTCCTTTTATACCATTAAAAATTATGCCAAGGATAGTTTGCAATTAATTTATTATTTATTTACGTCTTGAATACGGATGATTGTGATAGAATTTTTTCATATGAAGCAACAATATTTTGCGCAAATATTGTTAAACTATATTTGAAATACAGTATACGTCAAAATAAACAGTACTGAAAATGAAAATTATATTTACTAATTTATTAATTTATACAATTTTAATTGTCAAATCAAAATTGTATTCGCTCACAAAATTAGTTACTTTGGAGTTCTCCAATACTTCTATTTGGTATTAAATGTTTACTCTAATATGGTTACATAGTTAGTTAATTAAAAATTTACATATTCACATCCTTCTCAAAAGGAGAATTTGATGCTTGGGGCTCACTCTGATAGTGAGTGCTAGAGTGCCTTTATATAAATATGGATTAATATAGTAACCTATAATAGGCGTGTTAAGTGGATATGTATTTTAAAAACGTGATAAATAAAGATAAGAATATAACTGTAAACACATTTTTGACACAAAGTGCCATTATGTAGGTACAATATGCGTCAACCTATCAGAGTAATCCATCGTCGTCATTACTCTGATAAGAAGGCACTCTAGTGAGTGCAAGGCCAACTGGATCTCTGTATCGCTACGCAATATAAGGCCGTAACATCGATTTACATTGTTGAAATTGATTCTGCTAACTTCAAAATATCGATCCTTAAGTAACACCATATACATAGTAATAGAATAATAAACCCAAAAAGAATGATTTCTCAATTTTTATTAAAATAAACTTTAAAATAAGACTTTAAACATTAATTTTACAATAATAAATATTAATAATTTTAACATAACGTAATAAAACGAAGTATAATATTAAAAAAATGAGGTGTGGCCACCACACGACTTTCTTATACGTATGAGCATTTCAAACTGTACAATCTTAAGAATTTTTTTATACAAAACTTATTCAAAATCCTATTCTGAGTACCTTTATTCTCTTAATAAATCGCTATAGAATGCATACTTTGCAAGATATTCGAAAAAAAGTGCTACTCGCTAAGAGTAAAAGTGCTACTTCCGGTCCGAATTTTGAAATTTCGTGAATACAAAAAATATTGCAAATATAACTCTAAATACTTTTGTACTCTTAATAAATATATATAGAATGCATAATTTACGACATATTTGCCAAAAATCGCTATTAGGTAAGAGTAAAAGTGTTACTTCCGGTCCGAATTTTGAAATCTTTTTTATACAAAAGATATTGAAAACTATGTTTTAAATACTTTTATACACGTAACGTACCTGTCTAAAAAGCTTGACTTGCGAAATATTCGCAAAAAACCGATTTTCGATAAGAGTAAAAGACCTACTTCCGGTAGGAATTTCGAAAAACTTTTTAAATAAAATTGTTCTCAATTTTAATTTTAAGTACATATGAATTCTTTATAAATTTGTATAAACTTAGTATTTGACGAAATATTGGCAAAATTCGATTTTTTCACTGAAGTAAACTGCTACTTCCGGTCTATCGATTTTACTGAAAAACTAATCAGATCTCAAGAGGGAGATTATACACGTAAATACAAAATTTGGAATTGATATCTCCAGCGGTTTGACCGCTATCGTGGTCACACACAGACACACACACAGACAGACACACACACAGACATTTTTTAAAAACCACTTTTTTGGTATCAGGGGACCTCAAAACGTGGACATCTTAAAAAATCTCGAGGTCGAAAATTTTCATCATCACAATACTTCCTTATACTACGTATAAGAAAGTAAAAGTGATGCTGAAAATTAAGTTGTTGTGTAGTTTCAAGAATAACAATTTTAGTTACATTTCTACTTTTTTCAACAATTTAAAAGCTATAACTAATTGGGTTTCCATTATGTTGTAAAGCGTTTGTTTGGATTTTGTAGATGACACTTGGATTTTCAAAAAATGTTGCGGTACGCTTTTAATTATATTGGAGGATTTTGAAGCTTTTACTATTCCACATCACAATATTTTCGTCATAAAATATTCAGACACTCTGGCATCGGTAGCACCATTTGCACCTCCATAAAGCCTAACATGTGGAAACATTTCTTGCACAGTATCGGAAATACGAGGTAGGCGCCATAAATCCTCGGCCTGACAGGCTTATACAGGTTCAAACGTGTTCAAACTCCGGCACGTCATTCATGCACATACGCGAGGTGTACACTATAAATATGACGGTTCGAAGCCTAGCAGTTTTTAGTAACCAGCCAATTTTTTTTTCTAATTTAAGAAAAAGACCTTAGGGGCTGTAGTTTTAAGAACGACATTGAGTTGCAAGCAGCTGTTATAAAACATTTTGACGGAAAAAACTTCAGATTATTTTTACAAGGATATCGAATTATTAATTAATCGTTGTAATAAATGTATAGAAGTTAGGGGAGATTACATTGAAAAATAAAATTTTTTATATTGTTCCAAGTTTATTTTTTGTATATGCGGCCGAGAATTTATGGCGCCTACCTCGTAAATGATTTTATTGAGATATAATAAAACCATAACTTTGTTGTACAGGGTACTCAAATATTACAATAAACTTTATTAAAAGAAATATAGAATATTTCTAAATAATAAAATGTAATATCGTGTCACTTATTTCTTTGTATTTCGGTACATACCAATTTGATAATTTTTCTTTTCCACTTTGGCACTATTACAATTAGCGAATTTTGTTACTTACAGTGACAAATTTTGGTGCTGCATATACCAAATCTATTGTATTATCTATGCACACATTTCGAGACAGAGCAAGATTTCAACGATAATCACATTCTTGTTGGCATTTTAAATCTTCACGATGGTAACAAGGTGCTTTACTGGTAATAAATACAGCATTTTAATAATTACTATAGCATCTTTATTTATCCAACAGACACAAGTCTAATTACAGAACAAAAATGGAAAATGTTGCAATATTCATAATAAACCCACTTGTTTTCTGATATCTTCTTTAAAATTAAACTAAATTAGCCCTCAAATACTTTAGAATTCACATATTCAGACTTATTGTTACTATTAATGACAGTGCGTCTACTAATGCTGTTTGACGTCGGTTTGGCAAATTTTCCATTAGAATTTTTAAAAAAATTCTCTTTACACATCTAGAATATAAAAATATAAATATAACTTAAAAAATTATGGCTATTTACCAAGAATTTTCCTTATACTACATTTCGGCTAATCATTTCTCATTATCCGATGTATTACCTTGAGAATTACTATTTGCCTTTTAGCACAGACTATTTTGGTAAGAACTACATGACCACAACAGCCAAGTATTCTCCGTGAAAAAACTTGATCAATTTCTTTTGGTACACACCGCAACTTCCAGAATATATTTATAATAAGCATGTAGTACACATTTAACGAAACGGCTGAATGATTCTACTATTAGAATTTAAGTAGAAAAAAATAGACTAGATTAATTTGAAAACAGTCAAATGTCGATAACGGTAATAAATTAAGTGTTAACTGGGCTTGATATAATCCAACCATACTGCATATTTTTAACACGTGATTTTGAAGACTCTCCGCGACCCAAATAGTTGAAAATGCTTTGGATAGATGGCGTTACTTAAAGATCGATATTTTGAGGTTAGCAGAATCAGAAAAATATCGTTATGTGACGGCCTTATATCGTGCAGCGATAGCGAGATCCAGTTGGTTTTGGCGAGTGCAGCCTTGTGCTGCCATCTGTTGGCGTTTTACGAAACTACTCTTTAATAACTGTCAACATGAACTAATTTTATGACCTCTTAGTATACGCAAAATTTAATCGAACTTTCGAAATTCCTCAGCAAGTAGAATTAAATATGGATATTTCGAATTTGCCGCGAACAGGACGAGCGAAGGCAAATGTTATTGTTTTTTTTTTATTAGAAGCGCTTATCTAAAGAATAAGTCTGTATGTCATTGTATCCACCTACTAGATCCATTTCAAGCGAAAGAGTACTTAATGGTATCACAAAAATCCCTAAATTAGTGCATATTCCTATTAGACAGATAACTATTACGAATCTATTCTATTACAAAAGCAGTCCTTTTGATGTTTTGGTTAGTTGTCATTTTATTATAACTTGCGTTTTATTCTCGTTTTCTTGAAGATTTCGAAATCTGTCTTTATTAACACAATGATGTTATTATATATTTAGTGTTTATAATCTCAAAATACCTAGATAGGTACATTTTAAAAATTGTTTTCCATTTTCAGTTTACTGTAATGTCTATAATTTAATAAATAAGTATCTTAGTATTAGTCCTGGTAGTGGTTTGCTCTGAATGAAATATTCTCTTTTAAGTTACGCCCCACAGGCTACTTGCAAAATCAGGTCGTAAACGACATGCAACAATCACCATAATAATTCAACTTGATATGAAAAATTGAAGGAGAGAAAATCATTCGGGTAATTTCGTAGAACGGATTATTTTCGTAATTAGTGGATCTTTCATAAGTATAGAAGTTATACAGAATTCAAATATAATATATAATGGCTTAGCAGATGAGAGAGAGCTCAAATCTGTATATGATTTCATTTAGTTTTTGTCGATTTTTTTGCTGTTAGTTTAATACAGCGTATAATTTATGTGCACATTAATCAACTGCTGCCCGTGAAACGTTGTTAGTCTCGAAAAAATGTATTGCTATATTTTATACAAAATAATTGTAATGCACACAATATCAACATCATTTTTCATTGATGTAAGAAAACCACTTACCGCGTCGCATGCTATAGGTGCAGGTAATTGACGTACTGCTCCTCTTCCCAAAGCTTCTCGTTTTCTCTGAGCTGAGAACAAGCGTAATTCTTTTCGTTCTTCATCGCTAAGCGCATGACAATATCGTACTTCATTGTCGTGAGGTGGTAACTGTTGTAGTAATTGTCTAACCCTATATCTTTCACCCACGGAATTTACATAAGGAACCTTATCTTCCGGAAGTGCGGAAAAGTACAAGTGCACCTGCAACAAAGGATGCGTAAAAAATTAGTTACCATTTCTTGCAATACTTTCAAAACAGTCAGTGAAATGTAGTCATTGAAAGGAATTCTGTCAAATAAATATTTTGCGGCATTAGATAAAAAATGATATTATCGTAATGACAAATTGTTGTTAATATATTGATATTTTGTATTAATTAAAAAGTGTTTTTTATTTTCTATGTTAACCACGAATAATATCAGAATTTGTTGTAGGTGCTCTATTTATTGAAAAAACATGTACATATATGTAGATGAACGTATCGGGAAGTCCCAGGGTTGGTTGTAACTTTCCAAGGAATACTAACCCTAATTCAATTCTAATATGTACCTATACCCGCGTACTACCAGAGACTCTGTTCTCGAACCCAAATGTAGTTAATTTATTTTAATTTAGATTATTAGCTTTAAGTTACAAAGTTTTGCTATTTCTAGTTTTACTACTTAAATTAAGAAATATTTTGAAACAGTCTAAAAATATTGTAATGAATTTCTTCTCTGTTTAAATTGCTTATTGATTTAAAAGTTAACCATGGGACTGACTCTAGAAATATATATTGTTGTGGTGTGTGTGATGCCCCACTTTGGCTTGTGCTAATCAGTAAAATGATATGATATGGAAGTGTTGTTTAGTAGGACACTCGTTTTTGAGCAAAATGTTACGTGGTTTATATCCCCTTTATCTAATATATGGGTATTTATAAACAAAACCTTAATTGTTGGTATTGAATGTGATGTCGTGCAATGGGGATATTATATCAAGCTCCATGAAATAAACCTGTCGAAGTAAATAAGAATTCAAACTAAGCAACTTGTATGAAATAACCTCTATTTATTGGTCTGCTACACTGGACATCCTGTCATTCTTGTCTGTCATGCTTTATATTTATCTGTATTGAGTTGTGAATTAGGATCTCTCTCTTTCTCTCTCGGGCGATACACATATACTGGAGGCGCGTTAAGTTCCGTTGCACGTCATCGATGACGTTTACATGTTGTCATAACTGTATTAGACAAACTAAAAAAGTTACTTTGTTAAATTATATTTCAGGGCATTTATTTCATTAGCTTAAATAGAAGATTTATAAATTGATCGTAATATACGCATTCATGGCAAATAAACACATAATTTCCTTTTTAATATTAAATTTCTTTATTACATATTTTTAATAGACTAATAGTTCAATTCGGTGTTGTCAAAAAGACGTGCGTTGTGTATATTCTTCCTGTTAAATTTTTCATGTTTATTTTTACGTTGATATAAATTGTTTGAAAACAGTGCTTCTTAGAAGTGTATTTATTATTTATTTGCGTCCATAGAATATAATGCCGAAAGGTTTCTGTAATCAGTCAAGGCTTTTTACAAACTTTTCTATAATCATCTGATTAACGAGAATAGCGTAAGTAATGTTTATTTTAAATTTTATTATGGATACGTTATGAAACATTTAAGGGTTTTCAACAATCTAAATCAATATAATAAATAAGTTGAGAAAGACTGAAGCCTTATAGCATTTCAATTACTATAGTTATTTATGTAACAAGTCAGTAAAGTGATGCTTTATCGAACGAGTCTGATTTACGAGCCAAGCGAGTGAAGCGAGCGCGGCGAGTAACTGACGAGTTCGGTAAAGGTACTTTACTGACGTGGTGCATACAAAATTTTATCGCCAACCGTGAAAATTGTTAATTTAAGAAATAAAGATATAATAACTTATGACAGTTTATGACAGTGACAAACGATTTATTTTCAAAGTCATCAGTCATGGCTACGCTGACAGATATTAGCGGCAGGTAAAGTACTTTATTGTACAGTACGATAAAGTGTTTCTTTACCTCCGTAAAACGCTATGGTAACGCATCACTTTACTGACGGTTGGCGATAATGGTTATTTATGTACCAAGTCAGTAAAGTGATACTTTATCGAACAAGTCTGATTTACGAGCCAATCGAGTGAAGCGAGCGCGGCGAGTGACAGACGAGTTCGGTAAAGGTACTTTACTGACGTGGTGCATACAAAATTTTATCGCCAACCGTGAAAATTGTTAATTTAAGAAATAAAGATATAATAACTTTTGACAGTTTATGACAGTGACAAACGATTTATGTTTAAAGTCATCGGTCATGGCTACACTGACAGATATTAGCGGCAGGTAAAGTACTTTATTGTACAGTACGATAAAGTGTTTGTTTACCTCCGTAAAACGCTATGGTAACGCATCACTTTACTGACGGTTGGCGATAATGGTTATATATGTACCAAGTCAGTAAAGTGATACTTTATCGAACAAGTCTGATTTACGAGCCAATCGAGTGAAGCGAGCGCGGCGAGTAACAGACGAGTTCGGTAAAGGTACTTTACTGACGTGGTGCATACAAAATTTTATCGCCAACCGTGAAAATTGTTAATTTAAGAAATAAAGATATAATAACTTTTGACAGTTTATGATAGTGACAAACGATTTATGTTTAAAGTCATCGGTCATGGCTACGCTGACAGATATTAGCGGCAGGTAAAGTACTTTATTGTACAGTACGATAAAGTGTTTCTTTACCTCCGTAAAACGCTATGGTAACGCATCACTTTACTGACGGTTGGCGATAATGGTTATTTATGTACCAAGTCAGTAAAGTGATACTTTATCGAACAAGTCTGATTTACGAGCCAATCGAGTGAAGCGAGCGCGGCGAGTAATAGACGAGTTCGGTAAAGGTACTTTACTGACGTGGTGCATACAAAATTTTATCGCCAACCGTGAAAATTGTTAATTTAAGAAATAAAGATATAATAACTTTTGACAGTTTATGACAGTGACAAACGATTTATGTTTAAAGTCATCGGTCATGGCTACACTGACAGATATTAGCGGCAGGTAAAGTACTTTATTGTACAGTACGATAAAGTGTTTGTTTACCTCCGTAAAACGCTATGGTAACGCATCGCTTTACTGACGGTTGGCGATAATAGTTATTTATGTAACAAGTCAGTAAAGTGATACTTTATCGAACGAGTCTGATTTACGAGCCAAGCGAGTGAAGCGAGCGCGGCGAGTAAAAGACGAGTTCGATAAAGGTACTTTACTGACGTGGTGCATACAAAATTTTATCGCCAACCGTGAAGATTGTTAATTTAAGAAATAAAGATATAATAACTTATGACAGTTTATGACAGTGACAAACGATTTATTTTTAAAGTCATAAGTCATGGCTACGCTGACAGATATTAGCGGCAGGTAAAGTACTTTATTGTACAGTACGATAAAGTGTTTCTTTACCTCCGTAAAACGCTATGGTAACGCATCACTTTACTGACGGTTGGCGATAAAATATATTACGTTATAGTTATTGTATTGTGAATAATTTTTTTCTTTGGTTATATCAAATGTCACTGACAGAAATAAAAATAGATCCGGCAACATATACAAGGCGAGTCGTCATGGATTTAGTATGACGTGCAACGGAATGTAACGCGTTTCCACATATGTGAATTAACCAAAATGTACTTGATTAGATGTCCAAGGTAGACATTGATTTTAGTATGAGAATGAAAGAAAGAGAGGTGTCAGTATGAAATTTCTCACACGTTTTTTTTTCCATTATAACCTAAAATTCAACCTTTTACGATATAATTATCATATGTGTGGTTACTCAAATACAGGATGTCTGACCACAACAATATTTTTAGATATACATAATATAATTAAATACTGCGTAGACACAGTTTGTGAATTGTTTATTTGGTAATTACAGTGTATCCTATTGTAAGCGAAAGTGATTTTTTTCCTAATTTCAAACCACTAGCTTAAGAGGGGCGTTTACTAAAAAATAGAACCTTATGCAACTTATATTACTCGCGGGACGGGTAGACGCAAGGGGGTGTGAGTAGGTGGAGGTAGACGATATTCGGTTCTGTCACAGCGCTTCGGTTTTATTCACAGATTCTGTCATAGATAAAGGAATACTATAGATGGGAAACATAATGTATAAAGAATGAGTACTTATGGAACTGTTGATGTTGTTGATGTTTTATTATAAGCCAATTTTCGCTTGCCTATAACTTATATTATTAAACACTCGAATATTATAGGTATATATGACATTTATTTTTAATTATAAACTGTCACTCTGACTTAAGTCTGGAATAGCTGACCGATTCCGATAGATTTTCGTCTTCGCTAGGATCGGTAGAGATACCGTAAAGTGGGGATAGACGATGCAATAGCTTGGAAAAACCTCCTGTGAAATATGTGTGACAATGTTTACTATTTAATGTTTTTTATCTTCAAAAATAATTACAGAAAGTTTTTTTTATATCGTTCATCAAATGTGCAGCTGGCGCGTTGAGGTTGTTTTTTTCTTTTGTGTATCAGCCTTAGTTAGTAGACATTAATTAAATTCATGCATTTTTGCATGAATTTAATTACTAATTACTAATGCATTTTGTTATTTCTAAGACACATAACTTTTTTAAGAAAATAAATTAGTACAAAAACTGATCTTGACATTATAAGCTGATGCCTTTTTCATCATTAACCCAAATATGAGATTCTAAAATTACAAAATAAATTCAAACGTGAAACGGCGATGCCTTAGTTTTCGA
Source organism: Amphimallon solstitiale (assembly GCA_963170755.1). Lineage (NCBI taxonomy): Eukaryota > Metazoa > Arthropoda > Insecta > Coleoptera > Scarabaeidae > Amphimallon > Amphimallon solstitiale. The sequence continues at coordinate 79,876,515 of OY720676.1, read as the reverse complement.
TAGGTGAATGCTCCTCTTAAGTTTTTTGATATTAAGAGGAGCGTTTACCTATCGAAAACTAAGGCCTCGCCGTTTTGCGTTTTTTAAATTTATTTTGTAATTTTAGAATCTCAAATTTGGGTTAGTGATGCAAAAGGCATAAATTTATAATGTCAAGGCCAGTTTTTGTACTAATTTATTTTCTTAAAGAAGTTATGTGTTTTAGAAATAACGACAGAAATGCATGAATTTGTCTATCTATCTATCCCCACTTTACGGTATCTCTACCGGTCCTAGCAAAGACGCAAATCTACCGGAATCGGTCGGCTATTCCAGATTTAAATCAGAGTGACAGTATGTAATTAAAAAGAAATATTAAATATACCTATAATATTCGAGTGTATAATAATATAAGTTATGGGCAAACGAAAATTGGCTTATTATAAAAGATCAACCAAACAAAGAAGTTCCGTAAGTACTTATTCTTTATACATTATGTTTCCCATCTATAGTATACCTTTATCTATGACAGAATCTGTGAATAAAACCGAAACACTGTGATCGAAACCGAATATCGTCTAGCTCCACCTACTAACACCCCCTTGCGTCTACTCGTCCCACGAGTAATATAAGTTGCATAAGTTTCTATTTGTTGGTAAACGCCCCCCTTAAAGCGGGTTAATAGTTCGGCCAGCATGCAGTGGAATTCGGAACACTCAACCCGACACCAAATCAGGGCTGCAACTGTGTATTATACAACATGATCATTGTGAACTGTCCTGAGTTGGTCATACTGATTTTAATATGGGAACACAGTGTAATTGGCAAGCCTCTTTTATTTATTTTTGTGGTTAGGTTTACTATTTAAAATTTTCCTGTGATAAATGTCAATGAAATAGGGTTAGTTTTAAGTTAAATTATATGAAACATTGTTTTAGAAATATAGTAATTGCACTTTATTTTTCCATAAACAATAATAAATACATTACAACTTCATTACTTTAAAACATAATCCCATAATTATGTCACAAAATGAATACATTTTATAAAAGTTGTTCGAAATGTCCACCGTTAGTGCATATAGATTGTCTTCTCATGTTATTGAACACATTGTGAAGTGTTTCCGGTGTAATATTTTGCAATTCTATTGTAATTGCCTCTTCTAGTTCATCGAGATTATGCAGTCTGTTCTGAAACACTTTATTTTTTAGATGGCCAAAGAGAAAAAAGTCCAGTGGGGTTAAACCAGGAGAATTGGCTGGCCATAGATTTGGACTAATCAATTGGTTACCACAGTATCCTCGCAAATAATTAATAGTTTGTTGTGCAGTTGCCCCATCTTGTTGGAAGTATCCCAGTTCGTGAAGACTGTTAATAAAGGGTTCCAATTTTTATTCTCGGTATCGTATTGCATTAATTGTATCATGAAAAAAATTGGTCTAATAATCCGTCTTTTCGACATTGCAACCCAAACACCAACTTTGATAGGATGGAGACTATTTTCAACAAAAACACGTGGATTGTCTGTTGACCAGGTATGGTAATTTTGAGAGTTGATATACTCCGACAAATGGATCCAAGCTTCATTCGAAAAGAGAATGCGAGTCAAGTCTTCTTCATGTAATATTTCATTAAACCAGTTGCAATAATTCAATCTCTGCTCAAAGTGATTCCCCGTCAATGTTGTAGTACAGAAACTTTATATGGGTGAATATGTAAGTTTGTGTTCACTGCCTTATGACTACTTCCGTAGGAAATACCTACAATTTAAGTACATAATGCTATATAACAAATTACGTTTAAGTTAATTAGATCTCTTTACCAGTTTGAGCAGACAGCTTTCGTACAGATTTTGTGGGACTAACTTCCATTCGCTGCCTAAAGCCTGCGACAACATCTTCAGTTAAAACTGTTGGTACTTTTTCAGGTTTATATTTACAAACACTCACCGTTTCCTTAAATCTTTCAATCACCCTACTGCGATGACAAGTGAATATGTCCAAGTTTATTTAAAGATTTCCATGTTCCGTTACAAATTGCTGAAAACACGATCCCAATGAATATTTTCATAATCCATCATCTTGCAATGTTCCGCTGCGAAAGTGCGACATTACGATAAACGTATCCTGTCGTATCGTAAAAGGCATATTATACCAGGTATATTGTCTTGAAATAGACAGACAAGCGACAATAAAACAATGAAAATACGAAAGTACAAGACACTTAAATACATTATGGTTTTGACATTTGACATGCAAATTTAGTATGGGCAATTCACGGAAATAAATATTTCCTAGCTTTTGATAATACTGGCAATTTTTTGTTGCCAACCCAGGACAGTTCAAAATGATCTCTTTGTATATATACTTATACATCAAGCAAAAAAATCGAAAACCTGGTTTATGTTATTTGCCTTCATCACAAAAACGGTCACTACACTGATAAAACGCATTCTTTGATTTACATAAATATAAATTAAAAGATCAGATCCCTTTTTTCAATAAAGGCATGTAAGTATTTCTTTCATAGGAGTATTTCAATTTCTGCAAAACTAAATTTATTTGAATCACGAAATATTCAATTTGCCGTAGTATCATCAGAGCATACCTTATATTAATATGATTTAAATATATAAGGGTTATTTTCAATGCTATTATTATTTGTGACTTAATCAAATATTGTTATTATGAAAACGAATGATCTTTAAGTTTAAGAAATAATCGAAAGGAAGTGTGTCTTTTATTAGAAATCCTTACTACTTTGAAAGAGAAAAAAAATATTAACTCTTTCGATTTCGAAGCTGCTGAATGAAGATCAGAAATCTACACGACAGGGCATACCTTTCTGCATAGAGTCGTTACTGTGACAAGACATGGGCGTATCATTACACCTCCAAAACAAAGCAACCGATCATGGCAACGATTTTCTGGGAATGGAGAGGGGTTCTGATCGTTGATTTTTTGAGCGAACGGCGCACTACTACCACGCCTTCGCAATCAAGTGATACTCCTGTATCGATGCAAGAGACAAGATTGTTCCAGCCGCAAGGTGCTACCCTTGTTTATAAATACTATAGTTATACAACCTAGAGAAAACTGTGAATATTTCTTATGTAGTAAAGTGTCGTCCTCTGATATCTTTCAAATGGATTAATATGAATGAATGAAAGTGCTCAGCCAATGAAATATTCTCAACCCCACTCTCACAATTTAATCCGGAAGTTTATAAAAAATGTAAATATATTTTGATATTTTCTATTAAATTTTATATAAGAGTATATTTTGTTTGACTTGCTTTTCACATCGTTTGCCCTTGAATTACATATCAACATAACCTATATAGTATATAGCGATATTACTAGCTGTCCATCAATCTCTTCGAGCTTGAATCGCCTTTCGCGTCCGCTTCCAGTTTTATTACAGTTCGCTGTAAAACGCCAAAAAAAAAATCATTTTTGATTTTCTAAACTTTTGGCACACCTTGTATAGACGTATATTTTTGTCCACGAAGTACTGTCACGGTGACAGGTGGAACGACAATTTAAAGCATCCTAACGTCAGCCTGACTTTTCGTTGTTGGAGTTTGAAATTTAGATGCTATTTAGCGTAATACTAAGACTTGACACTAAAAGATTCATAGTTTTATTAGTTTTACACAATGAAAGGACTAAATCATTATTGAAAATGTAATATGAGATTTATTTTAATTTTGCATAATTTAACCTGCCAATTATCATGGCCCGCAAACATACTTTTGACATACCTTTTGAGCTTTGTTATAATGCAAATTTGTGAATAATGCATGCCCATTACACAGAAGAATCAAAACCAAAAATAATACTGACCGACGTTGGAATATCTGTGTAAACATTTTGCTTACACACACTGTAAAAAGAATATAATTTGTAATTGTTGGATCATTTTGTGATTTTTATTAAGTATTTAAGGAAAAATAACACAAAAAGGTAGTTCATGATTACAACCAACCGAAATAAGAGCCACCTGCCTGGGACACGATCATCATCAACCATCATCAGAATGTTTGATTAACAATTTGATTTAATGGTGTATTTTCAAACATATCGCATTAAATGATTGAACGCTGCCCATACTTCAAACTTTCTACTGACAATCAAACTATTTAGTAGAAGTAATTGTTGAATTAGACTGGAATATTTACTTTAGTAAATTGAATAGTTACAAAACAATTGTCATTACATTGGAATTTGATTCGTCTGTCACCTAGTAATAATAATATAAATCATATTTTAAGGTAATTGTCTAATACCGTGCCGTCAAATACTTTCCGCATTAGAGTAGGCTGTTTTTGAAGTTTTTAAGTAATCAATGTTGGTGTACATGCTAATTTTTTGAAAACTTCAAATTCTGACAGTTGTCATACTTAAATTCAAATTATAGACGCCTATTATTATTTATATGACATAACCAAACTATTAAAATTATGCACTGTCACCAACCATTAAAAAAAAAGCATGGCCGTCTCTAATGCGGAAAGTATTTGAAGGCACGGTATATAGGCAAAACTAAAATGGATCTGATAGCACTTTTCTCATTAATATTTTAGTCATTTCGCTGTATAAAATTTGTAATTTCATATCTTTTTGTGTCAAGGTCTACAATAAATATCGATGAAGCTTAAAAACATGAACCATGAAATATCAGACAGATGTCAGGGTGTTTAACCTTTTTTTTTGAAATAATTGTCATCATGAAAGCAGTTCAGATTTCATCACGAACTGAAATCGATTGATCGTTTTGACGTTTTATAACCTGCAATTAAATTTTTGTGAAATTTCCAACATTAATCAAAAGTCAGATGGACTTTTTCTGACAATTCTGACGTTTCCTGTAACATTTAAGCCACCTAACGTGAATGTTGAGTTGACCAACATTTCGCGTATGCTCTAGTTAAATATATCGGTGTTAAAATAATAATAGATGAGTAAAGATGGCTACACGCTTTAACTGTTACTTAATTTTAGTTTAATAATATACTATGTTCACCAATTTTGATCAGCATGATGTATTCGTTTCTTTGAATTACAATTAACGTAGGGCTTCCGGGACAATAGTCAATAGAAATAAATTTATATGACGTTCGTTGCAAATAATCAAGCTCATCAGTGCTCCATAATGTTTGTCATAAAATGTCGATATAAGTCATCAAGTGCTGATTATTCAATTTACTCTTTCCCCCCCTTTTTTTTTTATTTAGGACACATTAATTTAATAGAATACTTGCTCTTTTTGTTATTCCATGAAACTGTTCGAGTTTGAATTGCTTCTTTGGAACGTGACTACTGCCAGTCGCAGAGGCACTTGAATTTTAACGGTTATAAATTTTCTTTTAATTAGTTTATGAATGAAGATGCAAATTAAATGAAATATCTCTAGAAATTAATTAATAATAATTATTGTGGCATCTATAATTATAGACAAATGGATTTATTAACTAAAAAATTTCCCATAAAATGTTTAACATTTCTATAGAATTCACTGAAAGCTGATTACTTGGAACATTTCGTTGATATTCAAGTTTGATATAATGCGTGTGCACCTAGTCTAAGTTGAATGTAAGTAGGCCGAACAGGTAAACCTAAGATGGTTGTATGATCAAGATTTGTTGTATCATATATAAATTTCTTTGTTTTTTAAATTTGGTAGTACTCTAACTCTATTTGTCTCAAGTTTTATGATAAACGTTGCCCATACGTTAAATTTTCTTGCAAACTGTCATCGTGGTGACAGTTCGATCTTTGCGAGAATGAATTGTCAAATTGAATGTCATTGTAGACATACCGTGCCTTCAATTATTTTTTTTTTAGAATAACCTACGATTTCAATATTAATTTGAAAACACTGTGGAACTTTTCAATAAATTGACTTAACTATGACAGTAGTCAAAATGAAAAACATTACTGTAGCACAGTATTCCCAAATTAATATTGATATCATAAGCTACTCTAAATTTAAATTAAAGACGCAGTATGTATATTTGTATGTAGAAAGATGACAGAGATGTGTCCAAGACATTAAAGATACGATAAATGACCGATACAATAGTAATAATAATAATAATTGATAATGCAATAAAATGTAAATATTAACGGTTATAATATTTCTTTCAGTGGACGTTAAATGTTATTAATCGCGCCTTTGCTTTAATTTTTAAAACTACGATATTGGAAACTGTACCCGAATGACCGACAATGTAGAGTAATTACAACCGCAGTTCAGTTTCTTCTTGTTTATGAATGAAGACGCATATTAAGCAAAATGTCTCTTAGAAATAAATTAAATATTATTGTGACATTTATAATTAGTGGCAAATGAATTTATTTATTAAGACTTTGCCCACAAAGCGAACAACATTTCTATATAATTTACTAAACGCTGATATTTAGAAAAATTTTGTTGACATTCAGGTTTTGTATCAATTGTGTGCATCTTCTTCTTCTTCTTCTTCTTCTTTATTGTGGCTTTGAGTTAGACTATTTAGTCTTTTACTCTCCATCTGAGTGCGGTGAATCTGGGATTGTTGAAGTTGAATTTGATTAGCTATTGTTTATCTTTATTTTGATTAAGAATTAAAGTAGAACCATTTTAGGTCTTTTGTGTATTGAAATTTTCATTTCCATCATATGCAAGTGCTCTTTTAAGATTTTGATTTGAGTGGTTTTCCATCTGGTTATAGAAACTGAGCGCTCTTTCCTTGATGTAGTCAATAATGGTTGGGGTATTTGTTTCATTCATTATTTGATTATTTCTCATATACCATGGAGCATTTAGTATCATTCTAAGACTGGTGTTTTGTATTATTTGCAGTTTTTTGATGTTGGTCTTGCACATATGCACCCATATTGGGCATGCATATGTGAATATTGGACCTAATACTTCTTTGTAAAGTAGAATTTTGTTGTTCGTGTTCAGCTGGCTTTTTCTGCCTATAAGAGGCCATAGTTGACATCTTGTTTGTTTGGTTTTGGTTATCGTTTTTGGTATGTGTGTGTTATAATTGAGCTTTATATCCAGGTATATTCCCAGGTATTTAATTTCTCTACTCCATGGTATAGTGTTGTTGTTGATGGTTATTTCGTTGTCTGTTGTTTTCAGATTCCTTTGAAAGATTATTGCTTGGGATTTGTCTTCGTTTATTGTTGTCCTCCATTGTTTGAACCATTTTATCGTGTTGTCTAGGTGCGTTTGGTGTTCCTGTACCGCGTTCGTCGGACATCTTGATGTTGAGAGCAGTGCCGAATCATCTGCAAAGGTGGCCGTATTTAAATATCTTGTAGGATTTGATACTGGTATGTCGGCTGTAAATATTGTATATAGGTGAGGTGACAGGCATGAGCCCTGGGGGACTCCCGCTGTTGGATGTTTTATTGAGGAAAGTGTGTTCTGGATGCTAACTTGAAAGCAGCGTCCTTAGAGAAAACTGTTCGTGATTTTTATGATGTGTGTTGGGTAATTGTGTATTATCATTTTATATATGAGTCCCTGCCTCCAGACTTTATCAAATGCCTTTGCTATGTCGAGAAATACAGCTGCTGTCACTTGATTTTTGTTGAATCCTTCTTGGATAATCTCAGTGACTCTTGAAAGTTGTGTTATCGTTGAATGTTCTTCTCTAAACCCATGTTGATCTTCTGGTATTATGTCTTGATTGTCAGAGTGGTACTTTATCTTCTGTAGGATTATTTTTTCTATCACTTTGCTAATGGATGGTAACAGGCTTATGGGCCTGTAGCTGCTTGGTATTGTTTTTGGTTTTCCTGGTTTAGGTATAACTATTACTTTGGCATGCTTCCATATCTTTGGGAATGTTTGGAGTCTGATAACGGAGTTTGCTATTGCCAGAATTGACATTATTGCTTTTGGGGGGAGGTTTTGTAGTGATCTGTTGGTGATGTTGTCTATACCAGGAGCTTTTTTGGGATTTAATGCTTTAAGGATTGCTTTTAGGTTCTCGGCTGTGACTGGGTCGTTGCTAGGGGAGTGGGGTTCACGTATTTCTCTGCTTACTACTTTGTGAATCTGCACTACGTGTTGCATGTCTACTTCATCCAAGTTCGGAGTGAATTGCTCTTCTAGTGATTCCGCTAGAGCTTCTGCTTTTTCTTCTGCTGTGACTTGTGTGGAGTTATTGAATTGAAGTGGTGGGATTTGTATTTGTTCTCTTTTGATTGCCTTGATTATTTTCCATGTCTTAGAGGGGTCTGCACCTATTTCTTCGAGTGTTCTTTGCCATTCTACATTTTTCAGTTCCAGTAATTCCTTATGTACTTGATGTTGAAGGTTGTTTAGTATAGTTTTGTCTTCTCCTAGCTCTGTTCTTTTCCTTTATTAGTTCTTTAATATGATGTGGTAGACTACCTGATTTATATATCCTTTCTATTTTGATGGTGTTATTTTCAACAGCGTTTGTTATTTTATCTTGTAGTGATTTTATGTTCTGTTCTAATTCTGCAGTGTTTTGTATTTTAGGAACTGCAGTGATGGTTTGTTCTAGTTCTGTTTTGTAGCCGGCCCAGTCTGTCTTGAAGGTGTGATATGTTCTTTCGGTTATGTCTTCGTTCCAAGTTATTATAATTGGATTGTGATCAGAGCTCATGACACTTTCAGTTTCTATGTTTATGGTTTTATTAATGTTTTTACTGATTGCTAAGTCTAATTGTCTAATTGTGTGCATCTAGCCCAAGGTGAACGTCGACAGACCAAAAAAAAAAAAAAACCAAGACGGTTCGGCAATTAAATGTTGTTTCATGTTATTCGTTCTATAAAATTGGTAGTACCATGCCTTGTGTCAAGCTTACGATAAAAATAGTGTATACTTCAAATTTTTTGACAGACTGTCATCGAGACACTTATACGACAATGAAAAGTTGATGTTTAACCAAATTGTCGTTCCACCTGTCATCGTGACAATACTTCGTTGTAGTGTATTCGTTCACACATAAACTTGTGAGAACGAAATGTCAGACTGAGAGTGCTTAACAACATTGTCTTTCCAATTGTCAAATGAAATTAACAACATAACATGATGAACTTTAACAAAACATGTTTTAAACTTACAGGTCATTGAGAGAATTAATTAATTTTCATATTACGCTTTAATAGTTGTATATATATGTACTTTGTAAAACCCAATCAAAAATCTTGCTGGCTCCTAATACCATTTAACCGAAAATGTACTTCTGATTAGTTTGTGCCAACCCGCATAGTCGCGTACTTTAAATGCTTACTTTTATAACTGAATTGATAAACGAAATTACATAAATGCTTATGGGAATTTTACATATTTGATGTATTTATGTTATTTCGAAGTGTTTCGGACACATCTGACAAATAAAGAAAACTCAGATGATTCTTTATTTAGGCTTGCTTCGGTACTTCTTTCGCGAGAAGTGACGACATTTCGATGACATATATAATTTGTGTTTAATATATCTTAATAAAATATAGAAAGATCGTTATATTTGTCACTGTACTTACGTGCGATAATACACTTTAAGTTTATTTTGTCATATCCGTCGGCATTGTTCATATATTCATAAATAGAAAAGAAATAGTAACAATTGATAATAATAACACTAATACGTATCTGAAAGGTACCACTTTCCCTTCATAATCCCTTTATTTGTCGGCCTTCTGACATTTAAACTTGACAACCGATCGATAAACGTGAATAGATAGTCATTATGTGTTGTGTATTACACGACTGGTGCTTTCCGCCAATTTTGACGTTTCCCGGCAAATGCCATATCGCGAACTCAAACTGATTTGACGGTTTTGATAATTTATAACCTGAAATTGAATTTTTCGTGCGTTTAACTTAACCTTATCCGAAGTTTGATGTGTCACGGTCATCTGTATCGATCCACCGCCATTTTAAAATCGAACCTAGTCCATATTTTTTATTTTACACGTAGGCCTTATGGCAAAATACTATGATTCATACTCTTTTTCTGCACGTTCTAAAATTTTCAAAAACTCCTTTCGGGCCCTCGTTCTCTCTTCGGAGACGTGAAAAATGGCCTAAGGCACGTGGGACCGTGGTCCCCGTCGCGTGACACTTTCGTTCCCACCGTAGATGCGCCAGGTTCTCAGAAAACTGTCTCCCCAATTCGTCAATTTTGGGGTATAGCTTTGCCGTTTTAATCGTTCGTGTTAAAAAGAGCGAGACAATTGGCTTTTAGTATATATAAAGTAGTAAATGTTTTATTGAATAATCGTAGGATTACTATTTTTTTCCCTTATTATACTCACAATTACCCTTTTATAACATAATAAAAAAATAATAACCCACGAAAGACCTTTTAAAAAACCTATTCACGTTTTTTAAAGAAATAAATCTAAAGAAGGAAACGGTATTAAACAGATTTTTATTAAATACCTACATGAAATGTCAGTCTGTTTCGGGTTCAGAGTTTGGGTTATTCTCATTTTTTTCTATGTGTTCAACAGGTATGTCTAAAACAGTCTTCTATATATTTGGTATGACTAAATATATTATGTAAATGAAGAAAAAGTTATTAAAAGCCATCCGAACCAAAACATTTATTAAGTTGCTTTGCATGGTTTTATCAACTTGACTGGTTTATGTGAGGCATTCAAACTAGTAATGTAGTACGTTTTACAAAGAAAATGCATTATAAACACCACATTATTTTAAGGTTTTGGTATCTCCAGAATTTAGACATTTAAATGGTTCACAGCCAATCGTTTATCACTTAACCAGGATAAATGTGAGACAATTTACTTTACTAGTAAACATAGATCAAACATATATTCTACGAATTGAAAATTCCTTGATATTAGACTAGACACAAGATTAACATTTAAGCAGCAGATAGATGAATTAATCAAACACTTGTCTTCTGCTACTTATACAATTCGACGTATCAGATTTATAACTGATAGTCTACTGGAATAACAACATACTATGGACTATCAAATCACATATCAACAAAGTTTAACAAATATGGGGTAAGTAGGCCTATGTAGAAAAGGTGTTTATCCTGCAGAAGAAGGCTGTTTGAGCAATTGTCTGTGTTTCATAAACTATCCAATGCAAACCTCTCTTCAGAGAGTTTATGATAAGTCCATTAGCCTAGACACATATTCGGCAACAACTAAGGAGGGCTTTGAAAAAGCTATTACACCTCATGACTAGGGGTGAGATTACAGAAGTCTCCACCCCTCATAACCATTTGCTGCACATCCCGCATTACGTAGGACAAAAGCCACTTCAGTACAACACGTCACTGGTAATTATTTAACAAAATCAAAGTTATGTGTAGACATCTTTCTACTTTCGTATCTAAAGAGAAAATAAAGGACATTCTCCTTCAAGAAGCATTCTACAATGTCAGTGACATAAATTAGCCCTTTGATGACCTGTGTTGACATTATCACATTTTTGCTTGAATGTGCTATTACTGTATGTAAATCTTATTATTGATATAATAAATTTATTATAATAATAGAAACACTATCCTTCTTACTGTAGAAGTGTTATAATTAATCCTGTTTTTACACCCACAATACCTCATCTCATCAGGGAAGTCGCAGCAACTTTCATTATACATTTACATTCTTGGTAATTATCAATATAGTAAGTACTGCCTGCACATACATGGTCTGTATATGGACGTTTCTTCAATTTGTATTTACCTGCGATTTTAAAAATTGCTTTCAATAATAGTAATTCCTAATAATTGAAGTTACGTTGGGGTTATCAAACAAAACTAGTTTAAAATATATAACACTTTCGGCTGTTACTTTGTGAAGATTCATGATACTGGATATAAGTAAAATAAAACACTCAATTAAACTTTGAATAACTTCACTTTATTTTAATCACTATGTGACTGCAGTTTCGACATTACATGTCATTATCAAACTAGTTTACTTATATTTCTACTATTTAATTTTTCTTTCACCCACGTTTAATTGCAATTGTTTGAAATCTTCATGGATTTTATTGTGTTATATATGTAGAATTTTAGCCTTCATACTGGTTGAAGTGAGGTATATCACTTCGTAAAAGTTAATTAGATACACACTTAAATGTACTCGGCTTTGACATTACTTATTTTATTATGGTTCTAGTTATTTTTATTTTATTATAGGCCTGAATCATAACAACAACTGATACAATATGAATGAATATTCATTAATTATTGTTGAGGATAGTACATACCCAACAAGTTATACAAACAAACTAATTCATAACCAAGCAAAGATTTTATTAAAGGTTTATAGTACTTTGAACCTTTTTCAGCTTGTACTGCAATATCCATTGTCAATTATATGATAAAATATATAGGAAAAATGACATTTCTTCGTTACATCGTCTTGCAATATGTATTTCAGAATAACATTTAACATCCACAATCACATCATCACTTATTTTTGGAATTTGAAAAATTAGTGTCAGTAGACTTATCATATCCCTTAATTCAAAATATTTAAAACTAAAGCAAAACGCCTACAAAATTGTAACAAACACGATTGGTGTAATTGGATAATGCGTCACTTCCTTTAAGCTCCCATTGGCTTCTCTATACTACTACGAGAAGACTGCTTTTACTATAACAAATTTAGCGGGAGAAATTTATGAATGGGCACATCCTACTGCCCAACCTCTCTGTTGGCTACCTACCCGAACTAACCTTCAGTTGTATAACTATAGTATTAATAAACAAGGGTGCTACTCCTTGATGACAACACAAGGCTCCACACAGTTCGTGCAACTAAGGAAAAACGGTTAATATGCACTGCCTAAACGTTGGCGAAAATTCATTCTGAAACGGGGAGATTATTTACAGAAGTAATCTACAGGAAGTAAGATGTTTCTTGTGAATTAAATATATTTTTTTAAAGGCTCGTTTAAATTTGATTTATTATTATATTGCGATGGACATAATGATACTTTTTATTATTACAAATTTGTGGTATGGTGGTCATAGAAGCCAAAGTAATTTGCTGTTACGCAGATATACCATGTGCTTGCCGTCAAGCTGCGGATACATTTCATAATGTGATAAAACGACGACACCAAGAGTTTGTATGAGTTAGTATGAGAAAGCAACATACAGACTGTTCTATTGGTCGAGTGTAGTGAAGCTGACTGACTCGCGTTTAGAATATAGCAGCGGTCGGGTCAGCTCGATGTCTAGCGCCTAGCAAACACATTTTTAAATCGCGTTTCGTCCATCTAATTTAGAACAATTACGCGCCAAAATTATTGAATTTTCGAATCATGTTACGCTGGATATGTTAACAAATGTCCGTCGTAATTTTTATAATCAGCTGGGTCTCTACTTATAAATTATCCAGGTAGTGATTTTTTATTGATTAATATTATTTTCATCTTCTCTAAAGCAGTACAGTAAATTACTTTTTTTCTTGGTTAAAGAATTTGTTATTAACAATAACAGTAGCAATTTTCACGGACAAACGCAGTAACGATTTCTGCGGTGTCGACTTTAAAGTAGCTCTAATGTTAGTAACAGAGGCTACCCCCTTATGCTCCCACTTATTGTCGACCAGCTTGTCTAGTATATTCATCCGCAGGTAGACCGCGTTCACACTGTATATGTCGCAACTAATGATTTTTGTACCTAAATATATTTTTTAAACTAAATACTAGCTTAAAATATTGACCGTGATGGACATTTGGGTTTCAAAACAGTTTATTGTTAGAAAATTAAACGATTGTCACAACACTGTCTGTATACCAGTACTCAGGAAGCTATATATCTGAATGAATTCCTTAAATATACCTTAAGTTCTGTTTCCATTATTAAGTGAAACTTGTCACTAATATTTTGGAAATGGAAAAATAATAAAAAATTCAGCAAAGATTTTACTCCGATAGAGATTAATGACATGAAATCAAATCAATATATATACCGGGTGTTTCGGAATTGCACGGTACTATTGTAGGTACTTGTTCTCTAGCATAAAATAAACAAAAAAGTCCATATAAACATATATCTCAAATTAATTTATTACTAACATATTGGAGTATAAATATATTTATTTACAATACAACATCCAAAAGAACTGTTTAAAGTGGCCACCATTTTGTTGAATGCAGCATTCAGCACGACAAATTCATGTTTCTTTCGCACTTTGTATAGCATCAGGACGATTCTTGATAGTTGCTGAGACTTCCACGATGCGATTACTAAACTCTGATGACTCCCGATATCCCGGTATAACGTCGTTAGATCGGTAGTTTAGTAATCGCATTGCGGAAGTCTCAGCAACTACCATAAAACGGGCTGATGCTATACGAAGTGCCAAAGAAGCATGAATTTGTCGTGCTGAATGCTGCATTCAACAACACGGTGGCCACTTTAAACAGTTCTTTTGGACGTTGTATTGTTAAATATCTTTATGCTCCAATATCTTTGTAATAAAATAACTTAAGACATATGTTTATATGGGCTTTTTTGTTTATTTTATGTTAGAGAACAAGTACCTACAATAGTGCCTTAAATGCAAAATAAGATTTTAGTATTAAGTTTCCGCTTCGTTAATAATTCACAATGCCTATATAAATTAGATTAATATAGGCATATTCTGAAAGAAATAGAAAAGAAGAATTAGAATTGTCTATATACGCGTGTATAAAGAAAATGCAGACATCTATTGATATTTAATCTACGATTAAAATATTACATTGCATTTTACAGAATGGAAAAATCTTCAGCGTTTTGAATGTGACTATTGCGAAATTAAATTGCTTCCAAACGCCATTCGAAATTATAAATATATACTCATGAATAACAGCAAATGAAATTTCTTGAAGGGATTGCATGAAATAGATTTATATGAATATAATAAGATTAATTGATGAATCTCGTAGCCATTATATATCGTTAAATTGAATTTATCTCTAATTCAAAGTTTGTAAAAGCTTTATAAATAAGATGTTCAAGCACGAGCGGCAATGAAATTATTTGCGGTTAGATAAAATTACTAGAAATTCTTAAGTAACTTACGCGATTGAGTTCAATGTATTTTAGTTAGTCTTGCATTAAATACCGAACAGACAGTATCAGTAATACGACAGCAGTACGTTTTACAATCAGGAATGTTAGTACAGAAGAACAAACATATTTAAAAAATTAGATTACGGAACCAATATTAAAATGTCTGATCTTATATTATCACACATTTTATATGCAGTAATAATGCGATATATATTTCTTTTTTTTATTATAGAAGAATCTTTTTTAATTATAGATTATTAAACAAAGGCAGGGGTAGATTAGCAGTATAGTATGTAATTTTAGGCTACGTATAACCAAAACTGAGAAGTAATTTTCTGCAACTCGAATAAGAATACATTGTAGCCAATTACCACCTTATCTTTCTTAGATTATGTTTTAGATTTTAGTTCGCCAACCAAACTTGTCAGTGTGGATGTTTTATTTCCTCTACATTTTTGATAGTCAGATACATATTTTGCAACAACTTTCTCGAAGAATGTTTAAATAAGACTGTTACCATTATTGAAAACAGCTGTTGGCTTCGTATTTTATAAAAGCGGTTCTTTTAACAAGGGCCAATGTAACACCCAAAACCGCAAAATCTTTGGAAAACGTGGATGGAAAATGGGCTTTGTAATGGTAGTGTCAATAATATAGTTGAAAATATGTCTTCATATAGGAATAGACTAGGCGTTTATCTGTTTTTAGAATGTAGCACTCAGATTTTTACAATAACGAGTAAAATAGTCGAGTATGTGGTTATGATTATGAATAAAGCAAAATATCTCGATGCTATTACGTTAAAAAAATGGGAAAAGAGTGTACATGTTAAGATTATAGAGAGAAAAAATAATTTCCGGAAATGACCCTCACTTTAGTATATGATTATTAAGAAGAAGTCTGATTAACTTAAAAATGTTTGTAAGAGAGTTTCTAGGTGTTTAAAGATCAAAATATAATTTTCTGTTTAGCACTGATTATTTAATAAAGTAAATTTAATAATAAATAGTCAGCTGAGCTGGGCTACAGGATATCGGGTGATGAAAGTTCAAAACTCTTTTTATATCTATAAATTTATACTGAATCATATCAAGTAAGAGCTGTTAAGAATCACATAGTCCGACTTATTTATTAAATTTTAAATAAATTTTAAAATTAGTTTTTCTGTGTTTGAAATTCTAATTACAATTCTTACAGAAGCTACATGTTACTGATGAGCGTTGTAATAAAATGATTGTGGAAATGTCTAGATATGGATATTTTTGTTTAATTTTATATTTAAACTTTTTATAACATGGTCATTAGAATTAACGCATTAGCAAGATGATATTAGCTGAAAATTTTTAATCTCAAAGTAAAATGTAAATTACATTTAAACGTATTAACCGATCTTGCTAATAAATAAAATAACACATATAAATTATATTGTTTTGTAGTAATCTTACAAAAATAGTTCACATTTTGACCCTAAAAAGCAATAATAGTGCAAAATATTGGTGATAAATTGAAGACTATCATCAATTAGTTCTTTATTTGGAATTACCCATAACCCTTACATGTCTTACTTTAACGACAAAGAATCCTGAACTTTCTTCTTTATATATACATATATGAAACTCCTTCTTTCCTACCCATTCCCAACAGCTGCTAAGAAAAGCCATTAAATTGTTTAAAAACCAGTAATATAATTGGTTTCAAAAACTTGATAAATATGGTTCTAAATTTGGGATATAAGCTAATGCTCAATTTCCTCGAAGTAGCAATCGGTAACAACAGTTTTGTAAGCCTTGATATATGAATTTGTATATTATATCAATTTTATAAGAGTCTGCGATGCCAGACGCTTGCATATCAGTCTATTCTTCTTCTTATAATTACTTAGTAAGTTCATGGTGAGTTCCAAACTATGGAGTCGTTATTTTCTTGTAAAAGCATTAACTTGATCGTCTTGGGAGGTCTTCATCCGAAGATCCGCCATTGAAATGACAAAACTATTCATGAAGCTAGCTTTGTCTCAACCTTTATTTTCATGTTCAGAAAACAGTGGCCTCTGAAACTATTAAAGTGACTTATTGGGACTTCTTCAATTTCGCATCTTAAATTGCCATACACTTGTTTTTTTAAAGCAATATTTAATGATTCACGACCATATGTAGACAGCTAGACCACTTGTTCCTGTTTATTCCCATACAGAGGCAACATTTCTTCAAGAATAATGTTTAGAGCTTTCCCGGTTTCGTAAAGATTTGTATAACAGCTCTGTATTGGTTTTTATTCTCATTGACACATTAACAATGGAGACGATATATACTGACATATAATGAAATGAATAATAGCTTGTAAATTAGTATGCACGTTACGAAGGCATACGGACTGTAACACAAGTGAAAACTTATGTATGAGTATGGCAATATTGATACGACTCTCCCAGAAGAGAATAAATTTGCTTGCGAATTAATTAAGAACTGTGCTCTAAAATCAAACAATATATGAGCTTTATTACTTTCATTGTAATATATTCGTTTATCCCCGATTAAAATTGATTATAAATAATAATAATAACAATAAATTAAAACAATTGTATGGTTACATCAATTAATAAATAATAAAACCGAGTATGTTATAGACTAAACAAACGTTAAGTTAAATTTTCGACATTTTTATAATACTTCGACATGTGTTTTCTTAATATAGAATATTTGAAGTTGTGACGCTATTGAAGCAGAAGCCATGTATAGATTGTTATTCTATTTGCTTAATGGTATCCGAGAAGCTGTTCCTGTTCTTTATTCTCGCTTAGTGATGTATAAAAAAAGAGATAAAAGATTACGTGGGTGGGCGTACTGGTCTACTTCGTCGGCGCTAATTGCTGTTGGCTGGCTAATGTGACACTGTGTGGCCGCAGCTTTAACGTAGCGAGCCACATACTTGTTCTAAACCAAAAACCTGAATGTTTCCATGTGCCATTAATTAAACTGCAAATTGTAACTGATTAATTAGGTCCGATTACCGAGACTGTAAGTATGTAGAAGCCACTTATGTACAATAGCGAAGTTTATAGAACGCAGATCAAAGACACATAATCTCATTGCCAAATAGTTCACTTTTGTAGTATATGAAAAATATTAATTTTGTTGTGTTATTTATCAGCTTAACAGAATTAAATAGGCAATAAACACAATATGAGGGCAGAATTAATTCGCCTGGAAGTTCATATTAAATTAAATGCTGGTTGCATTGAACATACCTATACATATAAAAATGACAATAGTAATAATTATTAATACAATCAAGAATAATACGTGAACTCTGTATTTGTAATTTCTTTTCCGTTGAATGTATGTTTGCTCATTTTAGACCGTCTAACTGTTTCACGTATGTATTGAGTTTGGTAAATTTAAAGGTTTTATATGGCAAAACTGAAAATATCGGTTCCCTTCGATCAATTTTCTATAATTTTTTTATGATCAGTTCACGTTTCGTTGAAAACGTATTTCATTCGTAAACTGACCTAAACTTGTTGTCATTCTGACATTTAAATTTTATTGGTCGATAAAAGTGACTATTTACAATATACTTTTTTGATAGTTCTTCGTATTCTATGTTTTCTCTCTAGCGGATGTCTGTATCATTATAGATGTTGGTCTTTGATATTTTCGGTATTTAATGCAGTTAATTCAAAGCATTTAATAGTGGAAGAGTCTGTCCATCACATCTGACGTTTTTCGGCAACCGTCACAACGAACCACAGCAACGAACTGAACATTTGACTGAACAGACTGACCGTTTTGACGGTTGGGTCGTTCATAACCTGGAATTAATTTTTCGTACGACTGTCATTGCAAACTAAACGTCAGATGAACTTACTGACCGTCAATTTTGATATTCTCTGTTACATTAATCAAAATAACATGGGCATTCATGTGTCATCGTCAGCTGAGTTGGTTGATATTCATACTTATTTTATGTAGTTGAATTGTTTTGGCAACTGATACGGCCAAAGTACGAACTAAAGACGACGATTCAATGCCAATACAAATTCCCATCGATCGGAACAATTTTAGAACAATAAAATTAAAGTAATTAATTAATATTTCAGGATATATATCTTCCTTTAGTAAAATATTATTACATGTGTTATGATTATGCTTTCATAGTTACTTTATGTCAGTTTGTTTATTTGATTCTTTAACTGGATTAAAGCCTAGAGTAGTAAAGGCATTTTCATTACAATTTAATCCAGTGAAATGGACAGATTCCTGAGGCCCGAAAGATTTGAATGTGATTCGAATTCGAGAAACGCTGCTAAAGAATGAACTCACTGGCTGAGGACATTTGAAAACTTTTTGGAAACGACTGGATCCAACGAATGGTTGAAGGATGTGGATAAACTGAAGCTGCTTGTTAATTACATTTCACACTCTGTTTATTACTATATCAGCGAATGTAAGACCTATAGCGGAGCTATTGAAAAATTGAAGGGAATTTACGTCAAAGAGAAAAACGAAATATTTTCAAGACATCATTATTATCTCAGGAACTAACTACTTATCTTCTTCATTCTCGAGGGGTAGCCACAAGTAGAACGACACCGTACAACCCCGAAGGCAACGGTCAAGTGGAAAGGTACAATGGAATTATTTGGAAAACTGTAAATTTGACATTCAAGACTCGAAATATCCGTGTTGAAAAGTGGGAAACTGTTTTGCCAGATGCACTCATTCTATTAGATCGTTACTTTGTACAGCTACAAACTGTACTCCACATGAACGTATGTTTAATCATCAACGCCGTGCTACTTACGGTACTTCCTTACCCACTTGGCTTTTTCCAAATAATACTGTTCTATTAAAGAAGCACGTTCGGAAAAGCAAGTATGATCCATTGGTTGAAGAAGTACAAATAGTAGATACAAATCCAGAATATGCTTTGGTCCGGAATCAAGATGGAAGAGAAACGACTGTATCTTTAAAGCACTTATCACCGAGAGGTAATCTATCCTGAATTTCTGAAGACAATGTATTTGCTGAAGAGGTCAATGATATTAGTGAAGATAATACTGAAGAAAAGAATGTTCAAGAAGACCAGGCAGAACAAAATAACAATGGTGCGGTGTCCGATGAAACAATGCAAGAATTTCCTCGACGGAGCTCAAGACTACGCCGACTACCCAAAAGATACAGAATTTCCTCAACGGAGCTCAAGACTTCGCCGACCACCCACTCCAATGAACATTAAGGGGGTGGGGAATGTTATGATTATGCTTTCATAGTTACGTTATACTGTCAGTTTGTTTATTTGATTCTTTCACTGGATTAAAGCCTAGAGTAGTAAAGGCATTTTCATTACAACATGCAAACCCGTTACAAATTAAAACTTATAAATAAAGTTATTAAATATTACTTTCCGGTATCTACATTTTATTTACACTTGGCTATTCTGTGTTGTAGGCATTGGTGACAATTTTGTATTGTTTTGATCACAATTATAACACGCGTCAAAAGGTATATTATGATAAATGTCAAAAGGTCCTTAAATATCTCTATTTATGAGTCCTGAAATGGCCTTTGTAGGTTTTGTTACTTGACAAATAAAATTTTGGAACATCTCAAATTTGACGCTATTTTAATTTATTGGTACGTGTAGGATACCTACACGATTCAACTATAACAGCATTTAGTGTATTATAGTATCTAGAGGAATTAAAGCACTTATCACCGAGAGGTAATCTATCCTTAATTTCTGAAGACAATGTATTTGCTGAAGAGGTCAATGATATTAGTGAAGATAATACTGAAGAAGAGAATGTTCAAGAAGACCAGACAGAACAAAATAACAATGGTGCGGTGTCCGATGAAACAATGCAAGAATTTCCTCGACGGAGCTCAAGACTACGCCGACTACCGAAAAGATACAGAATTTCCTCAACGGAGCTCAAGACTTCGCCGACCACCCACTCCAATGAACATTAAGGGGGGGGGGATGTTATGATTATGCTTTCATAGTTACGTTATACTGTCAGTTTGTTTATTTGATTCTTTCACTGGATTAAAGCCTAGAGTAGTAAAGGCATTTTCATTACAACATGCAAACCCGTTACAAATTAAAACTTATAAATAAAGTTATTAAATATTACTTTCCGGTATCTACATTTTATTTACACTTGGCTATTCTGTGTTGTAGGCATTGGTGACAATTTTGTATTGTTTTGATGACAATTATAACACGCTTCAAAAGGTATATTATGATAAATGTCAAAAGGTCCTTAAATATCTCTATTTATGAGTCCTGAAATGGCCTGTGTAGGTTTTGTTACTTGACAAATAAAATTTTGTAACATCTCAAATTTGACGCCATTTTAATTTATTGGTACATGTAGGATACCTACACGATTCAACTATAACAGCTTTAGTGTAGTATCTAGATGAATTAAGTGGCTTACAGGTCTGTCTTAAGGCGGGCGTTTACCGACAAATAGGAACTTATGCAACTTATATTACTCGCGGGACGGGTAGACGCAAGGGGGTGTGAGTAAGTGGAGCTCTTTAAAGTCAATTAGCAAAATGCCCTCACAATTCCACAATATTGTGGCCATCATCTTTTTCGTTGATTGAACGACTTTCGCATTTCTGGGACGAGGTTCACCAGGTCGCCGCCATTCCATGGAATCCCTGTGCGATAGAGGATCCAAAACCAGAACCATAGTTTCATCCCCTGTGACAATGGACTCCAAAATCGGGATTGGGTCGTCTCCAGACATGTTTAAAGACGATTACGCACATTCGACAAGACATTTACGTCGGAGAGCAGAAAGAAGTCGCGGTACCCATTTAG
Source organism: Amphimallon solstitiale (assembly GCA_963170755.1). Classification (NCBI taxonomy): domain Eukaryota; kingdom Metazoa; phylum Arthropoda; class Insecta; order Coleoptera; family Scarabaeidae; genus Amphimallon; species Amphimallon solstitiale. Next base: position 79,854,674 of record OY720676.1, on the reverse strand, counting down.
CACTAATTTTATTCATACCCAATTGGTCATGGAGAATTCGGAGAACACTTGTTTCAGAAATGTTTGTTATCACTGCTAATTCCTTCACTTTCAAACGGCGATCTTCTAGCACTAAATGTTCAATAATTGAAATTTGTCGAGGCGTTATCACTTCAATTGGTTGACCCGACCGATCAGCATCTTCCAGGGATTCTTGTCCCAAACGAAAACATTTTGCCCACTTTTTAACAGTTGAATACGAAGGAGATGAATCACCGTAAACGCTATATGTATTAAAATGTCGTTAGTTTATTTGTTTTACATATAGTAGCACTACTTGGTTATAATTTATTACATTTTTGATAAAACAACACATGTTTCGAGTTGATTATGATTTTACAGTTTGTGAATATTTTTAACGAGGTGAATACAAGTATGCGACGTAGCCCATGTCAATTCATCAGTCATTGATAACATTTATAGGTTATGGATTTCGCTGTTCGCTTCTACTTCTAACCTTACATTTGACATAATACATATGATCAATTTGCCGTTGTCAATTATAAATCGATCGATACGGCAATATTGCTCTGCTGAGACGTCAATGTTGATTAATGACGCACTTCGCTAGCTATCGCGTCCCGACTATGACTGAGAAATTTAATATTGAAACAGAAATTATGTTTTTATTTCCAATGAATGCGTGCGTATATTACAATCAATGTATACATTTTCTATCTAAACTAATGAAATAAAAGCCCTCAAATATAATTCAACAAACTAACTTTTTTAGTTCCTCTAATACAGTTATGACAACATGTAAACGTCATCAATGACGTACAGCTGAATGTAACGCGTCTTCTCTATATAGAGGAGACGCGTTATATTCAATTGCACGTCATTGATGACATTTACATGTCATAACTCTATTATTGAAACTAAAAAGTTATTTTGTGAAATTATATTTGAGGGCTTTTATTTCATTAGTTTAGATAGAAAATGTATACATTGATCGTAATATAATGCATTCATGGCGAATAAACACACAATTTACGTTTCAATATTAAATTTCTCTGTTACATATTTTTTAATAGACTAATAGTTCAATTCGGTGTTGTCAGATAAATCATATCTGTCAAAAAGGGGTGTATTGTGTATATTTTACCTGTCAAATTTGCGTGTTTATTTTTGCTTTGATATAAATTGTATAAAAATAGTTCTTCTTAGTTTATGACTGTACATCCTGTTTATTATCTATTTGCGTCATTTGAATATAATGCCGAAAGCTTTGTGTAAACAGTCGAAGCTTTTTACAAACTTTTCTATAATCATCTGATAAACGAGAATATCGTATACTGGAGACGCGTTAAGTTCAGATACACGTCATCGATGACGTTTACATGTTGTCATAACTGTATAAGAGAAACTAAAAAAGTTACTTTGTTAAATTATACTTGAGGGCATTTATTTCATTAGCTTAAATAGAAGATTTATAAATTGATCGTAATATACGCATTCATGGCAAATAAACACATAATTTCCGTTTCAATATTAAATTTCTTTATTACATATTTTTAATAGACTAATAGTTCAATTCGGTGTTGACAGATAAATCATATCTGTCAAAAAGACGTGCATTGTGTATATTATTCCTGTCAAATTTTTCATGTTTATTTTTGCTTTGATATAAATTGTTTAAAAACAGTGCTTCTTAGAAGTGTATTTATTATGTATTTGCATCCATTGAATATAATGCCGAAAGGTTTCTGTAAACAGTCGAGGCTTTTTACAAACTTTTCTATAATCATGTGTTAAATTTAATGTGAATAGCGTAATTATTGTTTATTTTAAATTTTATTATGGATACGTTATGAAACATTTAAGATTTTTCGTCAATCTAAATCAATATAATAAATGAGTTGAGAAAGACTGAAGTCTTAGAGCATTTCAATTACTAAATATATTACATTATAATTATTATAGTGTGAATAATTTTTTTCTTTGGTTATACCAAATGTCACTGACAGAAATAAAAATAGATCCGGCAACATAAACAAGACGAGACGTCATGGATCTAGTATGACGTACAATTGAATGTAACGCGTTTCCACCATTGTTGAGTCGTTCTGGCAACCGACATTTGGAACTTCAGACAAGAAGGTCAGAACAACTTCAAAACAATAAAATTAAGCTAATTACTTAATATTTCACGATATATACCTTCTACTAGGAAAATACTATTACATGAAAGCCAGTTACAAAATAAATATTATAAATAAAGCTATTAAATGTTACTTTTCCGCACCTGTATTTTATTTAATATTGGCTATACTGTTCAGTAGGTAAGCATTGTTGACAAATTTAAATTATTTAGATGACAATTATAACAAATATCAAAAGATAATTATGACAAAGGTGTATAAATATTATTATTTATGACAGTCCTGAAATGACTTTTCTAGGTTATATAACTTGACAGATAAAAAATCTCAAATTTGAAGTCATTTTAATTTAGTGGCGCATGTCGGTTGCCAGAGCGACTCAACCACAGTAAATTGGGTCTGCATAAAATTTTTAAAGAAAATATTTCATTTGAAATCACAATATACTCCATACTTCAGAAATTATGTTGATTACATAAGCATATTTATAAAAATAATAGAAACATGACGAATGTGAATGGTATGTATACATTATATCTATAGAGACATATAATAGTATCAAAAAAAGTGAAAAGCAAATTGGCTTAGCACCTGTAAAGTGTTTAATACGCTGTCGAGCATATGAACTGATTAACGTATAAATCCGAATGTCACGTTAGGAACAAATTGTAGTCAGTACTCGAATAGATATTATCTATTGTGGAGTCCGTAATTAAAGCTGTCTTTTCAAGGAGGAATCAATTGTGTAAGTGTCAGTGCTTACGGCTATGCGAAGTCTTTTAAGTGTCATTTGTGGCGTATGTTGTGAATGATTGTTCACTATTACAGCACACAGCACGTGATTAAATATTATACTTTCTATATTTTACACCAAGTATTAATTTTCTTATTCTAATTAGATTGTGCCGATTATGCGTTTCTGCTTGTCTGATTCAGTGAAACTAAAGATGTTATAAATAATAAGTAACTAAATCTTTCTGTAAGAGTATTTTTCTAAATAAATTAAAAACATCATTAGTAGAACCGATTTACAAAATGGTGATATTAATCTCTATAAAAACTATAAACTTGTTAGTACCTCATCTTCCTTCCCTAAAATATTTGAGACTTTACTTGGTAAGCCTATTACTGACTACTTTTTCAAAAACAACCTCTATGTGTGGAACAACGTGGTTATATACCTGGAGGAGAATTAAGGGGACTTACGCAGAGGTGCCGACTAACTGCCGTGAGGTAGGACGCAAGGGGGTGGCGCCATGTGCGCTAATGTAAATTCTGGACTTTACAATGTTTCCTTAAAACAATACTACCGCTTTTATTTACGAAATATCAAAGCGAAATTTAAAACACAAATAAACAAAGGCTCAATGCATGCTCGATTGGAATCACTTTTTAAAATAAAGTTTCTGAAACTTTGAGAGTGAAATGTAGGACTAAATAATTTGAATTATAAGAAAGTACTCCCAACGAAGCCTTAATTAAACCTTTGTATTCAATTTAATGCAAAAACATAATAAGAAAAACAAAAATGTCTGCTGTTTGTTTTATTTTAACGAATACCTTACATTGGCGGAATTTACGTTAGCGCATATGGCGTCACCCCCTTACGTCCTACCTCAGGGCAGTTAGTCGGCACCTCTGCGTAAATCCCCTTAAGACGGTTCTGTATCGATATACTTAAAGTGTTTTTTCTATTCTTGAAGAGGGCGGCCTGGCATCGGTCTGTTTATGGATATTTCAAATGCGTTTATTGCATTGCTTATTTTAATATTAATAGAGAATCTAAATTAAATTAAATCCAAGTTAACTTTCGGGATTAATTAGGCCTCAAAATCGAATACTTTGACCAGTTTTCTTTCTTTAATTCAGGAATTGTTTCTGTTTTTTTCAGATCATGTAAATCGCCAGTCAATTTTGAAGTCCTGTTCTTCTCTTCTTGTTTTAAAGTATGCCTGTTTTTCTTCGCAATGTTCCAATATGGTGTCTCAGTGGACGAAGCCTGCCAGCTCTGTATCCTTTCTACTTTTTTCTCGGGTCGGACCGGGTTTCGTCTGCCCTTTGGAAATTCATCCTGCGCGATTTTTATTAACCTTGTGTCGTCCGCTCTGGTAATGTGATCATGCCATTTTTTCTCTGTTTTGTGAAGCGTACGATGTCTAATTATCTGGCATTGTTCTCAAATTGTTTGGTTACGCACTCTATCCATAATTGATTTATTGATGATCATTCGCATTATCTGTTTCGCTCTTGATGTTTCGGCTATGATCTTCGCAGCGTACGTAATAATTGGCCGGACAGAGACTTTTTTATCTTAACTTTCCGTCGTAAAATCCTGACTCTTCCATACTGTATCTCTAAGGCATCCCGATATTCGCGCACCTTTTGATACTTGTTCTCATACCTTAATGTGTAGGTTTCGGTGACTTGAGATTTTTGCTGTTCGATCATGATGTTATCAATCTCTAATTTATATCTTCTGGGCTCTTTGGCAATGACCATTGATTTTTTTTTCTCTTTAGATATTGTATTTCCTCGAAGTCATATGGAATCTATATAAAAGTCTTTTTTTTAAGTCGTCTTCCAAGTTTGCGTCCAATACGACATCGTCCATATACCATACTGCTCTTATTTGTTCCTTGCCCATTTGGTATCTATACAGATCGTTTAGACTTTCTATTATATTTCGCATGATTGTGTTGAACAAAGCAGGACTTAAGGAATCTCTTTGTATGATTCTTGATGTGAATGGTATCTCTTTTGTACACTGGCTTCTGGTGTGTATTATAGTGTTGGTGTTTGTTTAAGGCTATGTATTACATTGATTAATGATGTTGGCACATTGGTGCTCTGTGTTATCTATTTTGATTTCATACAGGTTCTTGATAGTTATTTACGAACCAAGTGCGGGAAGACTGCTTTCCCGCATGAGCGCACATTGTAAGCACGAGCGACCGCAGGAAGCGAGTGCTTTTAATTGCGCGAATGCGTGGAAGATGTCTTCACGCAAGTGGTTTGTACAATATTTTTTGTACGAACATTAAATTAAAGAAATATTATTGATTAATGTCATTAGTATCATACCTAACCTAAAATAGATTACCTAATTAATTTAAGCAATTCATGTACGTAACTATTACTCACCTTTCCCTAAAATTAAGTTATTATATTCTTACACATGGCAAACATGAGGTACTTATTCTTATATTTATAAATTTATAGTACATTTATTGCGTTTTTTGGTTTATTAAATACAAACAATTCCGAACTGCCAATATGAATGTCGATGTGGTTCAAATAGATGGCGTTTGAATCTTGCTTAAGATGTCGCTTAAAATGTCATCAAATAGATGGCGCCACAATTTTTTTGGCAGAGTTTTTAATTATTACTCCTATTTCCTCAACTTTTAGTGAAGAATAGTGGAGGGAAGTAGTATTTTATACACTAAATTTTATTACTACCAAGTTAGATTTTTTTTAAATGTCCCAAAGTGCCAGTGTTTTTTTTTAATTTTTACAGTCGCCTCAACCGGGAAAACGTATTTCCCACTCGAGCTACACATGCGCCAAATGTCACTTTACAGGCGGTGAGTATAAAAAATACTTTTTGTACTCACAAAACACTGGCACTTTGGGACATCTAAAAAAAAATCTGACTTGGTAGTAATAAAATTTAGTTTATAAAATACTACTTCCCTCCACTAATCTTCACTAAAAGTTGGGGAAATAGGAGTAATAATTAAAAATTCTTCCAAAAAAATTGTGGCGGCATCTATTTGACGACATTTTAAGCGACATCTTAAGCAAAATTCAAGCGCCATCTATTTGAACCACATCGACATTCATATTGGCAGTTCGGAATTGTTTGTATTTAAACCAAAAAACGCAATAAATGTACTATAAATTTATAAATATAAGAATAAATACCTCATGTTTGCCATGTGTAAGAATATAATACCTTAATTTTAGGGAAAGGTGAGTAATAGTTACGTACATGAAATGCTTAAATTAATTAGGTAATCTATTTTAGGTTAGGTATGATACTAATGACATTAATCAATAATATTTCTTTAATTTAATGTTCGTACAAAAAATATTGTACAAACCACTTGCGTGAAGACATCTTCCACGCATTCGCGCAATTAAAAGCACTCGCTTCCTGCGGTCGCTCGTGCTTACAATGTGCGCTCATGCGGGAAAACAGTCTTCCCGCACTTGGTTCGTAAACAACTATTCTCCATTGTTCTGTCGTTATATAATTATTATTATTTAATTTTACCGCCTCGTTTATCTCCAGCTTTCTATTTCGTAGCATCTTCCAGATTTTCTTTTGTGCTCCATACAAATCTCGATCAATACCTTTACTAAAACTCTCCCAGTAGGCTTCCTTGAGTTGACAGATACTTATCCTTGCCAGGTGTCTTGTTTCTGTATATTTCCTCCAGTCATCAGGGACTTACTTTACTTGGAAATCCAATGTTACAAATTCAATTTTAAAACCTTTATCGGATACTCGATGGTCTAGTAGAATACTTTCAATAATTGCCTTTAGGTATCACCTTGCAGAGGATTAGATAAACGTAAACCTCTGGAGTTGATACATTAAGGGAGTTATTGCAAGTATTATACTAAAAATAAGCGAAGCAAATTTTCAAAATAACATTACGAATTTGACTACATTATTGACAAATAAGTTTTTGAATTTTCTTGCATGATTATTTTATGGTATAATATTTTAAGTAAAGTTAACATTGCTAATAAAATTAATCAAAACACGCACTTTGATGTTGCTCAATGATGGGCTCATTTAAATAATCCAAATACATTTTTGGAAGCTTATCGCTTCGATAAAGATTTTAACCAGTTAGTCATTATTACCAAAGAAATTGCAACTATTATAGCCTAACTTCAAAAAACAAAGAGTTCTGAAACATCGAAAAGTAAGGAAAAAAAAACAGTTTGAATATGAATGTGACAAGGATTTTTCTGAACACTCTAGATCTACTAATCATGACGTCAAAGTTTGTTTATTTATGTTATGTCACTTTGCTGCTGTGTTCAAGCGTTCATATTATATTTGTATGTCTCGAGGAGATGTGGTTAGAAGAATGTAAGAAGGTAATAACAGTAGCGATTTAAAATATTTGCAAGCAGTGGTTGCAAATATTCCGTTGTGTAGTTATATCAATATTAATTACTGTCTATTCCCGAGTGAGGTCATACACTTGTGTTGATGGTGTGGTGTGTTATACATCATGTTGCTATATAAATACTATAATACTAGCTATGATTCTCATCATAACACTAATTTAGTACTATATCAATACCACGTTACCTAACAATCTCACTTGATATTTATATCTACTTTCGGATACCCTTATAACATTAACCTACATTAGCAAGTTGACATTGTCCGATATAATTGTATTTATTTGTCGATATAATTAGGCACATCTTCTGCCTTCATGTCAAATTACAATAAAAACAATATAGTACCCTTATCTTTTGTGTTTGTTATATCATACTGCTGCATATTTCGGCCTAAATTGGATTTTTGCTTTTTCTTGTTATACCGGACTTCCTTATTTTAAATACAATGCTCTTATTTTAATTATTATTTTGTATTCTAGGACTAATTTATCTAATAAATCCTGTCTGTAAAATTAGCCCTTCTCAAGTTATATTAAAGAAATGGCAAGGTTTTCATTTGGAAAATATCAATAACTTTTTATTTTTAATTAGCAACCCACATTTTTCTCAGTATGGTTGCACTATGTGTTTCCTGTATGTAAAAGAGTTATAGTTTTAGAGTTATAATTAGAGAGCGGAATCGAGCGAGCTAAACTACCACGGAGCCACAACCGTGAAAAGAAATAATGTAAACAACTGCGTGTTGTTTACATTATATCTGAATAGCACTAATTCATAGGGCGAACTGTAACATCTGTTTACTCCAGAGAATCAGAGAAAAAACTGCCATAAAATAAGGAATTTTATGAATAAAATCCATTCTTCATCGGCGTAGGTACAAGGGTGACGAGTTTTTAAAATTTATTATGTTTACCTTAATTTCGCAATATAATATGTATGTTTTAATAACATACGCGTACATTTTTAGTTATCATTTATTTAGATCTAGAACGTTGTTTATGTTACTTTTTCTGAGATAAAAATTAATTGTCAGTGATTCCGAAATTTATTGCAAAGTCTGTAAAATATCGTCACTTAGCTTTGCTAGAACATACACAGAAATAGTTTTCATGCAGAGAATTTCGATAGTTTACAAAATTTCGTTACATGTTTAAATGACGATGCTCGAAGTATTTCTGAGTGCAAGGAACTAACACAAATCCCAAATTTAAAAAATCAGTTGTTATTCCTTCAGGAACACTTTGGAAATTTGCCTAAACTAATGACATATTTTGAAAATCGAATCTCAAATTAAAAAATGAGGTGTGGCCACCACACGACTTTCTTATACGTATGAGCGTTTCAAACTATACTATATTTTTTTTACACAAAAATTATTCAAAATCCTATTCTAAGTACTTCTGTTCTCTTAATAAATCGCTATAGAATGCATACTTAGCAAGATATTCGAAAAAAGGACTACTCCCTAAGAGTAAAAGTGTTACTTCCGGTCCGAATTTTGAAATTTCATATATTCAAAAAATATTGCAAATCTAGCACTAAATACTTTTGTATTCTTGATAAATACATATAGAATGCATAATTTACGACATATTCGCAAAAAATCGCTATTCGATAAGTGGTAATTCCGGTCTGAATTTTGAAATTGTTTTTATACAAAAGATATTGAAAATTACGTTTTAAATACTTTTATATCGTAACGTACCTGTCTAAAAAGCATGACATGCGAAATATTCGCAAAAAACTGATTTTCGATAGGAGTAAAAGACCTACTTCCGGTAGCAGCTTCGAAAAACTTTTTAAATAAAATTGTTCTCAATTTTAATTTCAAGTACATATGAATTCTTTATAAATTTGTTTAAATTTAGTAGTTGACGAAATATTGGCAAAATTTAATTTTTTCACCGAAGTAAACTGCTACTTCCGGTCTACCGATTTTACTGAAAAACTACTCAGATCTCAAGAGGGAGATTAGACACGTAAATACAAAATTTGGAATTGATATCTACAGCGGTTATCGTGGTCACATAGAGACACACAGACATTTTTTAAAAACATCTTTTTCGGTATCAGGGGACTTCAAAACGTGGACATCTGCAAAAATCTCGAGATTGAAAATTTCATAATACTTCCTTATACTACGTATAAGAAAGTAAAAATGGATTAACCACATTAGATGTGGCTATTAATAATTCCAAGTGACTTAGTCGCAGTTTTTAATAGAAATCCTGGTTTAATAACATTGCGGCAATTGTGTATGCTAATGTAGAAGGGACGTTTTCTATCTACAAGGATGTACTTAATTCAAAGAGAACAAGTCTTACAGAAGAGAAAATGAACAAATAGTAGGGTATTTTGTATTTTATAATCACCAGCCACTTGTTATTCAATTATATAAATAAAATTAAAACCTCTTTAAAAATACAACATTTCAATAGCGCGCTCATGTGCGATGAGTCATGACTCGCTCGATTCCGCTCCCTAGTTATAATAGAAAATGTATGTACATACATACTTGAAATCTTATTTTGCATAATCTACTAGGTTATGGTAGGCAGTATGTATTTTCGTTTGTTTATGTATTCTGGGCTGAGTGGGAAAATAAAATTTAGCTTCGCGCTGTTCAAATGGTCTCTGCAGTAAGTCCTACCTTATAAGTTTATAAGCGTTAAAAATGATCTAGGTCGTTTCTAAGTAATAGAACAATATTTTGATATATTGTTTGCGAAGCATTAGATATTATTCAAATTAGTTCACAACTATACCACGGATTCCGTAAATTCCCAGTTTGTATATAATGAATTACTTAGTCAAAGTATTTGACTTGTGTTTACATATAGAGAGCTATTTGTCCACATATTAGGTCTTTTCTATTGATCAACATATTTTTATGGCAAAACATCTCATCATCACAAATCTAGAAATAATGGTATGGTATATCTCAGACAGCCTCTATATATTGATATATCAAAAGGAGTCGATAGGATTGATCATTACGTGTTTTTAGTAAAATTTGATACTATAAGATGCCCTCCATCGATAGCTTCATTAATCAAATTATCAACCGCAAACATTATGTAGCATACACAGGTTACACTTCCGGTCACTTCGTCTCATCATTAAGTGTTTCTCAAGGATCGAATCCAGGTCCTCTTCTATTTTTAATATTAGCCAACAACTTACACTCACAATTAAATTGTCACAAATTGCCATTTGTGGATTTTCTATTAAAGGCAACAAGTTAGCTACCGTACTAGGTATCTAGCTTTTACTTTCTTATACGTAGTGTAAGGAAGTATTGTGATGATGAAAATTTTCGACCTCGAGATTTTTGCAGATGTCCACGTTTTGAAGTCCCCTGATACCGAAAAAGTGGTTTTTAAAAAATGTCTCTCTCTCTCTCTCTATGTCAGTGTGTGTGTGTGTGTGTGTGTGTGTGACCACGATAGCGGCCAAACCGCTGTAGATATCAGTTCCAAATTTAGTGTTTAGGTGTACTAATCTCCTTCTTGAGATCTGATTAGTTTTTCAGTAAAATCGGTAGACCGGAAGTAGTAGTTTACTTCAGTGAAAAAATCGAATTTTGCCAATATTTCGTCAACTACTAAGTTTAAACAAATTTATAAAGAATTCATATGTACTTCAAATTAAAATTGGGAACAACTTTATTTAAAAAGTTTTTCGAAATTCCTACCGGATGTAGGTCTTTTACTCTTATCAAAAATCAGTTTTTTGCGAATATTTCGCAAGTCATGCTTTTTTCACAGGTACGTGTTTTATACCCGTATAAAGTATTTAGAACTAGATTTGCAATATTTTTTGTATACATGAAATTTCAAAATTCAGACCGGAAGTAACACTTTTGCTCTTAGTGAGTCGCACTTTTTTTTCGAATATCTTGCAAAGAATGCATTCTATAGCGATTTATTAAGAGAATGGAAGTACTTAGAATAGGATTTTAAATAATTTTTCTATAAAAGAATTCTTAAAATTGTATAGTTTGAAACGGTCATACGTATAAGAAAGTCGTGTGGTGGCCACACCTCATTTTTTTAATTTTAATGTGGTTTTTTGTTTATATGTATTTGGTTATCTAATTGGGGTTTTAATTTTAACAGTCATCGTTACATTTGACCACATTATTACGATTACAGTATATTTGATTAACATGGTTTGGATTTATGTAAATATATTTTACATATTTTGTATTATTTGACACTTTGATTCTGTTCAAATAAATCATTAAAGCCATAATTATTTCATTATTTACATAATTACTTTCAATGCTAAGTGTTACATACTTCTCCTCATATACACGAATAGTTTTCTTTATATGGAAATGTACCTACCAATTTACATTCTAAACATGAATCAATTAGCATCAGCTACGTTTGAAGTAAGCAGTCATAATTTCATCAGGTTCACTATAGATAATATTAGATATTTTCTTATGCCAGCCTCAACGTTAGTAGTCAAAGAAAGTATGAATAAAATTAGTTAATGGTGACGCATTGTAAGATTTAGCCAATTTTTATTGATATCAATTTGAATGAGGATCTCAGAGGAACAATCTCATTTTATATCTAAACATACATGTAAAAATGTTGATACGGTAAGCGATTTTCCTAACGTCACGAGGAAGAGACGTCCTGGATACGTGATCCTTATTGTTTAATCTTATTCTGTTCTCACCTTACTAACGAAATTTGATCACCAGAGAAATTAGAATAGAAAAATAAGTGTCATATATCTAGCACTGCTACCTTTGTTGTTAGCGTAACTGATACTCAGGACACCAAATATCGAATACACTAACTTTAGGATGTAACCGGAAGTTTTATATGAATTCGTGTTATATAAAACATGTAATGTGATATTATTATAGCATATAACAGCTATACATTTTATGTTATTGTAATAAATATATACGATGTGCATTTCATACATGTACAGTTGGTATGTATTATAATGGTTTAATAACGGGTGTCTGTAATTGACTTACGTATTGCGATTTAGAAATTTGTATGTTATTAAATTGGCAACTAACACATCTTCCTTCATTTGTTTTATCGCCAGAGTCGTCCATAAATATTTACTTTTCAAAGTAAACATAATTTTATAATCATATAGTCCTGCTTAAGTACAACTAAATTATTGCTAATTGATAATATGATGAAATACCATTAATAACCTGTAATTTCGAATTCATAATGTTACTGCTAGAAAACAGTTTAACCTGCGCTTACGCAGTGGTGGAAATTGCAAAACGTAAAAATCGCTCAAATGCAAATGACGGCAGGATAGAATTTGACCCACAAGTACTCCGTAGTTGTGTTCGGAATACTTTCTTATTGTTTAATTTATGGACAAACACTTACTCTTTCGCTAAATGTATAAGATCTTTTTAAATGTTTGCAAAAAGAAACAGTAATAAACTTTACATTTGGGTGTGTGTTTTATTTCATATACTTTAAATTATACAATGATGTCTCGTACAATATCAATTTATTTTAAATTATAGTTTGTCTAATAAACTCTGCTTCTGAAGTTAGCCACTTTCGAAGTATTTCAATTTTGTAAAAAAATTGATAGCTGCAGGCTATTACTCATAACAACATTCCCAATAATTGAATGTATGCCCACAATTTTAGGTAATTATTTTGGTAAGTATACTGCTTCAAATGTGGTATTATGAACTTTCAAAATTATACAGGGTGATCAGAAAACAATGTTAAACATTTCGTCCGAAAAATATCTTCTTATTTTTAAATAGCAACCAGCATTTTTTCAACTACATTTCACAAAAAATGCTATATGGACAAGCGAAGCAAAGTTTTGTAAAAATGGAATATTTAATCGAAACAATAGTCATTTTTGGTCGGAAGATAACATTCGAGTTGTTAGGGAGGGTTTGCTTCGTGGAGAGCAGTATAAGTGTTTGAAGCGTTCTTATGATGCTATTGTTCAAAGGGCCAAAAAGGATTTCAATGACAATTTAATAGCTACTTCATCAAATAAGTCAAAGACGGTTTGGAACATAATTAATAATGAACTATCCTGCAGCCTGGAATCCTCTGTCATGAGTAATATGCAGAGTATGTTTATTTATCCAACTGACGAATATGAGGTAAATGACATCATTGTCTCTATTTCCTGCAAATCTTCTTCAGGTATTGATGAGATCCCATACAATGTTTTAAGGTGTGTTGCACATATGATTTCCCCACCTTTGGCCACTCTAATTAATAAATCATTTCAAGTAGGTATTTTTCCTGAGGCATTGAAGATTGCTAAAGTTGTGCCAGTTTTTAAGAAGGGGGGCAGACAAGTTCTGACTAACTATCGCTTGATATCCGTCTTATCCTGTTTTGCTAAAATATTTGATGAAAAGATTATGTACTCGAGATTGACTAGGTTTCTGTGGAGTAATTCGTTACTGTCTACTAGCCAGTTCGGTTTTACAGGTTCCTCTTCTACCTCTGACGCTCTTTTTAAAGCCTTTCACCGTGTTTATAAATTATTAGATGAAGGGCAGGTCGTGGCTAGATTGTTCTTTGACTTAAGCCAGGCCTTTGATAGAGTGAATCATGATTTGCTTTTGTTGAAGTTGTCACTCTATGGGGTGAATGGCGTTACTCTTCAATGGTTTCAATCTTATTTAAGTAATCGAAAACATATCGTTAAGCTAAATAATTTTAATTCATCAGCATGTTCGTCACCATCAAATATTGTACAGGGAGTTCCACAGGGATCAGTTTTGGGTCCGCTGTTGTTTTTGGTATATGTTAATGATCTGCATACTGGCTTTAATATCAACGACATTTATCAATTTGCAGATGACACAACTGTTTTAATATCGGGTCATAACGTTGATGAAACAACGGACATTGGCAATATTTACACTAATAACATGTTGGAGTGGTGCGGTTGTAATGGATTAAAGTTAAACCATTCGAAAACTAACCTTATATCATTTTCATCTTCTAGACGTGAGCCTGACCACTCATTGTTGGTAAGGCTGAATTCCAAGTCTATACCAAATGGATCCAGTACTAAATTTCTGGGTTGTACTATTGATAACTTGTTAACGTGGGAATGCCACATAGCCTCTCTTTGTTCGAAGCTGTGTTCGTTGAATTATGCGATTTATAAACTGAAAGCGTGTGTCGATACTGAAGTATTACTTGCATTGTATCATGCACATGTGTTGTCTCGATTAAGATATGGCATAAACTTCTGGGGCATGTCTGCCTTTTCTACTCGATGTTTTATACTACAGAAGCGGATACTGAGAACGATATTTTCACTGAATAGAACTGATTCCTGTGCACCGATATTTAAGCGGAATAACCTTTTGTCTTTGCTGTCGTTATTCTTGTATGAGTGTGCAATGTATGTTTTTAATCATCGTGCTCAGTTTGTACGGAATGGGGATATAAATACGTATTACAACACAAGAAATACTAATGCTTTGAGTGTTCCCCTACACAGACTATCATTGTATGAGAAAAGCCCAGAGTACATATGTATTAAAGTATTTAATAAGCTGCCAACTAGTATAATGGGTATTGCTAGTGTTAGGTTGTTTGGGTTGACACTTAAAAGATTTCTAATAAACAGTTGTGTTTATAGTGTCAGGGATTTTCTTGTTGGTGTCTGAGTTGGTGGCATTGTTGTTGTCCACTGGTGGCCTTGTTCTCATGTATGTTCTATTATTATGATATATGATGTATTGTGATTCTGTTATATATTATTCTTTGCTTGTATATTTTGGCAATGGCCCATATCATATGATCAGTGGAAAATTTATTATTATTATTATTATCAGTGCATTTTGTGTTATTAAATATGACAAAACATTTGCATTGTATTTTTATGAAGAAAATTTAAATAGTGAGCGATTTATTATCATCTTAAGAAACGTCATAAATTTAAATTTAAATATACTGTCGGTAGAAGAAGCTCATAGTATATGGTTTCAGATGGATGGTGCACCAGCACATAGTACTAGAGCTGTTGAAGAAGTATTACACGAAATATTTTCTGATCGGTGAATTGGAAATAAAGAACCACGATCACTCGATTTAACGGCCCTAGATTACATTATTTGGGGCTACGTTAAAGATAAAGTGTATAGTATACCTGCTATCTCTAAAGAAGATATGATGGCTAGAGTGCGAGGTGCGTTCAATAATCTAGACGTACCGTCTAGATTACGTCACGCTGTATCATTGTACTAATGATACAGCGTGCCACACGTACCTACATTTTAAAAAGAATAAGAAAGTGTTTAGACAGAGATGGTGATGTGTTTAAAAACTTAATTTAAGATTATTAGAAACTATTATTAAGACTACTTCTTCTTGATATTGTCTAGTTTTCATTTAAACGTTTTAGGACATTATTAAATAATGACTTATTTTGTTTTTATTTATTTACATGAATTTCCATAGCCTCATTGGTTATACAAAGTAAAACTTTAAAGGAATATAATGAATGCCAATATAACTCTGAAACTAAGACGTTTAGTTATAGGGAAGTAAACATATACTGCCCCTAATTTTGAACGTGGATCCAATGAAGTTGAAAAAATGCAGGTTGCTATTTAAAAATAAGAAGATATTGGTATTTTTTGGATGAAATGTTTAACATTGTTTTCTGATTACATTGTATTATTTTCAGTTTATAATACCACATTTGAAGCAGTATTGTATTTTCCAAATTAATTACCTAAAATTATGTGCATGCATTCAATTATTGGAAATGTTGTTATGAGTAATAGCCTGCAGCTATCAATTTTTTTACAAAATTGAAATACTTCGAAAGTGGCTAACTACAGAAGCAATGTCTATTAGACAAATTAGCCTTAAAATTAAGGGCGAACTGCCGCCGTCAGTAAGATTCTTTGTAATTTTCTGTTTTGTGGAACAAATACAAAAAAAAGAAATATATTCGTGAGTTTTAGGTTAAATATATCTTATGATTGACTAATTATGAGAGGAACACTGAAAATTTAGGCTATGTGTATTCAGAAATAGGGCAAAACTTTGTAATTCAAGATTTTCTCAATAACTGTTTTGTAAATTAAGTTGAATTAAGGCTGTACTTTTACAGTAAGGTTTATTGAAGGTACCTAAAGCACGTTTTTTCCCCTTTGTGGAAAAATAATATAGAAAACATATGGTAAACTTGAGTCACTTTCTAGACTCCATCTATAAATATTTTAATAAGTTTTATAAAATTTAATTCTTTAGGTACCTCAGAAAAACCTTAAAATATTTGTTGGATTTTGTTTAAATAAAATCGCTGCAAGAATAACGGAGAAAAACTTGAATTTCTAACCTCTTGATTTCGGTAGTCGGCAGTTCCCCCTTAAGTCGGAAATACGAATCAATCATAAAAAGTGGGCTATTCCATTCAAAATAAGGAAGCCGATATCCAGAAGATTCGAAACTATTTTAAATCGAAAGAGCGTAACGGGAAACTAATAATTGCGCAATTTCAAAACTCAACTCTTTTTAGTTTTTTATATTGTTCTAACGAAATCTCGTCGTGATATACTCTGTTTAGTATTAAATATTATTAATTTAGGAAATGTATCTACGTTTTTGATATTATTTAAATATTCCTTTAAGGATTTTATAAAAATATAAATTAGACACTTTTAAATGTGATGTATGATCACGTGATTAAAGATAAACGTCAGTGTACTTTGGGGAAAGCTCCGCCCATTAGTATTATTACGTCAATGGTTTTTAGCAGTTATTTTGAAATTATAGGTATAAATTAATCAGCCTTAACCTAATATGAATTTGTAATTACAGGTTATTTATTACTGCTGTTTCAACATATCGCCAATGATATAGTTACGAGTATGATCAATATAATTATAAAATGATGTTTTATTGAAAATTGAAATTTAGTTACAACACTGGCGGTAGATGAAATGAACGAAGACTTTTCTAATTAGTCATTAAATTATGTGTAACATGCAAATCCGCAGTCTTTAAATATTATTTACTTAGATTTAATTATCTATTGGGAATAAACGGATTACAATTATTTACATCCACTGCACAGATTCAAAATATCTGTTTTTTGACGCCTTGAATTATTTTGTCCACAGTTTAATTAAAGGGCAGTAGACTTATATTGTCGCCTTGTCGAATTGCCGTTATAAGAGATACCTACTCTGTAGACTTAACGTGAGACAAAACCACAATGCACTCAGGGCAAGACCGAAAAATATACAGCGCCTGACTTGTGCCACTCGTTTCTTTTTCTTGATGATTTGAATAGATTAGTAGAAATGTAATGTCCCTGGTTTAAACAATACTTCTTCCTCAAGCTATACTTTTTATGAGTAGTGTGTGCTGGACTGAGATGCATCATCATATTGTGTGGACTATAGTGTACTGTGTATAGGCCGTATTTACCCCTAATACACCTCAACTATTCTTGCTCCCAAAAGATTCTCTTCGGAACCCCTTCCGGCATTACATCAAAAATACGTTTTCATTTAATATTATTTAAGAAGGTTAATATTGCTTTCTTACTTCTTAATTTGGTGCAATTGTGTTGCTGTTTGGGTTATTACATGTCAGGCTTTCTCGTTATGTAGTATCTTCTCTGTCATATTTATTTCTTCTTCTTCAGCTTCTTCTGCAACCGTGCTTTTTTAGGGCACGTAACCCGTCGGTCCCGGCTATTTGGCTTATCATCAGGCCATGTTAGGTACGCTCGCGTGGGCTGAAAACGACTAACATCTGACTTAAAGCCAAAAGGTACGAACTAGGTGCCACAAATTCTCGGCCTGATATACAAAAAAGAAACTTGGAACAATATAAGAATTTTTATTTTTCAATGTAATCTCCCCTAACTTCTATACATTTATTACAACGATTAATTAATAATTCGATACCCTTGTAAAAATAATCTGATGTTTTTCCGTCAAAATGTTCTATAACAGCTGCTTGCAACTCACAGTCGTCCTTAAAACTACGTCCCCTAAAGTCTTTTTTTTAAATTAGAAAACAAAAAAATCACAAGGAGCCATATCCGGACTATACGGTGGATGTTCCAATTCTTGAAAGCCGCATTCGCGGATGGCAGCTTGTGAAATGGCGGCAGTATGGACGGGAGCATTGTCATGCAATAATTGCACACCTGTTGTCAATTTTCCACGACGTTTTGCACGAATACTGTCCCTTAATTTATGCAATAAAGACGCATAATATGTGCCGTCCACATTTGTATTGCGCTCCTTAAAGTCAATTAACAAAATGCCCTCACAATCCCAGAATACTGTTCCCATGACCTTTTTCGTTGATTGAAGGTCATGCCATTCCATGGACTCCCTTTTCGATAGAGAATCGTAAAACAGAACCATTGTTTCATCCCCAGTGACAATGGACTCCAAAATCGGTTTTGCGTCGTCTCCTCAAATGTTTAAAAGCGACTACGTACATTCGACTCGACGTTCACGTTGGAGAGCAGAAAGAAGTCGCGGTACCCATCTAGCACTAATTTTATTCATACCTAAATGGTCATGGAGAATTCGGCAAACACTTGTTTCGGAAATGTTTGTTATCACTGCTAATTCCTTCACTTTCAAACTGTGATCTTCTAGCACTAAATGTTCAATAATTGAAATTTGTTGAGGCATTATCACTTCAAGTGGGCGACTCGACCGATCAGCATCTTCCAGGAATTCTTGTCCCAAACGGAAACATTTTGCCTACTTTTTTAGAGTTGAATACGAAGGAGATGTTGAATCACCGCAAACGCCGTCTAAACATTGTTTAATGTTCTATTAATTGAGTTAGCAGAAGGTTCTTGGTGGAACATTTTGTTAATAACTATTTTAAATAAAAATAAAAATAAAACTCTTGAAAACTTTCCACAATTTTTATTTAGTCTTTGCGATATATGTTTCGGTATCTTCATAACCATTTTTGAGCTGAACTAACAGGTCAATTTGTGTGAAGGGTGTTATATATGCCGTTGTGTTTATTGCCTCTTTGTACATAAATGTCTATTATGGGTGTGTGTGTTTGTAAAATCTGTGTGTGTGTTCGTTACTTGCTCTTTTCTTTGAATTGATTTTTTAATTTCTAACAAATTTAATTTCGGTCCTTTGTTCACATTATGCATAAGTTTACAACTATCTATATCGGGAAAATGGAGATTATCTATACAATGTTCGGCAAGGCCTGTATTTATAATATTATGCAATATTGATCTTTTATGTTCTTTTAATCTAGTTTCGATCTTTCTGCCACTTTGTCCGATATAGATAGCTTTACAGTCTGTGCAACTAATTTTATATACACCTGATTTGTCGGTAAGCTTAGTTCTTTCCTTGTTATTGACTAACATAGCACCTAAATTGTTTTTATTTATGTTAACTGTTTTGATTCCTATTTTCTTAAATATTCTGTTAATTTTATAATTAATATGTGGAATGTATTGTATAATGTGCCATTTCGTGCTGTCTTTCTCTATTATTTTAGGGTAAAAGTATATTTTGAGTTTTTCTCTTTGTTTATGTTTGATAATGTCGTCTACTATTTTCTCCTTATTAAATCCATTATTTCTAGCTATTGTTTTAATTATGCATAATTCTGTGTTGAAATCTTCTTCACTTAGTGGTATGTTAATTAGTCTGTAAGCGAAACTATGTAGAGCTGCTGTTTTTGTGCGCCAAGATTGTTTCGAATTAGCTGGTATGATCGTATCGGTGTATGTGGGTTTTCTGTATATACTGAATTTTAAATTTTTATTGCCTTTTTTGATAGTTAAATCTAGAAAGTTTAATTTTGTTTCTTTTTTTATTTCTATAGTGAATTGGATCTTTTCATGAATAGTGTTTAGATAAGTTAGGAAGTCGCGTACCTGTCCTTCACTACCTGACCATATACAGAAAATGTCATCTACATACCTGACCCAATGTTTTATTTGTTTGATGTATTTATTATTACTTTTAGTTTTATTTTTATTTAAAATAGTTATTGTTTAATGTGATAAGATGGCCCTTCTTTTGTTAAAAATTTAATGACCGCGCGGTACTCAGTTTTCGTTACTTCAGACATTTTCGTACGCTAGTCACGTTGGTTGGCTGGTTACTAAAAACTACTAGGCTTTGAACCATCATATTTGTAGTGTTCACCTCGCGTATGTGCATGAATGACGTGACGGAGTTTGAACAAGTTTGAACCTGTATAAGCCTGCCAGGCCGAGAATTTATGACGCCTACCTCGTATATTATTTCAGTTTATTATTCTTCCACAATGCAGAAGCACCACATCTGTTTTTCTCTTAACTTTTTCTTGGAATTGTACTGAAATATTCTTTGATTTTTTTAGAGTTTTTTTCGTTAATGGGACTCCTGGACGTTCCTTAGTCCAAGTTTATGACATGTAATATTATTAAATTATAAGTCAAAAGTGATGAACGAAAAACATATAGGGGCGAGTGGGGTAAGATGATGAAATGGGTAGGATGACGAACTTGCTATATCTCAGTAATAATTCAAAAGAAATACAGATTTCTGCCACAGTACAGTTATCTATTATACAAAACTTAAGTTTTATTTCGGTAGATGTCACTATTGTAAGCAAACTGAAACATCGTTCCGCGGTTCATTCCTTATAATATTTCAACTGCACAGAATAAGCATTTGACGCAAAGGAAAGGTATGTATGATCATAATATTTGAATAGCTATTAGATAAAGATATAGACGTGCTATTAGCGTAAAAGAAATAATTAATTTTTTAGTAGCACATCCTTTTTTACAAAAATTAGGTTATAGATACTGCGCAGGGCAAGTTGCCGAACCGAATTTGTCATCTTACCCCAATTCGTCATCTTACCCCATTAGTTCACAATCATAACTTTTCATTTTGTCTCTACCTATATTTTGGTAGACATTTCTTTTGGTTCTGACTACAACCATTCTTGCAATTTAAAGAAAGTTTTATTAATACAATCATTCAATGCTGTATTTTGTTTTGCTTTTATGTGCGATGTATTTATACTTTTACAGATGCCACGCACTTATAAATCTAGAAGTAACCGACGCTCGTGGTGTCAGGAAAGCTTAATTGCTGCCATGTATGCTGTCCAAGAAAAAGGTTAGTCATGCAGCCGAGCAAGTATTTCGTATAATATTCCAGAGCGAACTCTAAAACATAATATTGGGTTACCTATCCATGGAGTCCGATATATAAACACTTTTAACGAAAGGCAATGTTCAGAATTACGAACTTATATTAAGGATATGAGCAATAGAGCTTTCGGCTTAACAGGTACAGAGGTGATAAAATTAGCTTATGCATCGCAGTATCAAACAATATAAAACATCGATTTAATAATAGTAAAAAAATTGGCTGGCAAAGACCGGCCTAAGCCTTAGAACGCCGGAGTCTACTTCATTTGGATGACTTATTGTTTTTAATAAAAATGCAATTAATGTTTTCTTTGATATATTGAAATAGCAAATATTGACATAACTTTAGTCCTGATCGATTTTATAACGCGGATGAGTCTGGCTTATCGACCGTA
Organism: Amphimallon solstitiale; assembly: GCA_963170755.1. Classification (NCBI taxonomy): domain Eukaryota; kingdom Metazoa; phylum Arthropoda; class Insecta; order Coleoptera; family Scarabaeidae; genus Amphimallon; species Amphimallon solstitiale. The sequence goes on along the minus strand of OY720676.1, from coordinate 79,832,821 downwards.
CCAACAAACCTCCCAAAAGTTTTGTCCCCCATTGGAAGTCTATAGGTGTCATCTGGAAAGCGCGGAAACAATACAACTGTAGTATGTGCAATGAGTGCTTAGGGTTCTTACATTCCCCCATTCTTAGTATACGGACGCAAAAGAATGAAGCCGGAATTACTCTACGGTGCACCACCAAATATCGTTGGAGTCGCACACTCGTCTGATTGGATCACTACAGAGAATTTCGTAAAATATTTGCAACATTTTGCAAAATATGCACATCCGAGTCTAGAAAGGGCAGTGCTGCTAATAGTAGATAATTACGTGTCTCATAAATACTTAGCAGCAATCGATATTTGCCGAGAAATGGGAATTGTGATGTTAGGATTACCACCACATAGCACTCACAAGCTCTAGTCGTTAGATATCTCCTTTTTTGGCCCACGAAAGGTTTTGTATAGCCATGAATGTGACTATTTTATGACAAATAATCCGGGAAAACCATAACCGACAAGGATGTAGCAGCTATTTTTGGTAAAGCATATAAAGCGGCGAGTGTAAAGAATGCTTAATACCAAAAATGTGGCATCGAACCTTTTAACCCAGGAGTCTGTTCGGAAGATGATTTCGCACCATCTGGAGTGCCTGAGAAAGAGCCAGAGATAACACCTGTAGGTGAAAAGCATTTATCCTCAGACGATACAGCAAGTACCTATACTATTCAAAAAACCAATATCGTAGCAACATCTTATAAACACTTGCACAAGATTAAACCATTACCGCATTACGATCAGCCTACTTCTGTGCGAAAAAGGCAAAAAGCTTCAATATTAAGAAGAAGTAAATCAAGAACAAACGGACTAGATATTGAAAAAAATAAAAGAATTTCAAAAGGAGCAACAACTATAAAAGCAATTCTAGGGACGAAAATTGAAGCAAGTAGGTCTCAATCAGTAGTTGAAGCCATATGATCTACTTCCACAGCAGGTGCAATGGACTCCATTACTAAGGAAGATAATGAAAACATCTATTGCCCATTATGCATCACGAAATATGTAGATCCTCCAACAGAAGATTGGATTATGTGCAATAATTGTCACCTATGGTGGCATGACAATTGTACAGACCATGAAAGCGTCTGTGAATTTATTTGTTACCTTTGCATTTAACTGCCATCTTAGCGATTGTCATTTTACCCGACCTATGGGGTAAGATGACCAAACTGCAACTGATTAGACTTACACATTAACGTGAATGTTATGTTTAACTTCGTACATTTTCTAGGTAAGAAATGTTATGCTAGTTAAGCTATTATTTTATGCAAATCTGAAACTTCTATAAGCAAGTATGGCAGTATTATAAACCTTTTCCTTTAACTTCGTCATCTTTATCCCACTCTCCCCTAGAACTCTTGTTGATTTATTAGGGAACATATGCTGGTCTAGTTAGAGGGGTGGACAATTTTCTGTTAATTGCAATTGTAAAATTTAATGAATGATCCACTGAATATTAGTTCACAGTTTTTCATGCAACAGTTAAAGAGAATGAATATGCAGGTATCTATTTGATTTCGTTCAAAATATAAGTTAGTGTTTAACAATATACACTTACTTGGTCGGGTCTTAGTCCTGGCGGTACCCACGTGTATTCTTCTAGCGCGCAGCCCGAGTCATCATCAGACTGGGAGTGGCGTTGTGGATCATTGTTGGCGGGTGCAAATGGGGATGCTTTCCCCAATAGTCTGTCGGCGGCGTCGAGAGAGGGTAGTTTCCCACCGGGTGACGGCAGAGCAGGCGGAGATAGGGACGGATTTAGGGCTCCTTCACTAGTTGACATACCGCTTTCGGTCCACGGGCAGTTACGATAAACCTGCCTGAAACAATATTAATCTTAGAGTTATTTTAACACTTTCAAAAGTAAATATCAAAATTAATAGTTATTAATTACCACAATTAATCATTTAATGTTCACAATTATTGAAATATTTAGAAGTAGTATACAATATTTTATAAATGTATTACATATATCATATACCTACTGCAAACAAAGTATATTTTTCTTTAATTCCAAAAAGAAGAAAATTCAGTATCGAGTAGGTAATAGAATTATTGAAATTATTGCCTTTATTAAATATAAAAATAAGAATAAAGTTATTTTTAGTCTTCTTCCGCGCTCCAGAGTAAGCGCTTCGACACCGCTTTCTTCGATAAGTGTTTCAATCAGCAATGAAACTATACAGGGTGGTTCACCGGGAACTGAATCGATCGATTGAATTGAATTTTAGACACTATACTAAAGTCGATGGGCGCCATTTACCTAAAATATTTCCAAGATGGCGGCACTTCGGGCTATGCCGGAATTAGGCACCAACTTCCTAATTTTAAGTAGAATAACCTGTATATTGTCAGGTTTTTAGATTCTACGTGAAATTCTAAATATATTTCATGTATAATGTCATATATCTAAGTGTTACCCTTTTTGACTTATTGAAATTTTTATGTTAAATTTGACGTTTGCTGGCAGAAAATCAATAGCACTTTTTCCATATAAAGATGAATATATTATTTAATTTGAAGTAAATTCTCACAAATAGATGGATTAATTAAACACTATTTGTATAAAATTGTTGCAATTATTAATACAGAGTGTGCGAATTATACGCCTGAAAAGCGGCAACTTTTATCATTTTATCTTATTCTGCATTAAAAATAAGGATAACTTTGTATAAATATGTCTATTATAAAAATTGGTAGTTTTCGAAATATTGGCAAGTTAGTGTTTTTATCTTCTACAATACATACTGTTTGCATTATTTCTTTTTTCATTAGTTAGCCATGACAGTGTTTACGAAATTATAAATTATCATTCGTTCAAGAAAAGTCATTTACCTTATCATTATTTCAATAACGATAATTATTTAAATTTATTTATTATTTATGGGGAATATAATAAAGTTATGTCAAGAACATGTGATACATTTGCATTACACACTGATGTAATTAGTTGCAATTCCAGTTTTATGAAAAGTTGCACGAAAATTCGCGTTCACACTATGCAATTTGTTGCAGCAATTTATCGCATATGAAAAGTTGCACTAATACGTGCAACTTTTCATATGCGTGTTCTATTTTCTGAAGAAATTGCATGCGAGTTTTTGGTAAGTTTTACGCTGCGAACCTGTCTTATGAAATGTACCAAAGGACATGTTTTATTATTCATCACTATATACATTGAAAGTAATGATGACATATAATTATTTCATGCTGGTAGTACCACAAAAAAAAATTGCATTTGTGAAAAATTCAGTGTGAACCAACCGTGCAACTCTTAAAAATTGCACCGTTCATGCAACTTTTCACATGCGATAAATCGCTGCAACTCATTGCATCAATGTGAAACCCTCTTAATACTTTTAACGGTATTGGTAGATGGTTTCCGTTTTTGCGGATATCGAGTTGCAAATGTATCACATGTTCTTGACATACCTTTATTCCCCATAAATAATACATAAATTTAAATAATAATTGTTTGCATAATTTAAGCGCCCGACATAACTTTTCTTCAACGAATGACAATTTATAATTTTGTAAACACTGTCATGGCTACCTATTGAAAAAAGAACTAATGCAAACAGTATGTATTGTACAAGATAAAAACACTAACTTGCCAATATTTCGAAAACTACCAATTTTTATAATAGACATCCTTATTTTTAATGCAGAATAAGATAAAATTATAAAAGTTGCCGCTTCCCATTTAAAAAAATTGTCTTTTGGCAATTTATCCAAATTCGTTTTCAGGTGTATAATTCGCACACTCTGTATTAATAATTGTAACAATTTTATACAAATAGTATTTAATTAGACCATCTATTTGAGAGAATTTACTTCAAATTAAATAATAAATTCATCTTTATATGGAAAAAGTGCTATTGATTTTCTGCCTGCAAACGTCAAATTTAACATAAGAATTTCAATAAGTCAAAAAGAGTTACACTTAGATATATGACATTATACATGAAATATATTTAGATTTTCACGTAGAATCTAAAAATCTGACAATATACAGGCTATTCTTTTTAAAATTAGGAAGTTGGTGTCTACTTCCGGCATAGTCCGACGTGCCGCCATCTTGAAAATATTTTAGGCGAATGGCCCCCATCGACTTTAGTATAGTGTCAAAATTTTAGATCATTCCTAGCTACAGTTTTTCCACAATCGATCGATTCAGTTACCGGTGAACCACCCTGTATAGGAAAATATGTATATTAAAAAAAAATTATTTTCTAAATTTTGATCTGATTTAGTTTTTATTGCAAAACGGGTCTTACTTAATTAATAACCCTCGAAAAAATACAATCAATCGAAAATGTTTTTCTGAGTTTTACCTGCAAATAATAAATGTTGAATGCAAAAAATAAGAAGAGTACTCATTTGAATAATTTCTGGAGAATGTGCGTTTATTACGTAGGTACCCTGTTATTTCCTAAATCTTTAGCAACGTTCTTTTATGAAAGGACATTCATTAAAGTGGTACACGTTTATGCTTTGCTCGCAGACTCCATAATATACAGTTATCGCTTGAGCATGACTCACAGAGCTTTCTCTTTCGTTGTAAATGATTATATCGTCTTGGGAACTCGTTACTATTTTTTATAATTGTTTATATTTAGCTCTTTAGTCACAAATACTTGGTTGCAAGGTTCTATTTGTTTCATATAATGGGACACACAATAAAGCCTGTTATGGTTAGGTCAATGAATATAATATATACATTGTGTCTGGGATCTAATTAGTCGGGTTGAAATGTGCAATTTCTGTACATCAAGAATTATAGGAATAGTAAGAGGCCGAAATAGTCAAATTTTCTTATAACTTCTTTACGGTAGTAACTACATCATTTTTAATTCAATCGTCTTAGATTCCTTCTACCATCTTTCTTTATAAAATTTTAATTCCGGAATTTAATTTTCCAGATATATATTAGATATATGCCTCCTTCTCCAGCGTTTTGAGAAATGTCGGTAAGTAAGCTACTCTATATTATCAATTTGACATAGGATTTCCATCTATTTTGTTTTTACTTTATTATTTACATTTCCAACATGTATCTTCTGAAGATTATTATTTATCTCACATTTGACAGTATAAAATACTTTTATCATCATTTATACAAAAGTACAAGAAGAAATAACGACGAAATCTATATTCATGTCATAAATTTCTATATGTTTTATTTACCGACAAATTTAGAACAGCATTCTAAAAATGGGACACATATCTAAAATAAAACAAGGTGGGATAGACAATCCATTTTAATTTCTCTTGGAATGACTTATCGACTTTAACCAAAATTGTATCTCTTGCAATAAATGAGATACACCGTACATACTTTATTAACTTGTACTGCTCCTATCCTTTCGAACAAAAATGTAGTATGAAGTGCTTTTAGAAAAACCTCTATTAAAATTATATAAACTAATAGTACTGCCAACTTAACAGCCCTCTGCGATAACTCATTTATTATTATTAGGCGCGCTGCTTACGGGCTGATGTAGTATATTTCCGTCATAATTCACACAAAGGGGAGCCAATCACTGACCCCTGCAGTTTGTATTTCTATAAGTAAATCTCACTCTAAGTTCTCTCAAACGGCACGATCTCCGGTCTTCAAATTATACACACATTTTACTATATCTAAGCAGGACTTGACGTGCCTTGAAATTAATATAAATTTTCATGTAATGCTATACAGAAATAATGTCTAATCAAATTAGTAAAAGCTTTATAAGTAACAAGAAAAAGAATTGTCCATTAATAAGGGCAACATTTATAAAAATAATTAGCTGAATCTTTCTAATTTTGAGATTTATCAGTTAGTAATTTTTTTCTTTAATAGTAAATTATATTTTTTAATTATAAAATAAAATAAGCTTTGAGAAGAAAATTCCCACCCTAGTTTTCTAGAAAATAATTCTGGGATTACAGTAGTAGGCTTTGATCAGAATAAATATGATAATCACTGGTATTGATCGACAGACTTAAGGCTGGACGCCCGCTTCAAGCTGAGTTCGATTTGAAATAGGCGTACCACTGTTTTCTTCGTGCAAATGTAATAAAAGACAAATGTTTAAGGGTCCGCGTGCTCTGTCTTATGCTGAGGAAAAAGATAGAGAAAAGAACTTGTCACCTAATCTAATCTGCCTGTAATTTATGGCTGCGTTGTGGTCTCAGATAATCGCCGGTTGGCCGACACGTTTGCAGTCGGGAAGCAACCCCCCCTAAATTAGATAATCTATATTTTCTCAAACACACAAAAAAGGTGAAGCTGAATATGTAAAATCACCTGCCGGATTCAAATTTTGAGTTGGAAAATAAAATCGAAATCGCAAAAAGGTCGAAAAATCGTTTTTTTGTGTAAATTTTAAAATTTTCATTTTCTTCAATTTTTAATACTTATCTCGTGATATCTTAGCAATGCAGAGAGCTAGGGATCTGTTTTTTTTAAAGGTTATACCCTAAAGTATTTGGATGATACTAGTGTTTTCGATTTTTCTTTATGGTGTGTAAATTTTATAAAAAAAAAAAAGTTTTAGTAGACGACCAATTTGTGTAACGTATATTTCAGCTATCGAGTAACTAATCTTATTTTTCAGAATTTACCCATATATATGTGAAACAAAATAAAGCCAACATTCCAAAATTATTTTTTGTGCAAGAAATAAATTTCTAGATCGTTTCAGAAGCAAATTATTGCGAGTCAAATATAATAATTATACTCCCAGCCCGCAAGCCGTGTGAGTCCTAACATGCGCTTCTAGCAGGTATAGCGTTAGGGACGGGAAGAGATATTGCTTTTACTTTCTGATACGTAGTATAAGGAAGTATTGTGACGCTGACATTGTATATGTACACTATATTGTAAAGAAAATATCAACGGTTTCGATAAAATAATGTCCGAGTAACGATTACTTTCTTAACAAACACCGATCTCAGAAGTATTTTGCAAACTGCGTAGAAACTGCCCGAAATGGTAGGCGGAGCTACCTCTCGACACAATGTGCGAGCGTACCACATACTCTATTTGATTTCAGTGAATTTCGCCCAAATTTCAAAATTTTGTTTTCCGTTTCGTGACCTTATTTTTAAAAATTAAGAAAAAATAAAATTTATGTATTGCTGTTGAGTGTTACATAATGTTAAATAAAGGCTTGTTTTTTGAAATTTCTTACATTTTTATTTTTATTTAGGGCCCTTTGGACAATTTCGAAGAAATTACGATTTATCCATTGAAAGGCGTTGTTTTCTTAAATTAGCGTGTAAATTCGGTAAGGTTTTCATGAAAAATACGATTAGGAAATGGGAAAAACGATTTCGAGGCCGGGCGTACAGCCTTAAAGGAATAATGTAATTCGAAATTGAGCACAGTAATAGCTGTGTTTGTTACAATAATACGTAACAAGCTGTACATTATAGATGTAATGTTTTAAAGCACATATTATACGAAGTTTTTCAACTCGGGTTCGTCAACGTGACGCAGCTGGTTTCACCTCCTTGCTTTTAATAACGATGTTTACAAGTTACGATATGTCTGTATAAAATCAATTGCTCTATTGCGGCAAATGTAGACAATATTGAAGGGCGGGCTTTTGTGCCGAAAATATTTTAGTAAAATCGTAAGCGCTATGTGTAGCAGGACGATCTATTGTTTACTTTTATTAGTTACATGTGTTCTATTGAGTAAATATTCCCCGTTCACATCCGTCTCGAGACACTCTGGTGGATAAGGGATTTGCCTAGGCTAAAATTCGACTCCGATGCAAAATTTGCAATGGTTACTGTCATGACCAGTAAAGTCCCGCGTAGTAAAATATGTGTCGTTGGATACACATAAAGCAGGTGTTGCTGGCTCTGCGAATGCATATGAAATATTTCAGAATGCAGAAAATATTATTTGTACCCTGATGTACGATGAAATCAAGACCTATTTGTATTTTGGTGTCAGTAGATGGAACTGCGATGTTAAAGGAAGCAATATTGCAAATCTTTTGGTTGGGGTGATGGAGAGCGACAAGACATGATCTACACATCTATTTGCATATAAAAGACTCGAAAGAACTAATGCAGAATCCATGTCACATAACGTGATTTAATGTTTCAAATCGCTGTGGGGTGAAAAGCATTATAAAAATAAAGAAAAAGTGGTAGTATTTGTAACAGGTGCATATATGAAGGCGGCTGATGTGCTTTTAAATGATAGGTAGTATGGCACATATTACATGTTTTACACAGGCTCTTTATCGAGTATAAGAGGAAGTTAAGAAACCCTACCCGAATTCAGATAAATTGTTATCTTCCTGCAACAAACTTGGGAAGGCACCTACACGTACCATTTATTTCGTGAAAAACTGACACATGTGCCATTACCACCAGAATTTGTTGTCACGCGCTGGGGCACATGGATACAAGCAGCATCCTATTATCACATATAGTTTGACGACGTTAAAACTGTATCATAGCTACTGTACCCGAATGGTATTGTTTGTATTTTACAAGCTCAACAAACATTTATGGCCCAACTTTTTATGGTTATTTAGCCAATATTCATGGGCATTGTTCTAGAATACCTGTTGCCAGCCGCGATTTAGAACTTACTTCGCAACCCACAATATTCTATAACTAATGCCATGAACATTGAGTTGTTTACTGGTAAAGAAGTAGATTTTTCCGAACCGAGGATAAATGTGTGGGCACTAAAATTTTTTATGTACTTTAAATATGCTCCTTTTACAACGGCCGATGTTCAACGGTCGTTTTCAATGAATAAATCAATTACCGTGACTGACTATTATTATTATATTATACCTGAGCATATGGAACAATTAATACTGATTTATTATCATATGGGCTCTCAACGTGAACAGTGAACACTCAGAATCTGTGATATGATATGAGAATATGTTTTTACTCTTTCTGTTTCTCGATAAGTATTTTGATTCGCGTGTGAAAAATATCAAATCGGGATTCATGATGTCTTTGATGCGGCCCTGACACTGACGTCATGTGCTTCTGGCTTCCGATCTATAGAGAGATAGAGAAGGGGGAGGGGTGGGGGAGGGGGAGGGATGGGGGGAGGGGTGAGAGGGAGAGAGAGAGGGAGGCACAGATAGGGAGAGAGAGAGAAACTACGTTTTGTACAGAACTTCATTTCGCACTGTTTTTGATCACAAAAATCTAACATACCCTTCTACATGTTGGCAGATAGAGTACGAATAAAAATATCAAAACAACATAGTAATTACTGTAAAACATTTAAACTGTTATCCACATGTTTTACCGGCAGCAGACATGTCATACAGAGTACCAATTTACACTGACGACAAGAGGCGAAAGTCGATATCGATAGTACATAAAGTGTCGTTATAAGTATCAATTACGTACTGATGCTGAAGTTTGTTTCAAATTCTATTCCACTTTCTGTGCAATCATGCATGGCAATTTAAATAAATTATACGCACCAGAATATAAAATTCGCGTTCTGTTATGACAATGATGGCAAATACTTTTGACCGGTGGTATAATTTCTATGAAGTTCCAAGAAATATTAAATAAAGCGAACCTAGAATTTATTTTTACTACTGTATCGAAATTACAATTATCAGCAATTTTCTTCTCCATCTTGTGAATATACTTAAGTACTTCAGCAAAAGACTTTTTATTCTAAATAATGAATAACTAAACTATATAGTCGACCTCTAGTAAAATCATGCATTCGTTCTGTCTCTATCTTCTGGAAGATAAATTGATAGTTCTTTGTATAACAACTGTGTGGATACATGTGCCTCTAGGGCATGCGTGCCTATGTTAATGTGCCCAGTACAGGGGTATATGTACAAGGATGTTTATAATAAATGCCTCTGTTTATTTCTTCTATTAGGCAATGTTTGGGGTAAAATTGTACAGACTCTAATGTAGCAGATAAAATTCAAATTGTTGTATTCAGTTTAAATGCATCTCGATTAGCTAGAAGTAATTCAAGTTGCAATTCGTCTAAGATTTATTATATTAAAGAAAACAAAAGCAAATGTAAAAGCAAGTGGAAGTGGATACAACTGGATATCGTGTTCTTATTTTTTCGAATAAGGTACAGTTAGGATTGCTTTTTATTATATGAGCGTGGATAAACCGTTTCTCTTCATTTTTGAATGAGAATAATACCTACAATTAGTATTTATTGAAACACATAAAGGTTGCATTTCTGTCAGTATCTTATATACATTATAATAATGAGACTTTACCGCAACGTGCATGAAGAAATGAATGATTGTTTCACATAAAATACAATTTACATATTGTAAAATTTTAATGTTGAATAGGACTATTTAAGTCTTTTAAAAATAAAAATTAAAAACATAACGAACCTTAATGATATCTTACAATGTTACAAAATAAGTATTTACTAACATTAATTAAGATGTACTGTTGTGTGTCTTAAGAAATAAAAATAAAAACAAAATAAAACCTATCATTTTAGATACTCTTGTGCTTTTGTAGTAGTTATTATTTGTGTTTGTTTGTCTTAAGAAATTGAATATTGTTCTTTACCATTTACACCTCCTTTTCTTTGTTCTTTTATATTTGTTATATTGTTTTCACTGTGAAATTTTATGACAATAAAGTTTTTCTTCTTTGTTATTTATGTATAAATTTGAGAAAGCAAATTAAAGCATAGATATCTAAAAATATTATAATACGAGTGACTCGGGTGCGGTAGATAGTACAAAAACAAAGGCTGTTATTGCTGAATAGGTTTTGATATATAATGGGCCATCGAAATGATTAATATGGCCGCTTCTATGATTTTGCGATAAGTTTTACGAAGCGCCACAGAATGTTTAAAAATTTTGAAAATAATATTATTTTTGCTGTTAATACCTTCTGTACTTTACTTGGCACAAATATAGAATAAAATTATTCATGACAAAAAGCTTTCTTAAGTGTAATATAAAATATATGTTGTGTGACATATTTTTCTTTGCTTACGCAAAGTTAAAAATTTGACTGTTTGGAAGATTGCGAATATATTATACCTTGAAATATACCTACCAGCTACCAGCTTGGGTCAATCGCTCTGTAGCAGTGTGGGACTATGGGATATAATTACATATTAATAAATTAATAAAGGTAATATTTGGCTACACACTTTATTTTAAATTAACATTAATTTAGCAAAATGAAGTTTGAATTCTGCGTACTCTATGCCAGTACCGTTTAAACCAACATATATGTCAGTCTTTGATACAAAAGAAGTAATACATCTTTATTACTCTTCCAGAGATGACATTTGACAAAAATTCTGATGAAAATGTAATGCGCACGCATGCCACCGCTTCAGGCGCTGAGATAAGCCACTTCGAGTGATACATGCACTCATATGGAACTTATTATACTGGGCCAAAGCTGTGGGTAGAGATCGCGTCAGTAGCGCGAGCTGGCCTCTTCAGACGCTTACTCTCGCTACTTGTGGCGCTCCTGCGCGACTGTGGCTTTGTTAAGGTGGCTACACACATGCAACAAAACATCGTACTGAACTCCGACGCGCAACATTCCTTGGTGCGCGATGAAGTTGGGGTGTGATGACGTTTTGAGGTGCAACAGAATATCGTCGCGCAACATCAACGCGAACATAATGCCGTCCCATAATCAGCCAGGCCCGTCCAGACATGCGAAGATGTGGCGCAACGTGAACGCGCAACATTTCTTTGATGCGACGGCAGAAAACCGACAAGTGATGGGACGCCGTTATGTTGCGATGTTGCGCTGTTGCACTGTTGCGTGGTTGCGTCCACACTTGAGACGCGACGGAGTTCGGTACGATATTTTGTTGCATGTGTGTAGCCACCTTTAGCGGACCATTGCTTGTTGTGAAGCTTATTATACTACACAGCGTCACCATTCCGTCATAAGCTTTGGCGTGATTCTGGACTCAGTCATCCCTTGACGTTGTTTGAACTGATTGTAGGCTAAAAAATTGCTTTCAATATGCCGACAACTAATAATATTTCTCAGTGGATTATCATGCTTCTTGACAATTTTAATGTAGAAGATTTCATCTGTTACATTGAGTTAGAACCAGCAATTTTGGACTCTCCGAAACCTAAAAAGTAAATGCTAATCTCTCCTTTGCTGAAATAGTGTTCCTGTAATTTGTGTAGGGTTTTCTGATGTCTTCTTCTATGTTTTCTAAAAGTTTATCAAACGATCGTTTCGACATACGGAAGTACCCAATAAACTTGTTGTCGTTTTCTCTTAAATCGTCATACAGAGTATGAAAAACACCTTTTGTGTGCCTTCCTAATAATAAGGGAAGCTATGCTAGAGCCCTATTCTGTCTGCGTTTCCTTCTTTTCAGTAAGAGAAGAAAGCACAATTCATTTTCTTCAATTGACGAACACATTTTGAATACTAAAAGGAATGAAAGCATGACAAAGCCACACGGAAGTTAGTCCGGGCCATTACTATATATTGGATGCGCCACAGCTGTGGCCAGCCCGGGCGCTTTTACTGTAGCGCGCATTCACCACTGGAATGACTCTGTATAATAAGGCTCTAAGATTTTATTCTTTTCACTTACTTATACATTTTCTTCATCTGGTGTGTATTCCAATAAAACGTTAGGGCCTTATTATACAGAGTCACTCCAGTGGCGAACGCGCGCTGAAATAAAGACGCCCAGGTTGGCCACAGCTGTGGAGCATCCAAGCTATAGCACTGGTCCGACCTGCTTCCGTGTGGCTTTGCCATGATTTCATTCCATTTTTAGTATTCAAGATATCTTCGTCAAGTAAAGAAGATGAATTGTGCCTGCTTGTTTTACTAAAAAGAAGGAAAAGCAGACAGGATAGGACTTTAGGAGTGCATTCCTTATTATTAAGAAGGTTCTCAATAGATGTTTTTTCATGTTTTTCTGTATGACGATTAAAGAGAACATGACAACAAGTTTTTTGAGTACTCTTGCATGTCAATACAATGAATTTTTAGGAATCATTGAAGGAGACATCAGAAAACCCTACACACACTATAAAAACGCTATCTCAGCAAAAATATTTTTAGCATTGCTGGTTCTAACTCAATGTAACAGATAAAATCTTCTACATTGAAATTGTCAAGAAGCGTGATAATCCACTGAGAAATATTATTAGTTATCGGCATTTTGAAAGCAGATTTATAGCCTACAATCAGCTCAAGCAACGTTAAAGAGTTTCAGGAGTGAAGTCAAGGCTAGTGACGGGAACGGTGGAGGTGTGCAGTGGTTCAGTATAATAAGCTTCATAACAAACAATGGTCCGCTACCAAAACCACAGTCGCGCCACAAGAAGCGAGGGTAGGCGTATAGAGTGGCCACTCACGGGAGAGACGCGACCTCTAGCCCAGCTTTGGCCCAGCATAATAAGCTCCATATGATTGCATGTATCGCTTGTTTGAGCATCTGAAGCGGTGAGGAGGCACCTATGATTTAATTAGATTTAGTTTATTATGTGAATTACGTGAATAATTTCACTTTTACAACATTAATGCTAACCAGGTTCTACCTTTTCTTTTGTATTCGTTAAGGATATTTAATCCATTTAAAATGTTTTTCTACTCTCATCTCTAAGGCTCCTCGATAGTGGATCTGTGAATAGTTGAAAAATAGCAGATTTTTGATGCAAGATATATTTGTTGATTTTAAATTTGGAGAAAACCTTTCATCGTCAACTTATGCAGAATTTAGTAATCTACCCCGCTGAATAATCAAACTTAGAAAAGAATTATCTGATTAAAAAAAATTAATTAATATGTCAAAATATTTAAAACAAGTTTTCTCAAAAATCCTTTGCAGTACATTTGTTTGCTTTAGTTCACGTTAAAAAATGTATAAAAAGCTTCCCCGCTCTGCACTTATTCTTCGTTCAACTATTCTTTACTTTGTTTTAAATGTATATAAAATAAATTAAAATTAGGCAACCCACATTACAATGAATGCTATTCTGGTAAAAATCTTGGTTACGGTTACAAATGTGTAAATATTTGATCATAAATGAATTTTTATTTGCTTAGATATTGAGTTATTATTGCAAATATTTATTATATATTCCCTATGTGTAATAGGTTCTCGGACATCCATGGCTTATTAAATTATGTGCTATGCAACCAATATTACATTTCCGATTTACTAGCGAGGACCCTTAAAATGCCATTTATCACGTATGTTTCCATGACGCTAAGTGATCTTTGAAATAAATCTTGACAAGCTATGCATTCGTCCGTTTCAGCTACGGGTGAACTTAAATATTATAAGATGTAAATAGAATGGTAAAAAGAGCGTTAAATATTCAGTAATTTTTAATATTGCTTCTATATACAGGGTTATGATAAAGTAACGCACAAAATTCATAAAACGTACAATGTTCATTTTTGAAAAAAATGCAAAAACACGTCAAACAGTTTATTTTATTCCGCGTCTTTTTCATAAGACAAAAAAATAAAACGTCAAATTTGTGAAAGTTATGACGTCATCAATATTTTTTTTAAATATGAAGCTTGGTTTTTTTTTTACTTTATTTGCATTATAAATAATTGAAGTAGGGGTCACATAATAAAAAACTGAGAGAATTAATAAAAAACAAAATAAACTTATAAAATATTGATGACGTCGTAACTTTGACAAATTTGACGTTTTATTTTTTTGACTTATGTTAAAAGACGCGCAATAAAATAAACTGTTTGACGTGTTTATGCATTTTTTTCAAAAATGAACATTGTAAGTTTTATGAATTTTGTGCGTTACTTTATCATAACCCTGTATAAGACGTTCTCTTTTCGATCAATATTTGACCTCGTTTTTATTGCTTGTCAAATATGAAAGTTTTGTAAAGATATTGCTATTAAACACTAATTAATAGATGAAATTATCCGTTTCATTTATCAAACTTTACAGTCCGGTTAATTATAATTTGATTATTATGATAATTATATATGTATTATGGTTTTGAAATAAAAATTAACAGAGCTAGTTACAACATATTCGACAATAGAAAATATTTTACATTAGTAGAATTGTTTACGTAATTTATAATTTTTGATTGAAATTATATTTGTTTAAGGCCGATGACTTTGCAATTTAAGACAAAATAAAAAATGTCAAGTAAATGGTCGTAAATTATCTTGTTATTATTTGTTATGTTAATATCTGTTTGCGTTTTGCAGCAAGGGATACCATACTTAGCTGCTGTCATATATTCAACCCGAACAAACACGCGATATTGGTAAGTACTTACGAATATCTTCACGCAGAAGAGAAAATATTTATTTAGAACTTAAGATATCTTGTCATTCGGAAACCGTATGTAAGGTAGATTTTAAGAGAATAGCTGCAATATTCATAGCCGCCATAAATACCTCCTCTTTTAGAAACAATGAACCAGTTAAGTGTCCAGTAGGTACAGTAATTTTCTACTGAGTCGTATATATCGTCACTATATGCGAATCTACATAGGATGAATAAATACGTTTTTCTTTAAAAGTAAATGTAGTTAGAACGTAATGCATTGATTTAGGTACATTTTAAATAATATTAGAAGAAGTAAGAATAATAATAACAGATTCTAACGATAATCCTTTTTTTTTATTACACTATGAATCTACAGCCGATATACATACAAATTTTCAAAGTTTATCATTTTTTAACTTAAAAAATTAAATGACTAAGCTGGTACTGATTGCAATATGCTGAACATGAAAAACGGTTTTATTAAAGGAAGATAAATGGGCTACAGCGTCAATAAAAACGCTATTTAATAATACTTAGAAAGCCACAAGTTCTACAAACGGAGAAGTCATGGAAAATTTATATGAAGCAATACGAAGTTTTCAAAAAAAAAAAGATGGCCTCAGCCGCACCATATTTAAACCTTTGCCGTGAATATGTCAGTTTGAACAACTGTGAGGCACACTGCAGTTTAAACTCGCATATTTGAGGCAAAAATTATCTACCAATGATGTTAAATGGATTGCAGAAACTTTATACATGATAGCAAAACATGTCACTTTCTCAGAAAGTAGTAAAACGTAGCTGTTGACATTTGTAGGGTTAATAATAGAGTTTACGGGGATCATATATGTGAAATATGAACGTATACAAAGTGTGGTCAAGAACTATGGTGACTAATTTTATCTCCTTCAAAGTACTCTCCTGGGCATGACTCGCATATCCCAACCTTAATACCATGATTCAGAACATTTCTGGAGGGCTTCTTTCGAAAGGGCCTTCAGCTGCCCCATATCGGGAATGGCGTCAAAACGTTTTACTTTTAGCATGATTTTAATTTTTGGAAAAACCCAGAAATTGTATGGTGCTAAATCCGGAGAGTTAGGCGGATGTGGTCTGACAGGAGCCTTTTTGGGGACAAAAATTCGTGGATTACAAGCGAGGTATGGCACGTTGTTGTGATGAAGAGGAAACTATTGGCCCGTTTTTCTGGTCTCCTTTTCCGTACATCGTATGACAAATGTTACAGTACCTCCTTGTTATTCGGAGTTTACAGTTGTTCCTCTTGCAACGGACTCTGATCGCGCTATACCCTCACTATAAAAAAAATAATGAGCATAACCTTAACGTTTGAAATTGACTGACTTGCCTTTTTAGGGCGAGGAATTTTGTCTCAGCAGGGTCATAGCCATATATCCAATCTGCTCGTCACTCATCTCATTTGCAAAGTTTTGATGAAAATGTTTTGCACGCACCCATACGAGATGTTCAGTTCTTCGCAAAACTCTCGAATATTCAATCGCCTATTTGAACGAACTATAAATATAACTCAGTTGACAGTCGCAAAGTGTCCTCACAGTTCTTTTTTGCAAGATTAATATTCTATTTTGCAAAAAAACAGCTGAGAGAACACTTTGCATCTTACACTATTCAGAATCTAGCATAGAGTACTTCAGACAACAGGGAATACTTAACTTGGCATCGTTATACGAATACCACAACACTGCAATAAATTCACAGTCACCATACAGAATATGAACAAAATAGGATGATGCGTAAATAACACGAAAATCCACATTACTGGGATATCAAACTACTTAACCATCGCCCCAAAAATATAAAGGCACTGAACTTTTAAAGCTTTACCAAAGAGATAGAGAAAATACTATTGGAGAAGAAATACTATTACATCCTAAATGATTTTTTTAGAGGATAATGACATGATATAATTTTTGTTTTATTTTACTATTAGTTTGTCATGAGTGTCCGTAATTTTATTTGTGAATTAGGTATGTTATGTTAAATTTTTTCCTTTTCTATTGACAATGCTGTATTATAATACATCAATAAAAATATTATTGTTCATTCCATTTATGTATAAGCAGCACATATTGGTAATAAAAAAAAGTTGTGAAAATGCAAAATATGGTATAGGAATTTTAATACATTGAATCCCCTAATTTTGACTATAAAGAGTTTGGAATTTTTTTCAACAAACATTATAATACATAGTACCTAATCGGAATCGCTCATACCGGATTATCGAAATTCATATGTACTTTACACTAATTTAATATTTCAAATTTATTAAATTGCAAACGCTACAATAAACAACACAGTTCTTACGTAAACAACTCCGGGTTACTACAATGAGAAGTAGTGGAATTAACTTTGGAATGCAACGTCGTTTTTAACAGCTTGTTTACAGAAGTTTTAAAGTTGGTGTTGTTCTAATTCAGTGGCGTGGGATTGCACTCACGAATGCGGTAGAACAGCCTTTAAATTATAGGAAAGTCATTTGGTAAGCGGAAGATATAAAACTTGAACGTAACATTAAAGATGGCGTCTTATAATGAGGGTAGTCCTCTACTGGACAAGTATAGCCGGGAGGGTCTAAATTAGCTTTTTGTAATTTATGAAAGACGATAAATGCTTTCTGCAATAATATACAAAACAGACTAATGAAGACAGTGTTTTATTTTTATTATGTCTACAGTCACTCACTAGCATATTTTAGTTACACTAATTTTTACTGTGAACAATAATTACCGATTTCGTAAACGTATAGTTTAATGTTTATATGTGTTACATTTTAATACTTCAGAAATATGTTTGAATAATACTTTGCATACAGATATAATAAAAATACTTTTGTAGGCAATGAGATTTGTTAACAATTTCTAATAGAATATTATTTGATCATACACATTGCTATATGAATGTTGCGTACTCAAAAGAACAAGTAACAAGTGGTATTGTTCGTATAATGTGTTATCACACTTTTTCCGTTCTTTATTGTTCATCAAATTTCGACTATTTAATTTCAGGGTCAGAACTTTTCCTTGTATAAAATAATTTTATATTTTTTATATGCATCTTCTCGCAATACTGCGCCTACTGTGTTGACAAATGTTGATGCACCGATACTGTCTATTGTCGAATTTGACGCCGACGATATTCTTGATCGAATTCCGTCTTTAAAATCCACTCTAACCATGGGTACTGACCTTGTTCCATCCTTTCACATCAAAGACTAGTAGACGTAGGTACCTTACAGCTTCCACTTCTGCACATTCTTAATTTGGTTTTGAAACACAGTCTATCCTAAGTGCTGGAAAACTACCCGTGTTACACCAGTGTTTAAGAATGGTAATAATAAGGAAAATCTACGTCCACTATATGTGTGTTCATTTGTACATTATGTATCCGGTTGTCTGGATGTGCGCACCCATTAATACTTAACAAGCTGAACAACTTTGGTATTGCGTCAGGTCCTTTGATTACATTTCATGTAGTGGAGTACCTCTGGGTTCGATATTGGGGCCACTACTATTTCTTGTATTTAGTAACGAGATCTTCGATGGTATCTCTTCAAAATGCTTGCTGTATGTAGATGATTTAAAAATGTTTCGTTGCATTAAATCCACGGAGGATTGCGAATTTTTACAAAGAGATCTCGATGCCATTTGTGACTGGTGTGGAAAAAAACAATTGCATTTAAATATTGACAAATGTAGAGTTGTGTTATACAGTAGAAAGTATTCCTCGACTGTATACAGGTATTCGATTAACCACGTTGAACTACCACATTGCGAAACAGTAAAGGATCTTGGAATAACCTTTGATACCGAGATGGCATTTAATGCGCATATGTTCAACATTAAAAATGAAGCGTTGAAGTTACATGGTTTTCTGGCACGTAATACTAGGGATTTCACTTATTTGCTTCTACCATTTCCTACATCAGGTCTAAGTTGGAATACTGCTCTATTGTTTGGAGTTCATGTTATAAGAGGTATATTGACCTAGTCGAGAATGCACAGCGCAAGTTCTTGACGATAATATTTTATAGAAAACATGGGAGTTACCTTGACCATGGTTACTGCTACGATCTTTTGTTTACGGAATTCGGCTTCATTTCCTTGCAGTCGAGAAGGACTATTTCTGGTATTATTTTCTTGCACAAGCTAATGAATGGTGACGTAATGGACTCTGTCTTGTTGGAATTATTGTGCTTCTGTGTGCCAATATCTTTTTTCACCTATAATATCAATGTGTAGGTCAGCAAACGATTTGTGCTCAGATATTGACTTATTTAATATATCGCGTGTGGCGCTGAGTGTCGTCTTGAGGCGTAAGCTGAGGTGAACCCATTCATTGTTTCATTTCTTTACCTTTACTATTGTTTATTAATTTTTAATAAGTATGTATTTACATACTGTGTTTGACTATGTATAATTTTTCTGGTATTTTGTGCTATTGTGCACTAGCTTTTTGTTTTCATTTGTATTATCCTGTAATTAGTAATTATACTGTTGGATAATAAATTATTATTATTATTATTATTCTCTAAGATGGATAAATTAAACAAATGTATCAATAATATATTTATTATATTCAAGAAAGATATAGAAGAGAGGGTATGAGCATGAAGTTAGAAGGGGTATATTTATATCCGCTATTTGCTGGTCATAAAGTAATTATAATTATTTGATTAGTATACGTGGTATTTTCTTCTTGAATACATATTATGTTTAAATTTATATTGAAATAATAATAGAATTGTCAAACACAACAAATATTTTCTAAAATGTTTGTATTCCAATTGTAGTGTGGTAAATAGGGCTGAAATTGTGCATTTAGGTTAAGAAATTTGGAACTGATTTTTGTATTTTATTTTTAAAAATGGATTTTAGAATTTAACTATTATGGCAAATGGTTAAACGTAACGCGTGTCAGTATATAAATAGCAGAAGCAAAATGAATGTAAAATAGTTAGACAAAAGAACAGTAAAGATGTAATTGTGCAGAAGTAACTATTATTGATTCTTTATTTAGAGGCACCACAAAACAGAATCTGGGTACTAACCTCAGCCAACAGACTTTACTCTGAGCAATTGCGATTATAAATATTTTCACGATATGTAGAAACAAGAAAATGGGTGTGCTTAAAACCACACGGCAGAAGTGAAAACTTCATCAAGGCGAGGTTAATAATACGAAATCCATCTTTTTTCTCGTTCTATATTACATTAGGGTCATCCTGCATCGACGAATTCAGTTGCTGAGATTTAGTGTGCTTCTTTTGACGATATTTTTTCACGCGCGCATTAGACAATTCCCTTTTTCTTTTTAATTTGTCATCGATTTTATTTTCTTCATCCATCCTGTGTAACAGAAAAGAATTAAATGCTTATAAATTCGTATATAATGAGGAATAAAAGCAATGCTCTATTCTCAACATTTCTGTTTTGCATTGGTATACAATTATAGTAAATGCGTGTGGACGTTATTTAACACCCGGAATATACTGATCAGTTTCCGAGTCATCCATATTATTTTAATAAACATGCTAAAACTTACCTGAGCGCGAAATATTATTAAGTTTTTCGCGACCGTTGCTATTGTTACCATTGACCCCTCCCCTCACAAACATAGAACGACGCTGTTCGACACGATCTCCAGATACAATTTTTGTCAAAGGGGGTCTTGGAAAATGGCTTCTGTCAGTTACTTCAGTCAGTGATTGTCTTTCAGTTACTTGTCAAGTGACATATTTTTTTTGAGATATCAATTGTGTTCGTAAATTCATTTCCCTATTTGTTGATCAATAAAGCGTTAATATTGTGTTTGATCCTTTTTTTTTGTTTGTCTTTAGATTACGCTTACCCAATCGACGGTAGTAATAATCGAGAGGTAACACTATGGCAGCGTTCGGACGCATGTATATATATATATATATATATATATATATATATATAAATAGACAATATGAATACTCGCTTACGAGTCCCGCGCTGGTCTGATGCTAACGTGCTGGCTTCTCACCAGTGTGGCTCGGGATCGAATCTACTCGGTGACATGAATTTATTTGTTCATTTAAATTTCAATTTAATTGAAATTAAATACCTCTATATGATATATTTCTCTCGTTCCCTTACTCGACTCGAGCCGACTTTACCCGAACGAGCGTTACATAGCCGAGCGTGACGGCTCAGTCTTGTTCAGTGCCCACAATCAACGCAGCGCGCCCAAAGAAGTTTACACTTCAAAAAAATGTATAAAGATCATCGTTTTCGGAAATTTTAATCTATAAGAGAATTAGAGAGAGTAGAGGTCATTTACTATAAGAACAGAATAGATTATTTGGTGATATAAAAAAAACACATTTGGTACTATTGCCAGATAAATAAATTCTTCTCCTTAACAGTTGTCAACATTATTATTTGGGCATTTTATTCTAACAATAGATTCTGACTCTGATTATGCTTATAATATTGTTATGGTAGTTTATATAAAGTATAAAACTTTTGAATTAGATTCTAAATGATATGGTAAATGTAACGTATTTTGATGAATGCTTGTACGAAATGCACTATATTTGGTTTAGCGTGTCCGGTAAGTGGATTGCCTATACTAAGGATGTGCACAATTCTATTGGAGATAAAATTTTTATATCTGGAATAGAATTTTTTGCAATCGTAAGGGCCGTTCAATAGCTTCGAATATGTGTTCGATGATTTGATGAGAAAATAGATCCTCCATGATTCCATGATTCAAAAGTAATAAATAGCAATTTGTCAATTGAAAAGCAACTTGTAATCTAAAATGTTTGAATGACTAACATACACAAATGTGGAATGGAATGTATAAAATACGTGAAAATGTAAACAATTAAGCATAGAACGCTCGTTACTAGCCACGCAGTCTTATACAAAGACATAGATTAATCACAGACAATGCATTTAATCTCACCACACAAATAATAAAGACGCAAATATTGTAATTAAAAGAGTAAATGTTAAAATTAGAAGTAGAGCTGTAGTATATCATTCAGCACTATTTCTAGTTTTTACATTTACTCCTTTAATTACGACATTTGTGTTGATATTATTTGTGTGATGAGGTTAAATGCATTGCCAATGATTAACCTAGGTCTTTTAATAACACTGCAATTTGCTTTCCAATTGTCAAATTGTTATTAATTATTTATAACGTGATGTATTTTAAACCGTTTTAACAAATTCCGTGTCACTGGGATTGAAACAATATGACATGGCTCTACAAAATTTGAACCGGAACTCCAGTGATACAAGGACAACTTTAGGCTTCCGAATACAGGAAATTTCTGTCACGTATTGCTTTATATATCATTATGCTATATATATCATATTACTAACAGGCAAGTCCAAGGTACAGGAACTCGACGCTAGTTTTGAATTTTTAAAAAGACATTTAATAATAATAATAATAATAATATATCTTTATTGCCCAACAGATTTTTTACATCTAATTACAGGACAAGAAAAAAAATGCAATGAATCGATAACTACACAATATAAAATCAAATAAAATAATTTAAAAAAAAATGTAGACATATACACACATACACACATATAAGTAACCCTACTAATTAATTAATTAATTAATTAATTGCGATAATGGTGAAAAATTAATATCGAGGTCATCCCCACAAGTGGCATTGCAACGACTACAACCTCTATAGAGCGGCGATGCAAGTAAAATATTTGTTCTGGCCGTTGAAAAATAAAATACATTCCTTGCGCGACATGGGTACTGAGGTACAGCAAACATGATCCTTACCAAAAAAGATTGAACATCTACATTATTGTACAATACATCATAAATGAACTTAATGTCTGTTTTATGCCTTCGTATCTCCAAAGATTCAAATTTAAATTCTTCAAGAAGGACATCATAGCATGTCCCCTGAACGGGGTACAAACCATGCCTCTTGAAAAAGCGCCTTTGAACCCTCTCGAGTGCTTCAGAATAAGTTTTATATGTTGGCTACCAAACGAATGAAGCATATTCGAGGCGAGAGCGAATAAAGAAAAAGTAAAGGGTAGTAATGGCCTCCATGGATGCAAACTGCCTGGTATTTCTAATAACAAACCCTAATGTTTTCAATGTCGATGAAATAGTGTTACTGATGTGGTCAGAAAACGTTAATTTAGCGTCAAAAGGGACGCCTAAATCCCTCTCACAACTATACAACGATGAATAGGAATCCCGTCAACGGCGTAATTAAAGCAGAGAGGTTCTTGCTTCCGACTAATTGTCAATACATTACATTTAGAAATATTCAGGGGCAAATTATTCACCGTACACCATGCCCCCAAAACATCCACTTGCCTCTGCAGAAACAAGCAATCCGTAGTGGTGCGTATTTTCTGAAAGAGCTTGACATCATCTGCAAATAAAAGTCTATGACAGCCCAATTCAGAGCAGATGTCATTAATAAATATTGCAAATAATAGGGGACCTAGATTGCTACCCTGTGGAACTCCGGAGCTGGCAATGAAGTAAGATGATTTGTGACCAGCATAACTGACGTACTGAACTCTATTCATCAGGTAAGTGTTAAATAATGATTTCAATTGAGGTGAAAAACCAATAGCATTTAATTTGCTCAATCGCCTTGGGTCATTTTCCCTAATTCTTGCAGGTAATAATGTTATATATTCTGTTAGTATACACTACACAAGGTGTTTGTTCGTATTTTGTGGCAATTGCTCAAAGAACTACGTAGCGTAGATCGGTCTGCTTCAATGGCTAGAGGCTCGTCTTATTGTTCGGAAATTTTCGGAAGCGTCGGGATATCTAAATTTTAATTAATTTTCTTGATCTAGTGATCCCTTTCAGAGTAGGAAATTTGAATTTACACTTTTAAATGAACATGTTTTGAAATTTGTGATTTGTACATTTCTTTTAATAATATTGTTCTTTTACATATATTTTATATAACAATAATTACTAAGTCTGAGAATATCTCAACGCGTCTTTATAATTTCATATCATGTTTTTTAAAACAACCAGTTTTTAATATGATTTAAAAAAATATTATTGTTTGATCGCTTTGCTTATGTTTGAAAATATCAGAAAGTTTCTTTAATAAAATTGATAATAACTATCCTATTATTCATTTTATGAAATTAATGTATTGCCACTTTCTTATTTCTAATAAGATGTATTAAAAATTTCTAATAGCAGCGTTTTGTATATTCTGGATTCATACTTTAGCTCTGTATTACTAATTTAGCCGATTTGATGGAGTAGATAATAACAGAAATAGTAATGGTGTGCAATTAATGTGGTTCACCTGTACATCCTTCATTACTGGCTACCTGTAGTGTTTTACCTATTGTATTTTACAACACACCGATTACCACACTACTGGTCGAAATTATGCTGGTTTAATGAGTTGTTGCACGGCATTGGATTCTGAGGAAGAACCGCAGATTGGAAAAACGGAACGAACGTGTTTAATAATCCTGTAGGGATACTCGAGAATGTTGGTTGGAGTGATTAGTAAACATGAAATATTTTTTTTACAGACAACTTGTTTCTTCGACTTTTCGCATTCTAATAGGTTGCAGAAACCAATACAAGAAGGGAAACAACATATAAGGGCAATAGAAATGGTTTATCCAATAACAAAAGAGAAATTAAGTAATTATAAAGTATTAACTTACATAGGATCAACAAGCGAAAAAAATAGGGAAAATTTTACATAAAGTAGATATAAATGTAGCATATAAAACAAATAATTCTTTGGGGAAATACATAAAAAACAATAAATCAAAGATAAACAAGGGTAAAAAATCAGGAGTTTATAAATCAACATGTATCGATTGCCCTAAAACATATATAGGCCAAACAGGGAGGTGCTTTGACAAAAGAATAAACGAACATTTTAAGAGTTTTAGTAATAAAAGAACAGATTCAAATTATGCAATTCACTTACTAGAAAATAATCATAATTTCAACAACGAATTTGAGATACTACATTCACAAGAAAAAGGTTTAAAATTAAATTTACTTGAAGCCTTAGAAATAAATAAGCTTAAATACTCCGATGTGCTGTTAAATGACCAGATAGATCTAAATAATTCCCGGCTTTTAAATTGGTACCGTTAAAGACGTAGGTAGTTGTCAAGAATATATTTAAAGCACATTATATAGTCATTACGAGATTTATAGTAATTAAGTAAGGAACATGTGTGTAGAAAATGTGTTGGAAAAATCATAATTTGTAGAATGTATTTAGTAGTAATGCAATACCTGAAGAAGCTACATCGTAGCGAAACATGTCGTATTTTTTAAATAAAGTGTGATTATACTGGAAATTAGTTGTAAATTATTTTACTTTAACCCTAATTAATATGGAGTTCCAGCAAGTAACGGCCGATTCAATCAATATTAAACAACATAACCGTTAACATTACTGTTGCTAAATATAAAGATAACTTCTAGACTAAAATATGAATTTATTTTAAATTATATGTTGATACGAGAATTCGAAAGCATTTTTACTAAAGCTTTTAAAATAGCCAGGCCAGTTTTAAGGTTAAGTTTTAGAATATATCATATTTCTTTTCATTAATTCAAATATTTTGAAATTAGTAATAAGGTATATGTGAATAAACTTTACTTTTTGTGTTTTATTTCATATCCTTTCTACCAAATAAATAAAATGTTCAATAATTTCCATATAATATTTATTTATTTAAAATTATATTCATAGTAGAACTAGAAAGCTTATACTATTTAAATATATAAGGTACTAGCACTACCCGCACGGCGTTGCCCGTGACATGTTCATTATTATATCTGTTCTTCATTATTAAAATTTTTATAAAAGTTTTTTAAATCATTCAAATTATAAATAAGAATATTAAATCACCTTTTCTTATTTTCTTTAAGGATTTTACAGAAGTATAATGTAGTTATTGCTTTAATAACGGACACTTTGAATAATTTAGTGTATGATTACGTGATAATGGGCAAACGTCTGTGCTTCCTTTTGATCTTGTCAAAAAATTAATAAATTCTCTAATGTTGTCGCCAGTACTTTGAATTTATTTGGAGTGTAAATCTTTGTCCAATATTATTCTTAGGTCAAAGTTTGAATAACGCTAAGCGATCTTTTAAATACAACATGACTGCGCTTTAGTCACGGAGTTAACTTAGCAACGGATCTTTATTTACGGGCTGAAGTTAGCTCTAGGATTTTTAATTGCAAAAATCAATAGAAACTCAACCAATTTGGTAGACACTTGTTATCAATCAGTCAAAATAACCTGTCGTGACGCGACAATAGAGTAGTAATATAGTTTTATAAACTCGTTTTATTAAACCTCGTGACTAAAATGAGGTTTCTAAAACTTGATACATAAAATATTATTTAAAAAAAATATTGTGTGTTTGACTATGATAGCGGCCACACGGCTGACTTTATCAATACCGGACTAGAAATCAAGTTTTATTAATATCTTGTCAACAACTATGTTTAGCTAAATGTTTAAATAATATGAAGGCACTCACAAGTGAATTTGAGAAAAATTTAAAAAAAAAGGATTTCGAAATTCCCAGCGGAAATACTTCAGTGGTAGTGAACAAAATTTTTTTTGCAAATATTTTGCAAGTTATGGTTTTTCAAATATATTATAGTATAAAAGTAATTACAGTTGCATTTGGATTATTTTTTGTATAAAAAAACCTTCTACTCTTATCAAATTTCCAGTTATTTGCAAATAGCTCACAAATTATGCGTTCTATAGAGATTTATTAAAAAGATTTTAGGTAATTATCTTATTTCTTAAGAAAAATTTACCACATTGAGTTATCGATATTTGTTACTCTATCACATTAGAGCACAATATGTAAGCAATATGTTAACTCATGTAGGCACACTAAGCGGCTACTCTCTTCTGATCAAAAAATACCCTTTAAATTTAGATTTTGTGGAGACGTGTTACATTACCTCGTTTGACAGAAAGTTATGTGGTACACATTATAATTATTATTAATATGACTTAAGTGTATTACGCAAAAGATTTTGTTTACTATATGTTATTCATATATATTGTGTTTTGAGCTAATAAGTCTATTATTTGTTATTTGTTATTTGTTATTTGTTACTATTAGTGTGTTCATATAGTCTTCCTAAGGAATTCTAAATTTCCGGACTTATGGAAGACCTCACGAGTTTATCCTGTGTTGAAGCGGGGTGATCCATCTAATGTAAGAAACTACAGACCAATTTCGATTCTACGCAACTTTGCTAAAATATCTGAGACCATTATTTGTGACCGTTCTTACTGTTGGTGTTTCAATAAAACTATAAACTTAGTGGACTGTATTGTTGTTTAATATATTATTAATTACATAGCAATGTGTTACGACATGTCTGGTAATTTACATAACCTGCAAACAGCTCGCTTTATTATTTTGCCACGCACTAATACACTGGCTACGCGGCACACACCATCTTCACCAGTATGCAGGGCGGTGAAGCGTCCTATACTCCAGCGCAGGGTGGTTTCGGGGACGTTCATCAGTGTGTCACCAATCAAGAAGTGGGAAGGTGTTAGGAAAGAACAATCTTCAGGATCATTGGACAAAGGAGTAAGTGGTCTAGAGTTGAGTACAGCCTCTATTTGAGTTAAAACAGTATATAATCCCTCATAAGTCAGATGTGCCTGACCTAAAATTCTAGTCAAGTGAGTTTTTGCAGACTTTACAGCTGCCTCCCACAAACCACCTTGATGAGGAGAGAACGGAGGATTGAAGTGCCATGTGATAGAATTTTTTAATAAAAAATTACGTATTTCATCTGAGTCTACTGCGTTTATTACAGACTTGATAATATTTTGAATTTCAGTATTCGCGCCTATAAAATTAGACCTATTATCGCTATAAATATTAGAACAAAATCCTCTCCTAGCAATCAAACGTTTTAAACAGTTCAAGAAGGTAGCAGTAGTCATATCAGAAGCCAGTTCGATATGCACGGCCTTTGTCGCAAAACAAACAAACACGCAAATGTATCCCTTAACAAGCTTTCTCGATCTCAAGTAACTATTCCTAATCAGAATCGGACCCGCGTAATCCACGCCCACTGACGAGAAAGGTCGAGATGGTATTAGTCGTGGTCTGGGCATGTTGCCCATTAATGGATTTAAATTACTAGGTTTGGCCTTTGAAGCATATGACACACTTCTTTAGTACGTCCTTTACAATTCTTTTACCATTGATTGGCCAATATTTATGACGCACTGCAGCTAGTACAGCTTGTTGACCTGCACGTAAATGTCGCAAATGTTTGTTTTCTATTATAAGTCGAGTTAATTTGTGATCCCCAGATAACACGACTGGATGCCTTTTGTCAAAGGTTTCATTCGAATGTTTTATTCTACCGCCAACCCTAATCAAACCCATCTCATCAAGAAAAACGTTTAGTGATAAAAGTTTACTGTTATTTGCTATGGTTTATTTCTCTTTAAATTTAATTCTTGTATAAAATGTTTTCCCTGACACAATTTTAATTTGTTTCTAGGATTCGTGTTAAATAAAAACCTTAATACGTAAGTAAATACCTTATGAAGCGTAGTAAAACTGGAGTAATTGTCAAAAATAAAGTCACAAGTCCCTGTAGTGAAAACCAGTTGATTCAATCTGCGTCTTTCGGGTACTTCACTGTTTATGAGTGTTTGGGTTTCGGGCCAATCGTTTTCATCCCTTCTCAAAAAATCAGGACCATTCCACCACATTTCACTTTCCATCAACTTCAGAGGGTTTGCCCCTCGTGATATTATATCCACCGGGTTTTGCAAAGACGGAACATGTCTCCACTCAACCATGTTACTGAGTTCTTGGATTTCCGTCACTCTATTGGCTACGTAGGTATTCCAAGTAATAGGTTCGGCTGCTATCCAATTCAAAACTATACTGGCGTCGCACCAGAAGTACTTTCGTGTAAACTGAACCTCTAATGCCTTCACGGACCTATCTGCCAGCCTTGCCAAAAGTACCGCCGCATTCAACTCTAGACGCAGTAGTGTGATCTTCTTTAAAGGTGCAATTTTTGATTTTGCACACAACAGTCGTGCGACATGTAGTCCATCTGAATCAGTGCTCCGTACGTACAAGCACGCGCCGTAGGCTGACTTCGATGCATCACCAAATGCATGTAGTTCTATATCAGTGACAAGAGAAGTGAGCACCTTCCTAGGTATTTTAATTTCATTCACGTGTTGTAGAGTTTCATAGAACTGCTTCCACAAGGGTTGTAAATCCACTGGAATGACCTCGTTCCATGAAATTTGTGCCTGCCATAGTCGTTGCAACAATAGTTTAGCTTGAACCGTTATGGGACCTATCAAACCCAAAGGATCAAAAATCTTTGCTATAACAGAAAGAACAAACCGTTTTGTTACACATTGGCACTCCACTAGACTCACTCTAAACGACAACAAGTCTTCAGAAGTGTCCCAAATTAAACCCAGAGTCTTAATACTTTCATTAACTGCGATGTAATACTGTGGCAAATTACCCATATTATTCTCAAGTAGTTGACTACTGTTCGAGCACCATTTCCGTAACATGAATCCCGCGGATTTGAGTATATGTGATACTTCATCCTTTAATCTTATAGCGTTTTCGATGTTTTCAGCACCAGAAAGCAAATCGTCCATGTAAAAATCATTCCTTATTATGTTACTGCGCCAAACAATCCTTTGTAAATCTCTTTGGTCTTCCTGAATATTATATTGTCTATACATTTTTTCAATATCACTTGTGAAGACCACATTGTGTTTTCGAAACTTGAGTGCAACAGAAAAAAGATCATGCTGACTCGTCGGTCCTACTCTCAAAATGTCATTCAATAACACGCCTGACGTCGTTCTACAAGACGCGTCGAAAACAACTCGAAGTTTCGTCGTTGTGCTGGTTTCCTTAATCACACCATGATGTGGCAAATAATATTTTTTAACATTGGTGTCGTCCTTAGTTAAATCTATTTCTGTCATATGATTTAACGATTTATACTCTTCCATAAACTTAACATACTCATCTTTTAAATTTAGATTACGTTCAAATCGTTTTTCAAGCAAATGAAATCTATGAACAGCCGTGTCCAAAGAGTCACCTAAATCTGTCACGCTACCCTTTAATGGCAAACTAAGTTCGAATCGACCCTCACTATCTCGCCTAAATGTTTCCAAAAAGTGTTTTTCGCAATCAAGTTCATTTCGCGTATGCGTTCTTTCGGTATTTATTTCTTCTGTTGTCCAAAAACGTTCAACTTGTTCATGTAAATTATCACCCGCAATAGAAAAATTACATGTTAATGTCCTCCTTGTTGGAACATTCACACGCCCCGTTACTATCCACCCAAACATAGTTTCCTGTACAATCGCTTTATTTTTACCCAATTTTATTTGCTGTGTTAATAATACATCGAAAAATATACTAGCGCCTAATAATAAATCTATTGGTTTCGATTCATTAAATTGTTTATCAGCAAGAATTATGTGCTCAGGTAAATTTAATTTCGACAGATCAAAAGACAGTTGTGGTAAATTATTTGTAATTTCCCGCAATATTAAAAACGTGTCCTTGATTTTGTATTTATTGTCTAATGACGAAATAACCGTTTCCGTTTTTTTTGAAATACTATTTCTTTGGTTGCTTATACCCGCTATTGGAATATTAACATTCATTGCGTTTAGGCACAATTTCATTTGTAATGCTATGGACATAAAGTTCGACTGAGAACCGCTATCCAGTAATGCACGACATTCTATATCGCTTCCCTGTGAATCACCAATCCGAACCATAATTTGAGTGTGTTCTCCCGATTTACTATTTTCGTAGGTCGAAGCTATCGACGTCATGGATTTTGTTTCATCACCGTCACTACCCCAGTCGTTGTCGCGTTCAGCGTCATATGCCAAATTTACTTCTATTTCACGGGTATTGATTCATCAATTCTATGCAATAATGAGTGATGTTTCTTGTGACAGAGTTTACAATTGGGCGAACGACATTCCTTCACAAAATGTCCTGGCCGCAAACAATTGATACACAGTTTACTCTTTTTTACTTCAATCAATCTATCTTTAATAGGCATTTTTTGAAGTTGTTCACAATTTTGGTTAAGGTGATTTTGTCTACAAAATGAACAGTTCACATCCCGCGTTGTCACGTGAGATAAAGTTTTATTTTCGCGATAGTTGCTTACTGTTGTCCCTCTTTTACCTTTATTATCAATAATTTCTAGTAACTGACAACGTTGAGTTAAAAAGTTCATAAAATGTTTAATAGTTATGCATTCATCTTTGTCCCTTGCGATTTGTTGTTCCCATTCTTTCTTTGAAACAGAATCTAATTTTGCTGTTAGCGTACAAATCATAGGCGTGTCCCATCTTCAGTAGGTTGCCCCATGGCTGTTAACGCGCGAAAATTTTTATTGAAGTGATCAAGTAGTTTTCTTAATAATACGAATGATTCGAATTTTACCGGTTCTAAATCAAATATTGCTCGCATGTGTGTATAAATAATTAATCTTTTATTTTCATACCGTTCCTTTAATAATGCCCAAGCTATCTCATAATTATTGTTTGACATTTCAATAGACTCAATCAACTGTGCGGCTTCACCTTTCAAACATGCCTGTAGGTAATAAAACTTTTGTATATTTGATAGCTGCTGATTATTATTTATTAACGTGTTAAATGTGTCATAGAACGTCATCCATTGATTAAAGTGCCCGTAAAAATCTGGTAGCGCTATATTTGGTAATTTAACCTGACCCTGTATGTTTAAACCAACCAAATTGTCTGTAATACTACTGTCAGATGTTTGAGAATGCGTTGCCTGTTCAAGCAGCTGATTTGCGTGTGTACTTGGCATTTGACCTTGTGGTTTTAATACATTTTTAGCTAAACAAACTGCCCTATAATATGAATTCTCGAACATCTGCCTCTCTTCTTCTTGAACCTCGTTTCCCGGCAAAATTTCGATACTACATTGTAATTCCTCAAATCTATCTAATATATCACCAAGTCTCGATAAACGTGTTTCTACTTCTATTGCTTTCGTAATATCAT
The DNA here is from genome assembly GCA_963170755.1 of Amphimallon solstitiale. Classification (NCBI taxonomy): domain Eukaryota; kingdom Metazoa; phylum Arthropoda; class Insecta; order Coleoptera; family Scarabaeidae; genus Amphimallon; species Amphimallon solstitiale. The sequence goes on along the minus strand of OY720676.1, from coordinate 79,800,392 downwards.
TATCGCTACCATCCAAAAATGTTTGAAATCGCGTTATTTGCGCTTTCAATTGACCGCGTTTTAAATCTAAATTTGCTAGGTCTGTCATGTTTAGGTAGGCACTCAATGAAAGGTAAAATACAATGTTCTAACTCAATAAGCTTAAGGTAAAGTAATTAGCGTGTAAAATGAAGTGGACCTACTTGGTTTGGTGTAAAACTATAACCTTATTTCTGGCGTCCCACGTTGCATCTTTCTAGGTTGTGTTCACTTGTGTTGTTGTATCGTTCTTCTATTTGCACTATCAGTTGTGTTCTGTTACCATCCGGTTCGTCTGGACCAATTTGTTGGTGTTTCAATAAAACTATAAACTTAGTGGACTGTATTGTTGTTTAATATATTATTAATTACATAGCAATGTGTTACGACATGTCTAGTCAAAATTGTCGATTCAGACACTGTGTCTCTGTGTAGCGCCACCACGCGTGAGCGTCTCAAAACTGTTCACTTACAACCACGTGAAAAGCTACTTATCTTCGTCTCAACTAGGATTTATGACTAAACGTTCTATAGTGATCAGTATGCTTCGGAGGTCTTTGATAGAACAGGTCAAGTTGATGTAATCTACACTGACTTTCAGAAGGCTTTCGATCGAATTCATTATTTCATTCTGCTAAAGAAACTATCTGCCACTGGGGTCTCTCCGGCGCTGATACGACTATTTATATCGTACCTGTTCTATAGGAAGCAGCGATCACCTTATTTTACTCCTACATCTGGCGTACCGCATGGATCTAATCTTAGGCATGCCTCTGTTATTTCTCATTTTCATAAATGGCATTTCCAAAGTAATTGACTATGAGGCGCTTCTCTTTCATTGCCTGAGACTGCAGAGGAACTTGGATATCGTTGGGGTGTGGTGTCGGATGAACCAACTTATTCTCAACTCAAACAAATGTAAAAGAATAAGTGACTCTAGGAGGATTGATGTGATACCGTTTGACTATAAGCTCAACCAGATGGTGGCTGGCGCGTACAAAATATATGGATTCATCTATACGAACTCTCGGGATTTTAACACTAGCTGCTTGAGTATTTTGTATTCACCTACAATAGATCGAAACTAGAGTATGCGTCATTGGTATGGTGTCCCATCTAGCAATCCAACATTAACAACATAGAAGCAGTTCAGGGAAGATTTCTAAAATTTATGGTCTATCTGGAAAAAGGTAAATATCCTGGAAGGGGCTCCGATAATCAACAAATGCTTATTCGTTTCAAGTTCACTTCTCTAAATGATAGAAGAATTAACCTTAGTGATAAACTCATAGTCTCCTACGTGCATGTCTAGTGAACAAAGTTAACTACAATGTTGCAAGACATACGAATCCTCGTCAACAGTGATGTTTTATTGTGAGGTTAATAAGACTAACATACTATATAAATCTCCTAACTCTATATGTTCTCCAAATTATAAAAGAATATGTAATAATTGTCACTTATATTATAATGCATTTAACAAAACACCCGATCTTATACTTTATTCAAGTATGGCATTCGTTGTAATACTGTGCATTAGTTATATGTACACTGTTTATTGTATTTTTTTATATAGTTTGCATTATTTATATATTCTTTCAACTAACTTTGCAGATGCAAGAGATGCAATATATTGCTAAATGTTTATGTTCTAAAGTATTTCCATAAAGAGGAAGCAATTAAATCCTGCTATATTAGTGAAAATGAAACCAGTTTGTTTACCTTCCTTGATGATTAGGCAACTGACTTATTTGTTGACAATTCAATGGCAACTATATGGTAGAAGCATCTAATATACAAAAAGGATTGGATAGCAATAATTTTCTTTTTATTACTCAGGTATACCTGTGAACAGATGACACGTTTTACTTATTTCTTGTGGTTTGGTAATGTGTGAATATTTTCAAGAAAAAAAAGTTCTTCGTCATAACTCGCTCGATAATAATGTTTTTAATTTATTACTTCTATGAAAAGACTTGTTGTACCGTTCGCATTAATACGGTTCGGTTTTTGTGAATGTAGTTATACGTAAATAGATAAAAATATCCCTTAAAGAACTATCTCGTCATGCTGTCGTAAATGTGTGAAATGAATTCCTAATGAAGTCTCGGTTCTTGGTTTACATCATTTCAATTAATACTCCAATGCCAATTGTGCCTTATCATCAACAGTAGCACGTACGGACATGGTGTCGAAGAAACGATTACAATTTGTCAGCCAAATAAAGAAAATTCTTCTCTAACGGGACACATGTGTGTATATGATTTCCATACCTGACAAACGACATCGCATAACATAAAAAAGACAATAAAAATCAAATAGAAATACAGGTTTAGCCATAAAGCTGACGCTAGCAATGGTGGTGAAAACATTTTTATCTTGTTGTTAATGTTAGCAAAGGTTTTATGAGCATCGACTTACAGTTATTATGAAATTTCAATACGAAGGAAATTTCTTAATCTGATGGTGTCAAATACGAGACCTATCTGCAGCATGTAGTTTAAAATACCTCAGGACACGGCTAGCTCCATGTCAGTTGAAAGCTTAAGGCTCAATTTTTATTAAAATAACTTAAAAATGTAGTCAACAAGAACTATTTTTTTGCAGGATTGGAATTACACATTAAACACTATGTACGATATATATGTATATAAATGCAACTCCAAAAAAATCCTTATATTCCTTCTTTTAATGTTACTACTCCAGATAAAAAAATGAGGTATGGCCACCACACGACTTTCTTATACGTATGAACGTTTCAAACTATACAATTTTAAGAATTTTTTTATTGAAAAATTATTCAAAATCCTAGTCTAAGTACTTCCATACTCTTAATAAATCGCTATAGAATGCATACTTTGCAAGATATTCGAAAAAAAAGTGCTACTCCCTAAGAGTAAAGGTGTTACTTCTGGTCTGAATTTTGAAATTTCATGTATACAAATATGCAAATCTAGTTCTAAATACATTTGTACTCCTAATAAATAAATAAATATATATATATATATATATATATATATATATATATATATATAGTTGATAGTATTATGTATTTAACAATAAGAAAGAAATTACAGAGCTATGAAGAAGTTTATTAATTGAATAAACGAGACGTTGCACATGTAATTGTCAGTTTTTATTTTGTTATAATTATCCTAAGACCGACGACAGCGTACTATTAATAGAAAATTTTAAGGATACGACTGTTCTTTTATGGTATATATCATATAGAATGCATAATTTACGATATATTTGCTAAAAATCGCTATTCGGTAAGAGAAAAAGTGGTACTTACGGTCCGAATTTTGAAATTTTTTTTATAGAAAAGGTGTTGAAAATTAAGGTCTAAATACTTTTATACCCGTAACGTACCTGTCTAAAAAGCATGACTTGCGAAATATTCCCAAAAAACTGATTTTTGATAAGAGTAAAAGACCTACTTCCGGTAGGAATTTCGAAAAACTTCTTTAATAAAATTCTTTTCAAATTTAATTTTGAGTATACATATATGAATTCTTTACAAATTTATTTAAACTTAGTAGTTGACGAATAATTGGCAAAATTCGGTTTTTTCACTGAAGTAAACTACTACTTCCGGTCTGCCGATTTTACTGAAAATCTAATCTGATCTCAAGAAGGAGATTATATTCATAAATATAAAACTTGGAATTGATACCTATAGCGGTTTGGCCGCTATCGTGGTCACACACACAGAGAGACACACAGACAGACACACACACAGACACTTTTTAAACACCAGTCTTTCGGTATCAGGGGACTTCAAAACGTGGACATCTGCAAACATCTCGAGGTCGAAACTTTTCATCATCACAATACTTCCTTATACTACGTATAAGAAAATAAAAAGGCAAATAAATTAACAGATAAAATTATTAGGTATCTAAAAAGAAATTTCGCAATTTGTTAAAAGAATCCTGCGTACTCCAAACCACTGTCACTCAGAGTAAGTCTGTGTATTGGATAGCAGTAGCGATCCCCATGCCTCTGGTGCCGTATTCATGGCTGGAGGCATTTCTATCAAACAGTGTTCTGTTTTTAAAGAAGAATATTAATACCTACTTCATAAATATAAATGACAAAGACTGTGACTGAGATTATTGTTTTTGAAGTAGCCTCAGCATGACTGATTGGAGTTTGGTTAGTATATAGTACGTAATTTTCGCTTCTGTATTATAAAAATCTTAGATAGATCGCCACCATGTCAAATCTAATATATGACAGGCTATCGCTGTAGTAGGCTGCACGAAGTACACATTCACTGACAAGTTCTCTCCTTAGACGGATACTGTGGCAGAAACTTTATAGTTTTCTGCATAATATATCTATTATGTTGTTTTCATTTGCAAGCGGGCGCAAACATTTGTCGGATATTTAGAGTTGTTGAACTCTACGTGTACCGGGTAAGCAAGTTGTGCATATTTGAAGAACATTACATCTGAAGCAAAACATAAAAAAACAAAAAAATAATGATGGATCCTCTTTATTCTTTACAATAGTTTCTAATATACTCTAAGGGACTAGTTTCGGCATTATGTCATCATCAAACTAGAATAGTCAAATGATTTTTCAAAGTATCTCGTGTCATAAGTAGATGTATGCAGATACAAATACTGGTTTTATAGTATCTTTCAAAAATATTCCATGGGTAGTTTTCATGTTAAAATAAGATGATGATAGATAAAATTTAGATAAAATTCAAACGTAAAATATCAACAAACACAAGCCACGTGACATGGTGGACAAATACAGTGCACAATATAACATCTTTTTTTAACATTACATCTGTTTTATCATGGTTTACATGTAAGTTTTTAATAAACCACTCTTCAATTTCTTTCATTACAAAAGAGCTTGGACTGTAGGTACAATTTAGGGAGTAGATGGCATTAAAGTAGATTAAGAACAGCAAAGGTCCTAGGATGCTGCCTTGTGGTACCCCTAGGTTTTAGTTTCAGTTTTCAGTCATAGCAGAAAAATACCACCAAATAAGTTACAAACCTCATATTTAAGGGAAATATATCATAGGGTTAATCTAAAATTTGAAATATAAAATATAAAGTGAACTAAGCTAGGAGTACCATAGAAATAACTGAAAGGCTTACTTCATATTGTACATAAATGATTTTACAAATATGCTAAACTAAGAGACATAGCATTTACGTCGACAACATTTCATATAAGTGTAGAAAAAAAACAAGTTGCAAGGTCAACAAAATTTTATAATAAATGCGTTGTAGTAACATAATATGTATAAAGCAACTATAGTTTATTGAAATAATATGGTGATAGTAAATGAAAAAGATTACCAAAAGTAATTCCAGTAGAAATACCAAAGTAGAATTTATTGTACAAGGCTTACTTCATATTATACATAAATAATTTTACAAATATGCTACTCGTAAAGTAAAAGACATAGATTTACCTCGAGAATATTTCATATAAGTGTAGAAAAAACAAGTTGTAAGGTCAACAAAATTTTATAATAAATGTGTTGTAGTAACATAATATGTATAAAGCAATTATAGTTTATTGAAGTAAAATGGTGACAGTAAATGAAAAAGATTACCAAAAGTAATTCCAGTAGAAATACCAAAGTAGCATTATTGTACATTTTGTGGTCAATATAATTACAAGCAATATACAGGATACCGTCTTGTCGGTACTTAACACATTGTGGTAATCCAAAAGGCAATAATTAGTTAAATAAATAAAAAAAATACCTTTTTTACCCTAAAGGCATGGATTTTTTGCAATGTTATATAAACATACGACTTGAAATAAGTATTATTATATTTACTCTTTTGTTATATGATCTCTTTCATTTAAAAAAAGTCACAATTAAATTGGTTCTATCATGCTAAAATGTTTAATAGTTTCAAAGTGGCAAAAATAATGGATGTAACACACACATACGTATATCCACGTTTCCGTTCGTCCACGTATTTTGTATAAAATAAGACTTGTGAAGAAAATATGTGGTCATAGTAATATGTAGTGTGTTGCATAATTATCATGAGAATTTAGCTGCACTGTTTTTATTACAAGTATGTATATATTGCTATGACTTCCGCATCCAAATAAATAAATTATCAGAATTATAGAAGCCGTTATTATAATTTAAGATGCATAAATTATTTTGTTGATTATCACTTGAGAAAACACTAATTACTGCATTATAATTGTAATATAAATATCTATTTTAGAAATGCATATAAGCAAATACGTGTGAAGACCAGCGAGCAGCGTATTGGAGAGATGGATACATCAATGGACGAAAACATTTGCTTCAACTTCTAAGGAAGTTAATTCAGTCAGTCATACTCCAGATTTTTGTTGACGTCCACGTTTTGAAGTCCTCTGAAACCAAAAAAGTGAATTTGGTTCACTCTGTGTGAATGTATGTCCCCACGATAGCAGCCGAACGGTTACAGCTTTGAATACCAAACTTTACATTTATGAACATAATCTTTCTCTTAAGAACTGATTGAAATTGGTAGACTGGCAGTAGTATAGTTTAGTAGTAGTAATATTATTATTACCCATGTTTCATTAACTACTAAGAAAGAACACAAAGCAATTAAAAGCGAATTTGAGAAAACATTTATAAAAAAAAAACAGTTTTTGTGTGCAGATTTTTGTTTACAGATTTACTAAAAGTATAAAACTATTAGGATTTAATTTGGAATAACTTTTGTAGAGGAATATTTTCAAAATTCGGAACGTAAGTACACTTTTACCCATCGAATAGTACCTTCTCTGCAAATATCATGCAAATTATGCATTCGATATAGATTTGTTGAGACTATAAAAGTGTTTTGTATACTAATATTTTCAAAAATTTCATTCTTATATATAATATATAAAAGCAGTTCTTGCAAGTATGTCTTTAAATGATGCATTCCGAACAGATTTATAAAAATACCTAGAACAACTTTTCCATAAAAAAATTGTGACATACATATAGGAATGTCTTGAGGAGGGTACAGATTTATTTTTATATTACTGTTAGGTAGCACTTGTTGTTTTTTTCGATATATTCTCTTTTATTTCAGGTAGTCGCTTAAGCAAGAGCCCTCAAAATGTCTCTTAGGAAAGTCGACGAAACATAGACAGCACAAGAAGGAATGGCAGCGTGATTTTAGCCCAGAAACCAATAAGTAATATTAAGTGACAACTATGGACGCATACGACTTGAACTTGCCATCAAATTTACACTCATTTTGTGAATAGGGATTTATATTTACAAAATTACAAAATTATTAAGAGTAAAATATCTAATACGAATTGAGTTTAACTGCTTTAATAACTTTCACAATTTTAAAGGATATGATAATCAATTTTTAACATAATGGCGAACCAATTATAAATTTCCGCTTTCAATAAATTTAAAATCAATCACTTAATAACTGCATTGTTATGTAAATTGGATTAGCCATCTAATTGTAAGTTTTTTAATTTATAGTATGTCACTAATTTAAATAAATCATGTCGGAGTGCGAAACAAGAGAAAGGTTATTGGGACAGCATTCTGTACGTGTTGAAATATTCCCTGCAGTGACAGCAACACTACAATATTCAAAGAGCTTATTTTGAACGTGTCGTGGGAAATGTCATACTAAATATGGCTTGTTACTTTCTTTTCTCGATACATTGAATAGCGCATTGTTGTATTTCAAAATGAATTATAAATCTGCTAAATACTTAATAAAATTCAAAAGTATGACCGAAGGTTACAAGCAAATTATGAATACATACCTACATATCTATTATGTATTGGTTAGTGTATACTGTACTGTGTTTTTCCTTTTAAACCAATTTATTGAGATAAATACATTTTAGTTTACCATACAAATAATTTTGTTGCACAAATACTAATTCCAAAAACATTAGGTATAGGACAACTCAATATTATTAGTAACAATAATTTTTTTTCAGTTAACACTAAATATAGCTTTGAATTTTATGACTTAATAATAATAATGTCTTTATTTTTCTCATTCCTTATTTGTTTCACAAGATGAAAAAAATGTTAAATACATCGAAACGTTAGTAAAATATGTTACTTTTAATTAAACGAAAAACCACAGCCCCAAGAAAGAAAATATGTTTAAATAAAATAGTGGTAAAGAAAGAAATACACATATTATATATCCTGGGAGAATAATGGATTTTAACTTGAATAAAATCAAGAGAGAACACGGTGAGAGGACTTACACAGCATGTAGAAACCTAATAATTTCATCGATATCTGGGGTTTTGGTTTTGGATGACGCATTGTTACAACTTGAGTTCAAATAAGTAGTCCAGCTAATGAAACGAGGCAACACTTTAAACATTTTAAAATTGAGTTATATTTACATTTACTGATAAAATTGTGTCATAAGATAAAATTATTAATACATTAAGAAACATTTAAAATACGCCTTTAAAATAACAACACACGTGGTGTTTGTAGGTTAGTCAACTTGAGAGCGGGAAACAAGACAGACGTTAAATTAGAGTGTTCAAAAATTGAAGCATGTTAGGTGACATTGCATTGTGGGAACTTCGAATTATATGATATACAGCGGCTTGCAAACATTTCGTACTGATGTTATTGTAGTTACGTTTCTGTAAATAATTTCTTAAGAATGTAAGAATTAATAATGCTAAGGTTATTCGTGTCAGTTTTGAAATTTACCGTGTGATTTTCGTACCTTCTTATGTTCCACATTTCAGCAAACAATCTGTTTCTATAGTTTGTCTCTGTGCACAGGATTTTTACATTATCAAAATTGAAGTTGTGACTGTATTCTTTCGAATGTGTGACAAGTGCACAGGGCATTTTACAAACTTTCAAATCACTTTTGTGTTGTGTAATTTTGTTTCTTAGCCATTGAGATGTTTGACCAATGTATGTCTTATTGCAATTTGTGCAAGGAACAGAGTAAACTTCATTGGATTTTAACACTGAGGGTGTTGGGGGTCTTTGTATTTGTAAACAGATTGCGAGTTGAAAGCGGGCTGTAAGTGACAATCCTGACATTATTCAAACACGACAAACTGGTTTTTATGATTTTAGGTGTGTGTTGGTCTATCCGCATTAACCGTCTATATTTGATATGAATGGGGTTACCATCATCCTGCGGACCAGGTGGGTTCACCTCACTGTATATGATATTGCGTAAAATATTTTTTGGATAGCGTTGTTTACAAATTGTTGGAATAAGAGCTGAAGGTTCTTTTTTACAAATGAGGGATGGCAAATGTGAATAATTCTAGTTTTCATTGCTGAGACTGTGTTGAACTTTTGCCGAAGAGTGTGATTAGATTGAAAGTTAATGTATCTGCCAGGGGATGTGGGCTTCTGGTACCAGTCGAGCCACACGCTGCCATCAGAGTTGCAAATGACTTTTGTGTGTAAGAAGGGAACACTGTTCATCACCTCAGTCTCAACTGTGAATTGCAATTGAGAGTGATAGTTGTTGAAAGCATCTAGTGTGTCTCGTATGGCACCAGAAGGCACAGCCATGATGATATCATCGACAAATTTGTTTTCATCTTCAAATTTGTCGATGATATCATGGCTGTGCCTTCTGGTGCCATATGGTTTCTTTCGTATGGGCAAGTAGGGTCTCTGTCTAGTTTTTGATATATGGTGTGATACTTTTGTCTGATCTTGTGATTATGATGTTTTTATTTAATTTAAGAACAATTTGGCAACTTTTGTGTGCTGTAAGTAAAATGTTATTGGTTTTATTTGTATTTATATAGTTAGTGATGTGGTATGTTATTTAACTTCTGAAGGTTTCTCTATCTTGTTCTTCTACTTCCGTTAGTATATTTTCGCAGTCAGCCAGGACGCTTTCCAATGAAAGATTTTTGTTGTTTGTTGGAAGTGAAAATTTGTTGCCTAGAGCTAGAATCTCCTGAACGTGTATTGGTATGTCAGTGTTTGTTAAATTTACGATTCTTTTTTTGATTGTGTCAGTAGTTAAAATTATGTTTTTGTCTTGCTACCCCCCTTCATTATTTGTTCCAATATCCCTGGCTGGTTTGGATTTTGGGTCAGTGTTACTTTGTGCTTGGTTTGTAATACTTGAACTTTGTGTAGCATTGTTTGAATTCTACCATCCGGTAGTAAAACACAATACATAGGAAATATACCATCAGTCACAATTGAACTCCAGCAATTTATGTATTTTACGACTTTTTTATTTAAACTTATTTTCTTTCTTGGGTTTGTAGTTTTTCTTTTAATTAAAACACACATTTTACTAACGTTTCCATGCATTTAACATCTTTTTCAAAGGTCATAAAACATACAACTGTAAAAGACATTACAAAATATCAGTCTTCACGGTACAACATTATTTATACTAACAATAATTTATATTTTGAATTTAAAAATATTGGAATAAGGAGTGGTTCAGATGGACGAACCTAAGTACGTCCCCTGCTCGTCACTCATATCAATACTACATTTAGATATTATCATATATGTAAACACTGCTAGCATTGATACATTAATTCTAAACATAATCATTTAAAACTAATACTACTACCTTGTTTAATATTTGAGACAACACTGTAAATATACCATTGCTGAACATTCCTATTATTTAAAGAAATAAATAAGAGTTCATAGATGCTTTATTAATTATGAACCAATTTTAACCTTGCACCTTAAAAAAGTATGTACGTATATCTATTTCAAACAGACTTCAAACTTACTGTTATTACAATTCGTTTGTATACCGTAAATGTCAATCTATACAGGTGATTCACGCAGCGTGTTCTTTAGAAAATATTCAATTTCGATTTATTCATGCGAAATTTAGTAGGCGGCCATTATCTACTGCTGGAAGTCTAAATAAAATACATTCAAAATGGTGACACTTCAGCATATACCAAAAATTGACACAATCTTTGTTTTTCAAAATATCTAAACAATAAGTTTTATGCGCCTACTGTATGTTTTCAAAGTTGATAAACAAAAATTTTAAAAATTTAATATTTTCAAAAGACATCAACCATTTATATTGTCGAAAGACAATGAAAAATTAAATTTTAAGAACCCTGAAATACCTCATACCTGATACCTGAAATGACAAAATCAAAGACTTTTTTGTTGATCATAGTAAGGCAGTTAGCCTCATTGTTCAAGCTTAAGTCGATAACAGGAAATGAAGAAGTAGAAATGAACGTATAGTGAGATATTTTGACGCATATTCATATGCGTCTGTCAAAACTGCATTGCTGATTTGGGAGTCTTTGTTTTTCGCTCCAAAGAGTTTAGTGTCGTTATAGGTTCAAGTTTTATTAACTATTCCGTTCTCTTTACCATAAACTATAAACAAATGAAACTTATTATCTGATAATTTTTCATATTGAAAATTAAATGATTTAACTGAAATATGTAATAAGATAATAGTCACGGAAAAATGACTAAGCTTGACGTTTGTAATTTTTTCTAAAATCTATTGAGGAAAAACAATATAATTTCTGTCAAAACAAGTAAAAAACTCTAAAAATACTCTAGAAAGAAATACATAATGATAACAAGTGGTTCGAAAATTAAATTTGACGTTGTTTTTTTTTGGCAATAGAAATGGTAAATGCTAAAAGTAATTAACATTTTTTGTTTCTCAACTTTAAAATTTCGCAAGTAGGCGCATGAAGCATAACCAAAATATCTAAAATTTCGCAAAATATTGGTGGTCAAATATTCTAGAATTAAATTAAAAAAAACATCTATTTATTTCCAATAAAGTGTACTCTTCGAATTCAATAATATCGTTGCCATTTTCTCCGTAGCCGAAGAAAACGTCTGGTTTTGTTGAAAGCTTCTGACCGTTGCGATTGACAGCCGCGCTTGAACACGACATTCGAAGGCGACGTTGTACTGGTTTGGCTACCAGTATAGCTTGCCGCTAAACGCGTTAAAGGAAAATGTGTTTAGTACATATATTAGTAAAACTGGGAAAAAGAAAGTTATATCTAAAAGAAGAGGAATACGATGACGTACTCATCAAAACTATGTTAACAGTAAAAAGACGTCAATACATTAATTTATACAAAACATTACTAAAGTGGGTTGTTTTAATAATTTGTTTGAAACAGTACAAATTAGATACAATATCTTAAATAAATGGTAAATTTATTTAAAAAAATCGCTGTATTGAACAATAAAGGGCGTTCATATTTTCGTTTATGTTAAATAAATTAATATATAATTAATATAAAGACTATTTTTCTATCGTATTACTTGCGATGGTAGATGCAAATTATAAATTCGTCGCCGTAGATAATCGTATGGCAAAGAAGGAGACAACGGTATATCCGCAAAATCTACTGTAGGATAACTATTATATTCTGAAAGTGTTTTTCCTCCAGATGAAGAAATGGAAGGATTGGGTTAAATAATGCCTTATGTTATTGTGGGCGACACAGAATTTTGTTTACATAAATATGTAATGAAACCGTACACAAAAACAGCAGCAGCTTTTGATAAAAGAAAAGCCACATTTAATTACCAGTTCTCACAAGCAAGAGTTTCAGAAGATGCTTTCGTAATACTGTGAGGAGTATTTTATACTTTATACTTTACCTTAAAAACCGAGACTTGCAAGAATCAAATATTGGCTGCATGTTGTTCTTAAGGAGTACTTACTAGAATGGGAAACCATTCTAGGAATGCGAGATGTATGTATGTCGAGATGATGTTCAAATTAGAAAAGATTTTTCTAAATTTTTTAGTCAAACAGGCGCTGTATCATGAAATATACAGTTATTATTTAATTACCGATGTAACGATATTCTGTTGTTTTAATTTAAAGTAAAATAAATACCACTTTTATTTAGAGCGTTCGCAATTTCTTTCCCAATATTTTCCTTAATATTTATGTCCTTATAATCTTTATTTTCCATGTCCTATGCATATAGCTCGAAATTTTTCTAGTTTTGATATTAACATTTCATCTTCTATTTCGTTAAATATCGGAAACAATTTTACTGCGCGTTTAGACGCTCTAGTCTGGTCCAAAAGCCGTCGAAAAATGACGGCGTGTTCTTGTCGGCCGCGTTCGTATGCGTAAACGGGGGAGTCAAAACAGTAACATGTAAAGTCATAATAGCAGCGATGAGCGTTGAACGACACCTAACAGCGACCGTTGGAAGCCTCAGCGAAAACAGACCTTTAGCTTTTTTGGCGGAGGTTTGTCATTATGCCTTCACTGTAGAGATTGTCGTTTCGATTCTGGCAGTCAGGTTTCACCAATCGTAACAAAGAGATACAAAAAATCTGCTGGATTGATGTTAAAGAACTTCAAATTGTAGTTGAAAATTCGCGCTGTTCCACGTTTTTTGATTTGCAGAAAACGCCTAATGCAACAAGAAAAATGTAGTGTACACATTTACTAGACATGTCCACAGTCTTGCCAGTCTTTTTTACTTTCACTCTTCGGCCAGGTAGCACATCAGGAAAATTTTCAACCATTTCTGGAATGGTAACGTTTTGATTGTCATTCTTGGTCAAGAAGTATATTGCTGTGTTTAGAGAGAGCTATCTATTGACAACTCGTGGCTTTTAATGTTTATCAAAATCTCAGTTGTATTCATCTTCTTAAAAAAGTGAATTGCACCACAAATAGAGATATTATCCGTTCTCGAATTTTCACTAAATACGTATTCTTTAAACAAATGTATTTGCGACACTAAACGTTAAGACAATTTAAGTATCCTATTATAAACGCACGGCCTACGCGAAAATAGTACCAATATTTTTGACAAACAATATCAGTATTTACTAAATTTTAAATTATTTTAATATTAGTTTTTCTCAGTGCTGACAATTCTAATTATAATTTTCTGCTTTTAGCACTGATAATTATTTAATTAGGTAAATTTATTTAAAAAAATTAAAAATTTACCTAAAAGCAGCTTAAAATTTAGTACAAACGTCGGACTACCGGCATTAGATATTCCAGCTGTTACTTGATTCAGTATGATTAAGAGACCCCAGCGTAATGGTAGCGCAACCAACCACCAATTGGGAGGTCTTGCGTTCGAAACTCAGCCGAGGGTAATTTAAAAAAAAAAATTAAAAATTACCTAATTAAATAACTATCAATGCTAAAAGCAGAAAATTAGAATTAAAATTTCAGTATTTGTTTGCAATCAAAAGTTAATCAAAATGGTTTTGGTTTTTGCGATCAAAATAGCCACACTTTTTTACGAGCTAACTCTTTGAATAGAGTATAAGAAGTTTTAAGATGAATAATTGTACATTCTGTGTAAGTATCGCGGAGTAGTTTGGTTTTTTAACGTACTCATAATAAAGTTTCATGTTGACGGCAACGATTTGTTTTCAAATTGTGAATCGCTTTTTTTTTTATATAGTATTAATATATACATTACTAAATATTGCCCATTCGAGCTTGTCTTATTTATTTAAGATAATCTAATATTTAATGGATGTATAGTATGTATATTCAAGTTAAATCAGATTTTATCTATAATTAACATCTGAGTTCAATGTTTGGAATGTTCTCGGGAAAGTACATCCTGTCTTATGTGTATTTTTACATATGCATATGATTAATACAATACATACACGTACTTATACACATGCACGTTAATTTAAAAATGAGATATTAGTCTCACTTCAGGCAGTAAATCTAGAGTTGTTTGTTAATTGGAAATTTAGATATGAAATATTGAAATAAAAAATGTTTAAGAAGCCAGAACATTATGTTAAATGTTGATTAACTTATAACGATAAATTCCGTTCGGAATACTCTATAACACACAATTACTAATGTTGTACTGAGAAATTGGTAAAAAGTAGGGTGTATTTTCAATCTAGAGCGTGGTGTTACTCGCCGCTTATGTATGTAGAAACGACTGAAGGAGTTAAATGTATGGTATTAGAGTTATTTTTATATGAAATAGCTGACTAAGCATATCCATCTTTTATTTTGTAGTATCTTATTATGCCTAGGTGTTATATACGAAGCGGCTGAAAAGTCAGATATAAGTTATTAATCCCAGTCTTCAATCCAACAAATGAACCTAACCTATCTATTGGCTATTGGCTCATTTCATTAATAAATTAGGTGTATTTGTGTAGAAAACCATATATTAAATGATGTAATAGGATGTACAACACAATTGACATAGCTGTTAGACCACAGTCCAGCGACCCTTTTTTTTTTTGATTACTAACAGGCTGAATTTTCATGAGTTGCTTCGTTTTGACGAGACGCCCGACTTTTCCCTCTGCTAAAATTCTCGGTAGTGGTAGCTAATAAACTGCGCATGGGTCATATATGTCGATTAGGTGATTGTTCAAATTTTATTACTAACCGTTAGTATTTTAGTTAAATCTGGAGATAATTTGATAAGAAACACAAAAACACATTTGTCCTACAAAATCGTTGGTTAGAACGAAATGTCCCCCCCACCCGCAACATGTGCAAATAACGAGGTCATAAAAAATTATTACTAACCAGCTGATTTTTTTACTATTGCTTAAAGTGTAACCGTGGATTTGACAATTTCGGAACGAAGGACTGCAAAAACATACCATTCAATTTGTAGGACAATGTGGACATTTCATTTTAGAAACATTTATTAAGCAATAGTAAAAAAATCAGCTGGTTAGTAATCATTTTTTGTGACCTAGTTATTTGTACATGTTGCGGGTGGGGGACGCTACGTTCTAACCAATGATTTTGTAGGACAAATGTTTTTTTCAATTATCTCCAGATTTAACTAAAACACTAACGGTTAGTAATCAAATTTGAACAATCACCCAATCGACATATATGACATATGCGCAGTTTATTAGCTACCACTACCGCGAATTTTCGCAGAGGGAAAAGTTGGGCGTCTCGTCAAAACGAAGCAACTCACGAAAATTCAGCCTGTTAGTAATTAAAAAAAAAAAAGGTCGCTGGACTGTGGTCTATGTTTTTACTTTCCTATACGTAGTATAAGGAAGTATTGTGCCATGATGATGAAAATTTTCGACCTCGAGATTTTTGCAGATGTCCACGTTTTGAAGTCCCCTGATACCGAAAAAGTGGTTTTTAAAAAATGTCTGTGTGTGTGCCTGTGTGTGTGTGTGTCTGTGTGTGACCACGATAGCGGTCAAACCGCTGTAAATATCAATTCCAAATTTTGTATTTACGTGTATAATCTCCTTCTTGAGATCTGATTAGTTTTTCAGTAAAATCGCTAGACCCGAAGTATTCGAATTTTGCCAATATTTCGTCAACTACTAAGTTTAAACAAATTTATAAAGAATTCATATGTACTTAGAATTAAAACTGAGAACAATTTTATTTAAAAAGTTTTTCGAAATTCCTACCGGAAGTAGATCTTTTACTCCTATCTAAAATCAGTTTTTTGCGAATATTTGGAAATCATGCTTTTTAGACAGGTACGTTACGGGTATAAGAGTATTTAGAACATAATTTTCAATATCGTTTGTATAAAATTTTTTTCAAAATTCAGACTGGAAGTACCAGTTTTCCCAAGCAGCATCAAAGTGACGGGAACTGAGACCGGAACTTGGACTCGGTAACTGTTACGTAACTGCTACTAAATATTTGACTTAGCAGTAAAATTTACTCCAATTCAGATCTTATTAGTAGCAGTCACATAACTGTTACTACTAGTAGGTCCTCTATGGTCCCATAACTTCTTAGTCGCTCTTAACGTATTTGGAACCACACGGCTACTAAATAAGATTACTTTAAAGTTATTGGAACTTTAAAGTAGAAAACGATAGTGGCCATAACCATCTTGTATTACTGAAGTGTGACTTTAAAGTTAGCATTCCTTGAAAGTTACGCTCAAAGTTTTTGCTACGTTATCGGAACATGTATTAATTACTACAAAGTTACGGAACTGTTTAGTAATATTTATAGTAATTTCGACGTTCTTACTACTCCGAGATGTTACTTACAGGTAATTTTCACTTTCCGTATAAATTCAGAGCGACTACATAGTTGCAGTTACTTTTAAAAAATTACTACGAGGTAAGTTTCACTTCATCGAGTTTAATAACAAAGGCACTCACCAATAAGTATCGCTCGTGTCTGTGAAATGAAACTGCGTTCGAATTCATGGCGTCTGAAAACAAAATTCGTCGCAACAGAAAGCCTATAGACATTCGTCGATATTTTATCGAACACTGAGGCTTCAGCTGAACGCTCTTAGTTGTAATGGCGACATTTCCTTACATTATGGCCACAGGAAAAATATAACTATTGCAAAAGCATCAGTGTCATCAGTTCAAACGACTAACAGTGGACAAGCCTGTCAAGCAGAACCAGAAGTAAGAGGATGTGAAATTTGTTGAAAATTTTAAAGATAAAATCTACAATTATTAGGGCTATGATGAGTTATTTGTTCCTAAATATGACGTTGATGATGATTATAAAGACGAAATAATAGTATATTCGTCAAAAATTTCATTCTCGCAACAGTTTAGAGAATGGTCTTTAATGCATAGACTAATCGACAGTTTAATCATTGATCTACTGCATATGTTAAAACCGATTAATTGTTTTTCGATCTGTAAGGCATCTTTAAAGTTGTTAATATTCGATAATTTGAAGATGTACGAATAATGTACCCTACTCTCCTCTGGAGCATTGGCGGGATTGCATCTTAAAGTCTCCCTATGTGAATGATTTGAGTTGTGCGGCCAGTATAATACTTTGTCGTTCTCCCATTTCTCCATTCTTTTCTTTCGTAGCCAGAACTTTGAAAAAAGCTATTTATACAATAATTCACTACCACTAACCGCAATCATGTGTTAATTTTAGGTTAAGTTCTACGTGGAACTTTGAAGTGGCACCGGGAACCTTACAGTAGTGTGCTACTTCATGGTAGTCTTAACGAACCTGCACAACTTTAAAGTTACAGGGGTGTGGACCAATTGGTCCCATGTACTACTTTGTAGCAACTATAACTTTAAAGGAAATATTTGTAGTGGCTGCTACTACACGATTACTTTTATCAAGTAGTATGTACTTTAAAGACGCATATTTCAGTAATTACTACTTGTAAGTTCTCTTGCGCAAAATACGCCATATTTATCGAGCAGAATTGCAACGCCATTGCTGTTCATGAACGTTGAATGACGTCACAATACTGATTAAAAATTAATTTTTCTTGAGAGCTGTACTAAAAGTACCAAATCAATGAATATTTGTTGGTTTAGAATGTTCAGGAATAATTTAAAAACAGATACACATGCCTAGATGGACAATTTCGAAATTGTAGTATATTTTTTAAAAAAAAATTTTTTTAAGAAAACGTATATTTTAAGGGCGCGTTGTCATTTTTCTAAGTACCATCATCATATTTGTCAGAAAACTTGTATTCGCATATAACTTTAATACCCAAGAAATCCTTTAAAATGATCAACGCGTGTTTAATATTTCTAATTATTGTGTGTTACTACTCACACCATCAACGTGTAGTATTATATTACATTCTACCATCAGTTTACAAGCCAGCTTCGACAACGGAATGAGATAAGAATATAGTTGAAGCTTTGCTGAAGGTGTGCGACAGAGAGCGACTGAGAGTGTCAGAAACCTAAGAAGTTCCATTACAGTTGCTGCAAGCACCCTGCTACGTCGCTGTTACGTAGCCGTAACGTCCGGGAAACGTCGCGGAAGCAGTTCCAGGGACGTCGCTGGAACGTAGCTACTACCGAATAATTATTCCCCATTTTGGTCCCAGGCACGTAATAGGACCGGAGTCACCACGTTCCGGCGACTGGTGGCGAAAACTTTAAAGTTCTTGTGATGGTCGCCGTTACGTTCCTACGACTAAAAATGTTGCTTGGGTTACTCTTATCGAATAGCGATTTTTTGCAAATATGTCGTAAGTTATGCATTCTATATATATTTATCATGAGTACAAAAGTATTTAGTGCTAGATTCTCACGGTGGGTTACCTCACCTCACCTCACGAAGCTGCGTCTCAACTTGCGCCCGGCCTATAATAGTTGTACATGCGTAGACTTCTAAATCTCTAGGTCCCGAATTCGATTCCTGATTACTACAGAGCGAATAAAAACCCCCATTAAAAACACAAAGAAAAGTGCTTAAAAAAGCACGAAATTTGCCAAAAGAAAAACATTAAAAAAGTCCGAACATCACAAAAAAGCCCAAAGTTTACAATATAGGTAAGGATTAAATGTTAATTACAATTTCATTTATTAAAATAATTTTACTTGTCAAATAAATGATTAACAAAACCTAAAAAGAACATCTCTAGGTAATACTGCCTTAAACTTAGTGTATATTTTATATTTAATAGAAATATTAAATGTAAGCCGAAAATCATAAATATATATTCTATTTATAGATATAGCTGTCGGTTCTTGGTGAAACATAATTTATATATACTTTAAGGTAGATAAAATTAAAAAACACTTGATTTCGTTTCACTCAATTTATTAGAATTTCTCTAACAATATTGTTTCGGTATGTTCTACCATTCTCAAAGAACTAAATTTGTGTGTATATTTTTTAAACTTATATATTACTTGAGGGCTGAGGGTGTGTTCTCTGTACCTACTTTGACCACTTTATTACTGTGTCTATTATCGGTGTGTTTATGTATTCTGTCTGTGTGTTGGTTATGTGTAATTTTTTATGTATAGCTTTTTTAATTTCTAGGATTTCTAAATAATTAAGTTTTTTGCTTTTGTTAACATTATGTAGTAATTTACAACTATCTATATCGGGAAAGTGGAGTTTCTCAATGCAATGTTCTGCGAACCCTGTGTTTTTTGTTCCTTGGATTATTGCTTTTTTGTGTTCATTTAGTCTTGTTTTTATGTTTCTTCCACTTTGTCCGATATAGATAGCATCACAATTTTTACAATTAATTTTATATACGCCAGATTTTTCTAAATTCGTAATGTTATCTTTGCTATTGCCTAACATGGTACCTAGATTGTATTTATTTACGTTGACTACTTTTAGTCAACGTAAATAAATACAATCTAGGTACCATGTTAGGCAATAGCAAAGATAACATTACGAATTTAGAAAAATCTGGCGTATATAAAATTAATTGTAAAGATTGTGATGCTATCTATATCGGACAAAGTGGAAGAAACATAAAAACAAGACTAAATGAACACAAAAAAGCAATAATCCAAGGAACAAAAAACACAGGGTTCGCAGAACATTGCATTGAGAAACTCCACTTTCCCGATATAGATAGTTGTAAATTACTACATAATGTTAACAAAAGCAAAAAACTTAATTATTTAGAAATCCTAGAAATTAAAAAAGCTATACATAAAAAATTACACATAACCAACACACAGACAGAATACATAAACACACCGATAATAGACACAGTAATAAAGTGGTCAAAGTAGGTACAGAGAACACACCCTCAGCCCTCAAGTAATATATAAGTTTAAAAAATATACACACAAATTTAGTTCTTTGAGAATGGTAGAACATACCGAAACAATATTGTTAGAGAAATTCTAATAAATTAAGTGAAACGAAATCAAGTGTTTTTTAATTTTATCTACCTTAAAGTATATATAAATATATATATTTATTATCCTAACTTTATAAATCAGAAAACAGTTAATTATCAAATGTTGCTCTATGTGTTCTACAGTAAAATTCTGTCTTTTATCAACAGTAAGATCATAAGTGCTCAACTCTTGTCGGCAAGATTTTTATTTTGTATGAGCATTGGTTGCTTGGCAATTAAACTAGATCAAATTGACTTTTCCCAAGAATTTGATCGAGTTTAATTGCCAAGCAACCAATGCTCATACAAAATAAAAATCTTGCCTGACAAGAGTTGAGAACGAATGATCTTCGGTTGGAGAATTAACTGAATGAAGCGTTAAATACGTCAAATTTTTAACAACTTTATTTATGAGAACAATTATAATTATAATTAAAAGTACAATTAGTGAACGTAGCTTGAGAATTATTTTGTTTTGAAGTTGATGGAAATGCGACATGAGGTAAATCTGAACTAGAATTTTGATGAATGATGTTCGAGTTGGTGTGTCGTATTTGGTTGATGATGTTGGTGTGGTGGTTCTCGTCAATATGAAGATATGGTTTTATTGAAGATGCATTACTGTGGCCAGTAATCTTAATTAATTCTTGTTCATTTATTCCAGATTTTGTTAAATGCGAAACAATACTAGAACGATGCGAGTGATTTGTCAATTTCCTTTTTTTAATATCTAATCCAATTTTTACCGCGGAGGACTTGGTCCACTTCGCAATCTCATTGTGACCTACAGGAGAATTTTTGTACCATTTTCCAGTTGTTTTCCAGTGAGGATTTGCAGTTAAAAATAGTCTATTAGATGTAATGTGTGGACTACGTTTTTCTTGCAGTTTGTTGAATAACCTTACTGGACATCGGTCTATGTTTTCCTTGTTAGGCGTAAGCCACTTATTCTCTGCGCATTTTTCAGCACCACCTATATTATTTAAAGTTTAATGAATTTCTTTAGTTATTGTTAACCTACCTTGACAAGTTTTTGTAAATATAGGATTATAAATAATCCTGCCTGTCGCACATCCATCGTTTCCTATTTCTTCTTTAAAATAGTCCGTGATACAATTGCTTCCTTCCCCACCGCGCCACGCTAATTCAAAAGAAACAATGTGGAAAAACTTTTTCTGAAGACCTTCTGGAGTATCTTCGTCAAAGCTGTTTATAATCTTGTCAATTTCTTCAAGAGAGAATGCTTCAGCGCTTACTTTCCGTTTCTCCGGAATTGATTGCAGCTGCTTGCGTTTGGTGTTTCTCGCTTCTCGTGCAGCTTTGAAGACTATATCCGAGAATGGGTCAATTCTTCTATTATATTTCTTAAAATACAAGTCTTGCACTAACTTGGCGGTTGTATTCCATAGCGTTTTGACAGAAGATTCCTTATAATCTTCTCCATTACGTTTCCGCATATTAAATGCATAATCTTTTAAAATACTTGCAATCATATCAGTGGACAAAGATTCGCTTAATTCATATTTGCGTTGTTGGCAAAATTCTGCAAATTGATTCCACACACTTTCTCTACACTGAGTTGTCTTTCTCGGAATCGAATTTTGAATGTTTTCATTAATTGAAGCGTCAGGAATGTTGCCGAAGCGCGACATTTTTACTTTTGTCAAAATGACATTTGATTTTTTAAATATTAATGGTTGCTAAAATAATGCTAAAACAATGAGGTATCGGCAAGAAAAATAGCATACATTCTTTTCAGTTAAAGAAATCATTTCTAACTTGTGATTGGTGCATGTGACACTGTTTTTAATGTCTCATTGGTCTACAACACTATGAAGTTAATTATCACTTAAAATATTCTTGAAGGCGGAAAAGCTTTTTACCACTGCCACACTTGTTATAGGCGCATTTTTAAATTTAGCGATAATAACTGGATCCATATCTAAATCCGAAACGTTGTCTCCACTCAAAATAGTGCTTATTTTGTATAATGTAGAAAATCTCTCATTTTATAAAAACACGTCATCTGGAATGGATTAAGTTATCATAAAAAATCTTCATGCTGGAAACAGCTTTTACCATGTAGGTTGCTGCGTCCGATAGCATTAGTAATATTTTGTCAGGTAAATAAAAGCTAGTCAATCCATCATTAATGGATTTTGTTATAGTGTTACTGTTAGTTTTGTTTAATTCCTTTGGTTATTAAAAACCCTTTAGTCGGTATTTATTCATTCAAAACCCCAATAATCACTGGCAATATACCGATCTGCGTTGACAACTTAACTAAATAAAGAAAAAGCTTAAAAACAAGCACAACAGCTTAACATAAGCATAACATTTTAAATAAGTAACAACCAAAACAAACAAAAAAGCATATAAAACTTGCGCCAAATTACTAGATTTCCCTAAATTCGTGCACATTTTACAAAATATTCTTGACGCTATCAATATTTACCATAAGCCTAATGCCTAGGAATTCTCTCTCTACTGATTACAATACCTGGAAATTTCTATTAACATAAATTTCTATGAGCTGCTACCATATTTCGGAAGGAACATACAGTCATCGGTTTCAGCTATTTTGGTAATCGACCATATCAGAAGAGTTCTTGCGCGGTCTGAAAACGACTTAGGTAGGTATTTATTTATTTTTAGGGTAGGTTGTAAGATTTTCAATATACTAAAGTAATGACACGAATAGCGTTACGCATTACAGACCAGCTATTTTCAATTCCTCGCATGACTATGGAATATGTTCATAAACATTTGCAATTAACAACTTTAAGTGGTCAACATTAGTGAGTTTTAATAATACTCCTAATAGAAAGTGACAAGAAGATTACATCGCCTGACCATTATGGTCAATACTACGTTCCTCAACGACTAATCCATTCAACCAATGTTGCATCCAAGAATTCGCGCACACTAGTGGGTGTGTAGATTTATAATATCTAAATTATCAAAAAATCCTGAATAATAAGAAAAATAAATAATTGTAATATTGTGGAAATCAAATGATTGAGATTTGATTACTACAGTATTGACTGCTTGCAATTTCCAAACTCCGAATTTAAGTATAATGACATATCTCACTATCAGCTATATTTGTAATATTTATATTTATTAAGAAGCTCATACATCTGACATGTTTTAAATAAAATTTAAATATTACATTTCCGAGGAAATCTTAAAGAAACTTAGTAATTAAAATATAGTAATTTTAAGGCCTTGTTCCGTTTCAAGTGTTTAAATATGTAAATATATTTTAGATTTTTTCTAAACAAACCAGCAATATATACTGTGGAAACGGAAAAGTAAGTGTTATTTACTTCCTCATTGGAAAGCAAAATTAAATGGTATAAAGTAAATCCTATATATTTATAAAATAAGTACATGTATGAGTACGTACATACATAAGATATTTTTGTAGATGATTCGCTTCCTTGGCAATGAACTGTAACCATTAGATATCGTATAAATATTTTCCGGTAACTTGCCGAATAATAATATCTTATATTTCCGCTATCGGGTCAGGCTTCGATGATCAAGATAGACGTGTCGGCTTAGGTGATTGAATTCTTACCGATTTATTCATCTGTTGAAGACAGCCTATATATTTTATTGCAGAATGCACTATTCTTATCTTGTCAGATTGAAAAAAGCGGTCTTGTTTAGTCGAGTCATCTAACTATGGTACTTGTTGTCAAGACCGGAACATCGTTACGTTTACAAGCAGTAAAGCCATGCATTTATGTCTGTTTCTTCAATTTAAACCGTGTTATATAGATGAGAGTGGACAGGAATCCTTAGGTAACAGATTTGCCGAGTTACAGAAATATAAACTTGAAATATCTAAGATATTTGGTGACTTTAAAAGATCAAACATTCCTTCGTTCATTGATACTGATCTAAAAGTGACATTCAATTTGGTATATTATTGTTATTACCGTAGCTTTCTACGCCCAACAGGTAACTGTTGTTTTACTTCATTACGAAAGCAAATATTTTTCTTGAAAATGGAAAGATATTCCAAACCAAAATACACACATGCGTTTAGAGTATACAGTAAGTACATCAGTCTGCTTTGTGAGCGGTCGTGGAATTTTTAGATGCTAACGTGTTAAATACGAAGTAGGTGGAATATTTCGTGCATTTGAATCTAATATTATACGAGGAATATATGAAATTTTTCGGCCTTTCTAATAAAAACACATATTTTGAAACAAAACTAAAATTGTTTTTCAACATAATCCCTGCAACTTAATACATTTGGTCCAACGTTTTTCCCACCCCTTCAAACCGTCAGAAAAAAATTGATTGTCCAATCCTGAAAAATACTGATTTACAGCGTCTTCAACCTCAGCATTTGACCCACATTATTTTCCGCCAAGACATTTTTTCAAATTTGGGAACAGGAAAAAGTCGCTGGGAGCTAGATCTGGCGAATAGGCTGGGTGCGGAACCATTCGTTCAGTTTCGATATTGCAACCATGCACGCTGAACGCAATCATGGTGAAACAGGATTTTCTTTTTTGCCAAATGTGGAAGTCTTACTTTCTTATACTTAGTATAAGGAAGTATTGTGATGATGAAAATTTTCGAACTCGCTATTTTTGCAGGTAACCATGTTTTGAAGTCCCCTGATATCGTAAAAGTGGTTTTTGAAATCTCTCTCTCTCTCCCTCTCTCCCTCTCTCTCTCTCTCTATCCCTCTCTCTCTCTCTCTATCCCTCTCTCTCTCTCTCTATCCCTCTCTCTCTCTCTTTCTGGTCAATGTGTGTGTGAGCACGATAGCGGTCAAACGGCTGAAGCTATCAATTCCAAATTTATTATTAGTAATATCAGATACTCAAAATAATAATGAACGAAAATCTCATTGTTCTGGCAATTGTCAATTTAAGGTAAGAGGTTTTCACTTTTCACGCGAATTAATCGGAAATTAATCATATAGCATAAACTTTAGGTAATACAATATTAGATAAATGGCCGGAGTGAGAGACAAACAGGAAACAAGGGAAAATCAACTTGTTAATGTTACTTACAGCATTTTCAGTTATTAATTTATATTAATAGAAACAATAATGGAAAGACGCTGTTCATGGTAATATATGTTTAAATCAGTTTTGGTATTTCCTCAAAAAAAAAACTAAAATATTCATTATTTATATAGATTATTCTGCCCTACTAAGCAAAAAAGTCGTACTTATCTGACATTTTTATCAAAATTGAGTTGTCGTATCTACGGACACAACAGTATATTTCTCTATCTTTTCAGCCAAGTTTGAACATCGTATGTGCACACTAGAGGTTAATAAAGCCCTAGTAAATTGTGTCGTAAGTGCAAAAAAGCCCATGCTCCTAACAAAATAAGTCGTAAGCCACACGCACTAAAGCAAAATGTCGTATTCACAAAATATCTTGTGAGATACGACATTTTTTCTTAGCAGAGACTAATCGTTGTTGCATAGGACGCTGCAGATACGACAAAATGTCTACGTAACATAACCTAAAAATAATAGTAACTGACAGATGGCTGGTGTACGTTACACCTATTACAACAGTATTAGTGTTTTGTGCTTTCATTTTACTTTGAAGTATAAGGTATAAACCACAAAATTAGTTGCTAAACAAGTGTGAAAATTGCGGTAAGTTTTGAAATCTATTTGTGTATTTCATCGTCTAAGCTGTTCTTTTTTATTAGTTTGTTGTTGGTGATAGTGGATGACAACTTATAAAATGAATAGCAGAGCAAAAAGAATTTTAGAGCTTGCTTTAAACCAGTGGTTCCCAAACTTATTTTGCCTACTGCCCACTTTGAGAATAAATTATTTTTTAGCGCCCCCATTTTTTCACCTACTCAAAAACCACTATAACTTCAAATTAAATTAATTATTGTGAGCTATATTAGCGGAGATTAAACATTCATTCTAAACGAGACTTTTACTATGGGTTATAGTAAAAGTCTCGTTTAGAATGAATGAGTTAACTTGAGACCTGAGCGTAGTAGGTAGTACACAACGGCGCTCAGGTCTCAAGTTAACTTTTACGGGCTACACCTGCCAATGAGAATGATTATTGAAACGCAACTTTATAGTATTCAGACAAAGTATCTTTTATTCAAAATTCAAAATAAAACAAACATAATCGATTCTAATATAAAAACTAATGTGAAGGATGAATCTGATGCTGTTTAATAAGTTTGTTGATATCAGGTTCCAATTTACTCAAGAACAGCCGCAAGTCACCACGTTCGGTAACATGCAAACGATTTCTCTTTTTAGTAAGCAGCGTTGCTACAGCACTAAATCCACGTTCACACAAATA